>JANZXR010000004.1:9421746-9444990 GCA_027575705.1 Erythroxylum echinodendron
GTTTAATTTAGATTAATAATTTTTTAAGTTAAAAATCCACTGGTTTATTTATTAATCGACTAGCTTTTATAAATTAAAATACACCAACTAATTTTATCGATTAACTTTTGTCCCAATTTTTAGAACATTAATGTTAATGTTGTTATATTATTTCTGTTTTAGCCAATTATAAATAGTTCGTAAAAATTCTCTCTCTTGTAATTCTGAAGGGTGCTTGTTAATATGACTGAATTGGGATAGAAATTTATCCCAAGGTATACATAAAATGAGGAAGAAGGAAAAGGTCGATAACTGTAACCATAAAGATATACTGTGTAAGGTATGTACAAAGTCGTTGTCCGGATCAGATTGACTTAGATACACAAGCAAATTCCCACTCACGCAAGTATCCTCATCCAACATCTCTGCACACCTAAAAGCGAACTTGTGTATCAATTTAGAAAGAAAAACTCCTCAATGGCGGAAAGTCTTCACCACTTGCTCTATCCGTCTTCGGCAAAGAGGACAGTTTGTCAATTGTGATGAACAAGTGGTACAGCAGCACATGTGAGCACACCTTAAATCAACCATTAGCGAAAACCACATCAAACACTTTTTTTGAGCACCTGTAATAGGCTACTGTATTAAGAGAAATAAATTTGGTTGCATGAATTCATTTATAGCCCCGTGGAGTTCTGAACTAGAGCTTAATACAAATGAATATCCACATACTCTTTCAAGCTACCATCGATAATATTAGGAAGACAGATGCCATAACTTTTATATAAACGATAAACCTTACTTCAAAGCATATGTAGGCGATACATTTCAAACCACGGTACGCAACTAAGGAAGGAAGGAAGGAAGCGTTTGAAAGCAAAGTTAAATGCTGTAATAGAGAGCATTTCATATGAGCCACTGATTCGGATGAACTATAAGCTTCCCACTTCAATAAACTATTATAATCAGCTAGAGTACCAAGTAAGCAGATCATAGATTGAAGCAAACATGTCCTAACAATGAACGGGCTCCAGCTAGTTTTAAATCACAAAGCCAGTCCCCTGATACAGCATAACGTTAAGAAAAAACCTTCGAAAGTACATTACATCTTGCAACTTGGATAAGATTTTCTTTCTCTAGTGAATGCTCACATCTGAGTCTCAACTCTATAGTTATAACTTCCTATAAAGTTTCAATGGGTAGTTTTTGAGAAACTAAGAGCATTTAACAGATGAAACTTCACTTCAGCCTCATATAAGACACTTTTTATTTAACTCTCGAGAAATCAAGAGCACTCTAAGGACTCATGGTTAGGAAAAGATATCCTACTCTTATGATCTTGTACTGTTATAATAGAAAAGGAAATCTTGTCTACTTACGGAAGGAAAACAGCATTGTATTCATGCTCAAGGCATATCACGCATAGATCTGGAACAGGGCGCTCTCTCTTGGCATTATCTGATCCATTATCAGCTTGACCATTTGATGCTGCAAACAAGGGCAAACATCTAATACCTTAAGTAAATTTTCTGCAAAAGCAATAATGTCACGTTTTTTACCTTCATGATCTTGTTCTGACCTCTTCGCAGCAGCAGCAAGTACCCTGCAATAAAGCACTCCTTAAATCCATCTCGTTACAACAGAAAAGGCCATAATGGCAAGACAAGCCCGTTAAATAATTGCGCTTTAATCACAGACTTAACAACACCAAACAAGTTAAAACCTCAAAGTTTAGGGACTTTGTAAGGTTTAGACTTCTACAAGAAGAAAAGATATGATACAACTGGAGAACTGGTAAGTTCTAATTTAAATAACCTAATTTTAAAAAACTTTCATCAGTTTTTCACTGGAAGAGTGATCTTCAAAAAGCTTCCTGACAATTAAGACTACTTCTCCTCTCTGTTCTCTTTCTTCTCAGTTCTGGGACTTCTCGAACGTCTAAGAAAGGTACAGCAGTGACCATGTAGACATCACAACATTATCTTAAGGATTCTCATAAGCAATAATTAATTATCTATTATCCTTTTTCAACACACATATTCAACAACCACACGTACAATCATAGAATTCATCAATACAAACCTATTTTGCAGTTCCCGGCGACGCTTTCTCTCCATGATATAATGTATAGCATGTTTGGCGATAAAGAATATACCAAAAACTGTCAAGCCCATTGAGGCACACTTGTACCACCTGCATATAAATTCCATTATTCGTGAACTGCTGCAATAGAAGAACTGATTTTCAATTTATGGATGACTGCATATATCCAACCTTGCCCACTTCCCCAAATTTCCAATGAGTTCATCAAGAGTCTTGGGAGATACATAAAAAGGTCCTTTGTGAGGACGCTGAATCCGAACTGTTCCAATGTCATCTTTGACAGCCTGTAAACAAAATGAAGAAGCAAAATAGCTTCAAATGGATAAATGAAAATTACGATACAGTATACATTCGAAGACATCAACTATCTGGGGCAAGGGAACAACGTCCTGCCAGGATAGGACTTCTTCTAATGATCAACATTGCCCTCACAAAAAGTAAAAGAAGGCTGGGGAAACTGAAGTAGATGAATGCTCCTCATAGATGAATCAAATCACCAATACCCAAATTCAAATAAATGTAGCAACTAGTATATGACAATTGTCAAACGCTTCCAGATTAAAAATAGGAGAACAATGATTGGTTCAAGTAATTTAACCACGAAGGAAAATTGATTAGGCTAGAAGGTGTAAAACTTGGAAACATTATGCTAAATCAAGGAATTATTGAAAAAGGGCTTGAAGACTAATCAAAGTTGAAAATGACCAAATTAGGAGGAGAGCTGATGCCAAGATTATTGTTAAACAAATGAAAACTGTCATCATTCAAGTTAACATACCTCGCCTACAACAGTCAATGAAGTACCAGTCGGAAGCACCCTTTCGATTCGCTTGACTCCAAGCATCTGATATTATACTTACGGTTGAACAAGCTTAAACAAAAGTTTTTAGTAATGTTGACTGAAGAAACAACCAAAAAGACATACCTTGAGTCCTTGAAGATAGTCCAATGTTCCACGTACAAGCGATCGCCCCGACTCCTCAAAAACTTCACTTGCAACAGTGAACGAAAAGCCTGAAGCACCTCGTGCCCCCACAACATATACTCGATCAGTCTCATCATCCTGATAATTATTTTCAAAAACTCCATAACAGGGATTTCTCATTCAACCACGATCCCAACAGAAAAACATAAATATTTAAGATGAAATTTCTTAAGAAATGCAAGGAGAAAGTACATTATCAACCAAAGAGTTGCACTTTGAACAAAGATAAATGAACAGAGATTATCACTCACCAAATACCATGGGACTTCTTTACTCATTGATAGCATTAAGGCCGAATCTTGAATCCAAGATCCAGCATCATTGTGCTTCAGGAAATGCTGTTCCGCCTGAAGAGCATTTAGTAAAATAAATTCAAATGTTAATTTGGGAAGGGGGATGCAAATAAAAAGCTAAACTCAATAAATTGTTATTACCGTCTCTTCTACAATAACACCTCTAAGACCACTATACTCGCAAGTAATTGGAGTATCTGAGCCAACTCTTCCAGAAATTGCAACAACCAATGGCAAGAATTTCCTTTCAATATCAAGTAGTTTTGCTAAAACAGAGAGAACAGAAAATTCATCATTTAGAACACACATAATCTCATGCATAAGTAGAACTTAGATTAGCTAGTTTCTCTGTGTTCAAAATTATCCATCACAAGAACTGGTTTTTCTTTTTCCATATTTCTAATAAGTGAGAGGACTCATCATGAGTACAATTTGTAAAAGGATCTGAGTTTGGACAGCAAATGGATATGCCCAGTTCACTGAAAAAATACGGTCAATGATGAAGAAAGCCAAGGCAGATGAAGCCTAAATAAGTGTCTAAGCTGAAATCAATCAGAAAGGTTTCCAAGTTGCTATGGTCCTGAAGATAATGTTACAGATCTATAGAACAGTATCTGTCACAGAATTTCCGCATATAGAGCCTAAATTATATGTACTCATCATTCTACAGAACCAAAAACGAAAGCCTGAGACAAAGTAAGCGCATTCTATCCACCAACACGCAGAAGGAAATACTGAAGTGAAGTCGTTCAAGATCCCCAAGCCACAAGGGAAAAAAATGAACATTAAGAACCTCCGCATACCCAAATCTTTCAACTGATTAACTCTGGACACCGATTTAAGAATCTCTGCATCCCTGCAACACCAAGAAACGCACATCAGCACACACCCATCCATTAAACTCTTCAATTTATCAAATTTAACACATTTTTAATAAATTTATCCAAAGAGTAAAAAGGAAAAGACCTTCCACTACTCCTTCCGAGCAAATACAGAGCAGCTGCACTGAGGCAGCAACTAAGTCCACCCCATGGAATCATCTCCGGTAACGCTCAGTTAAATATGACAAACCTTAATCAGGAATTCTCACTTTACTGCCATAACTTGTATTACTCGTCCATAACCAAAACAACAAGGGAACACATGCAAATCGGAAACATTTTAAACCCAATGCAGGACTAATTGAAACCGAGATTAAAGACACGAGCTTTAACGAAAATAATGAAAAAAAAAAGGGTACAGTTAGGATCTGCGACAAAGAAATTGACTTGAGGAGGGAGAGTAAAAATTCTCTGATCGAAGAAAGTTTAGAGAGAAAGAGAGAATCTGGTGCGAGGAGTGAAGCAGAGGGACACAAAGGCTAACTTCGAGAGAGTAGAAGAGAAAAGGAATGTTCTTGTGCTTTTATCTTTTTTGGATGGAGAAAGATCCAAAGCCAATTAATTTTTATATTCTAAATTTAAATTGCTCATTATCACAAAAGAACATATTGTTTTTCCTTTATCTATTTGTTCCCCTGGAAAATCATCAATTTTAATTAAAAATTATTAGGAACTTATCTTCTTCATGGCAAATAATGGGATTTGCGGATAAAGTCGGATGTGTTTTGAGTTTTAGGTTAAATGAAAAATAAATGCCTAACTGGTGGCATTTTCACGCTTATTATCTGGATTGCACACGGTAGAAAAAGACTTGAAGAACAGAGGTAGCAGCATTTTACTGAGTTCCAACTTCCTACCAAAGCCTGAATATTTCAACTTATTAATTCACCAGGAAACTCTACAACTTGGATTTGACTTGCCAAAGAATGCTCTTTTATTTTTCTTACGGGGAGGATTATGTCATTGCAATTTCTGCTAGTATTTGTTCTGAAACAACTTTGTTAGCTGCTTCTGTATAATGGTTCCCATCCCAATTTACGTATTCAGCAGTACTGATGCAAGGACTTCCTGTAATTTTGCTCCCATTCAGTATCTTGGTTTCTCCACAAGCAACCCTATTGTCGAAATTCAATGGCGGTCCTCCATGACCACAGCAAGCAGCCAATGGCTGTTTGAAACCTGAAAATCATTGCTCATCAGAAAAATTAAAGAAGACAACAGGAACTTTCTGAAGATCACGGGTAATTACCGTATGAAGCGAAATTTGAGATTAGATTCCACTTCACTGAAAATATGTCAACGTAAGTAACGTTAGCATCAGCAAATTGATTCCGGAAGCTGGCGCAAAGATCATGTAATTGTGTATTGAAAAGCCCTGCAGCGCGGTTGTGTGAACCAACACAACCAAGCTGGTCCAGCTTTGATTCATTTTTCCCAAAAGTTGCAATGATCCTAGGCAAGCAGCCAAATGGTCCTGTATTGTGAATCCAGAAATTCCTGGCACCTTCACCGTATAATCTCTGCCGAAATTTGAAACAGGAAAGAGCAATTAGAGTTTATAATCTAAGATATTGTTACAATCATCATCTTCAAAAACAAATAAATAACAACCTTAATTCCAATCTCAAATTCTGACAAAATTTTAGGGATAGAGTCCAGTACTTGTTCCTCTGATTTAAAATAGAATGCACCATCAAGGTCATTCTGACCCATGTCAAACATGTAAAGGCCCTGCTTGAAATAGTTTTCTAAAGGGAGATGCTTCTGAAGTTTTGTCCCTAGAATCAATCCCAAGTCAGTTACTTCGGTTAAACATATCGTGATCATCTTTAGGTAATAATCATCTTAACTCATGAAGGGATATCTGATCTTTACCATTTGTTAGTAATTCAAGAACCCGAGCCTTGAACCTGATGAACTGAGCCACCTGAATCCCAAACGAAAATGGAGTTCTTGGAGCTGTACTTGGCAGTATGGTAGATCCTCCAGCAGCAAAATTACAACCTCTTCGGAAGCTAGGTGCACCAACAGAATCTAGGTAGGGGTTCAGGAATGGTAGGTCCATTGCATTCACTGCAAAATCAATATCGTCAGATGACTGGCAAGGACTATCAGCAACTAAGTTTACTATTTCATAGACAAACTAGTGTACTTCACTTTATGAGTTTTGAACTAAAAAAGGTATAGAAGAAGAAAAGATGAGCTCTCTTTAAAGCTGATATAATGTGAGATAATTCGATACGTAACTCAGAAAATCAATGAGCAAACGACCATTGCAAAACCGTCCAGATGGTTTTTGAAAGTAGTTTTGCCCGTTAGGAGGTCCTACAGGAAAAGCAACACCAGCTACTAGACCACCAGTGTCTGAATTCGAGTCACCGAAGTTGAACACCGCAGGGTAGGTGAAGTTGAAGGCGCTACAAGTAGGCAGGGACGTGGAAATCGCTGCAACTACGAAGATCATGAACATTTTTCCAATAGAAGATACCTTAAGAGCAAAACAGCGAACAAAGAAATTCATGAGGGCTAAGAGAAAGTATCTGGTCCTTGAACAAAGTCCCACAGGTGCCTGGAAAACAAAGAAGGGAGCTTTTAAGTGAAGTGAGAGTGCTTTACTTGGAATAAGGCAACGAAGGAACAGATGTCATGGTCGGGCTGTGTTTTTTTTTTTTTTTTAGCCGGTGGCTTTTATTGCTAAACAGTTTGCGATGAAAAAGGAAAAGGGGATGGTAGTGAACAGGGTCAACCGTTCATGTCAACAAAGTCTAGAAGATTGAGTTTCTGGAATCGAATTCTCGAATGAGTAAATAATGAATAATATAACCGGTAAAAATGGAATGGAACTCGGAACATGGCACAATTTGAGAAAGGAAATATATTAAAAAGTAAAGGCTTCAAATCCTCCAAGTACGTGCAGAAAGTTCACCGAAATTGACATTAAATATCATTGTTCAAGGGCCAAGGAACCGCAGATTCGGATCTCTGTCACAAGAGGTGTTCTTGCTTGACATGAACATCAGCAGCGGTCACATAAATGACCATATCTTTGGACTTGAACTTGTTTCTAAGGAATTTGTAGCACTAGTATTATTGTGAACTCCAATTGTTTTTGCAGTTGTAGTTATCAACAAACTGAAGCCTTTTCTTTGTCCTCTGATAGACTAGAACCTAAGCTAATTCCAATACCAAACCAAGCTGGGACTCTTTGTACTTGTCATAACTTTTCTGTGCTGAAGTTCTATTAAATAATAAAAGTTCAAGTTGACATCAGAAATTTAATCACAAATGCTGAAAAGCAACTCTGTTTCTGTGGAACAAAAGGGCAAGCAACAACTTTCTCGAATTACAATTTACTCTGTTTCTGGGAACAAAAGGGCAAGCAACAACTTTCTCGAATTACAATTAACTTAAAACATGGTCTAATTGTTACTATTTCGTACACTTCTGAACCTCAAAGAGACACGAGTTACGCTTTCAAAGCCTCGGAGAACAACTTCTGTAAAGATGTTAATACAGCATTAACCACAAACTTCATTCTTGTCCGTTTCATTTCATTCCCAGAATTCCCAGTCAAACCTGAACTGTTCAACTTAATTAAAACACTATACATTTAGCAATGATGATAACAAGTCCATGAAGCTAGAACGACCGTATTACGTTTCGGGGTAAATAGAAAGGGATTTGAACTTGGTAAATAATGGCTTCTTTATTGCAAGGAATGTATCAGAGTAATTTCCTGTTAGTATTTGCTTTGTAACAAACTGATTTGCCGCTTCTGTGTAATGATTGCCATCCCAATTAATGTATTCAGCAGTATTGTTACAAGGATTTGCTGTCACCGTGGTCCCATTCAGTACCTTGGTTACCCCACAAGCAATCCGATTATCGAAATTCAATGGCGGTCCACCATATCCACAGCAAGAAGCCAATGGTTGTTTGAAACCTGAATGATTGTAAATTAGAACTTGCCAATTACAGGGTAAACAAAGAAACTTTTGAAGGATAAATACCATATGTAGAAAAGTTTGAGATGAGATTCCACTTTATTGAAAAAATGTCGACATAAGTTACATTAGCATCAGGACGATGGTCCAGGAATTTGGTGCAAAGATCATGTAGTTGTGTGTTGAAAAACCTAGCAGCACGGTTGTGTGAATCAACACAACCAAGCTGGTCCAGCTTTGATTCATTTTTCCCAAAAGTTGCAATGATCCTAGGCAAGCAACCAAGTGGTCCTGTATTATGAATCCAAAAATTCCTGGCTCCTTCACTGTATAATCTCTGCAGAATTTTCACAGAGGACAGAGCCCTTCGTGTTTATAAGAAAATATTATAATAATAATAACAATGAACAAGAAGATACACACCTTAATTCCAGTCTCAAATTCTGACAAAATTGTTGGAAGAAAAGCCAGCACTTGGTCTTCCGATTTTGAATAAAATGCACCATCGAGATCGTTCTGACCAATATCGAACACGTAAAGACCTTGATCGAAATAGGCTTCTAAGGGAAGGTACTTCTCATGTTTTCTATCTGAAACCAATCTCAAGGTATCAGTTGCTTCTTCTACAAATATCATTTCGATATCTAGGCGGCATCTTAGTCCATGAAAACACAACTATTGTTACCTTTTGTGATTAGTTCAAGAACTCGAGCCTTGAACCTGGCGAGTTGAGCCACCTGTATCCCAAACGAAAAAGGACTTACTGCAGCTGCACTTGCTGGAAGTATCGTAGATCCTCCAGTTGCAAAGTTACAACCTTTCTGAAAACTTGGGGCGCCAACAGAATCCTAATACGGATTCAAGAATGGTAGGTCCAATGCATTCACTATAAGACCAATATGGTTAGAATTAGATGATCGAAAACGACATGCAACAAGCAACCGAGTGTGCTGTACTTGTGAAGCAGTTTAGTGCTGAAACAAGTTTTTCGCGGAATACTGTGATTAGCTTTCTTACTGACAGATAAGACACCTAACTCAGAAAATCAATGATCAAACGGCCATTGCAGAACCGACCGGACGGCTTCAAAAAATATGTTTCCCCATTTGGAGGTCCTAGAGGAAAAGCAACACCAGCAACCACGCCACCGGTGTCAGAGTTTGAGTCACCGAAGTTAAAAACCGCAGGACAGTTGAAGTCCAACGAGCTGATAGAAGGCAGAAACGTGAAGATTACAGAAAGTGAGAGAATAGAAAACAGCTTTAGAAGAGTGACAGATTTAAGAGCCATGAACAATTAACGAAGAAGCTTAGGAAGGGCCAAGAAAAAGGATCAGATGGGTATAAACAAAGTCGCGGAATTGGCAGGAAAGCAGAAGACAGAAACTTTGTCGTAAAATGTGGGTTCCTTGCGACACTTGTAGATTCGGAGTAAAGAAATAGTTGATGCCATACGTCGCTTTTTTGACGTGGTATAGTTTGTCTCATCCAGTTTATCGTGTTCTACATCAAGCAAAACGTTCATTGGAATTCACGTTACAAATCGTTGTCAAGGAGCACAATATGATGAACACTTGAATTGTGTATATACTCATGGCCATATCTACTTAGAATGAGTTAAAATCAAGATATCCGCGACCTTCTTTCTTTGAGATAGAGAGGTCTGAATCACCAGCGTTAAGTCTTTTCAAAAGACATAGTTCGTATTATTTTAGTAGGATATCACACAACTAAATGTTAAAACTCATAATTTGCTAACAATATTTTAGAAACTATATTTTTAGACTTTTTTTAAAGGTGTCACTTCAATATTTTATAAAACAATATTATTTAGAGTGTAATAAGAATATTTTTACTAACATTAAAGTGTAAAATAATATAAAAATAACGATAAAAATTTAGATCAATTTGTAAAAAATTAAAGCCTAAATCACTCTAAAGCGTAAAACGATAGACATTTAGATCAATAGGTAAATATTGATAATAATAAATGCTTGAATAATTAAATAAAAAATTATTATTATTATAAAATTTAAAGAAAATAAGAATTGAGAAACTAGCTAGAGAATAAGAGCAATGAAATAGAGAAAATTTGAAAAAAATAATTTATTTCTCTTATAATGTATATCAAAATAAGCCATCTAATGTCTCATGAGAAGGTGGTAGTTATAATTAAATAATTCTTTTGCTTTACATATTAGGTAATTTTATCAATTAGGACATTCATTCTATATAATTATCTTGCATACTATGCAACTTTAATATTGGGCAATTCATAATGTTTTATAGGCTCAGGATAAAGTAAAAAGAAGGGCTCTAATGAATCGGTAATATACAAATATGTAAACTTTAAAAAAATATTTTATTATTAAAATTTAATATCAATACATAAGTGACTCAAATCATAAGCTCACATACTCAACAAAATACAAAATGATCATAACAACAATTGGAGATACCTTGCAAATATCAACATCAATAAAATTACTAAAAATAGTAACAGTAATAAAAAATTTGTAGTAATCGCAACTGAACAACAATATTTGATTGCAAAACACTAAGGGAATTGCGCTAATAAGCACATAAATGATCATGAAAAACAATTTCTTCGTACATTTCTAAATACCAAATCATTAATAACAGTATCAAGATCAATATATTGTTATTAATATTAATGAAATATGTCGTTGATATTAATAAAATATTATATTAATCAATATAAAATAAAAATTAGCATATATATCTCTAACAAATTGATCTCAAAATTTCTTTTTTTAAAGGATTAATGTATATATGTGTGTTTTTATCATCTTTTAACTTCCAGTTTTTTCTAATTATCTCCTTGACGACATTCCTTAATACTTCTTAGATCAAATTCCCCTTGTGCAATATTTACATGAAATATTCATTATAAATGCAAATACATCTTTAGAGACAACTTTTTTTTTAATCTTAATGTTATCTTAGATGTTCTTAAGGATCTTAACCTATATATGGATCTCAAATGAAGTATTCTCATCCATTCGTGGTACACCCTCTCCTGAAAATGATTGCTTTACTTGAGTTGCTTCTTCTGGAGCATTAATTTTATAATGAATTTTCTATTTCTTTGATAGTTAATATATATAAATTTAAAAATAAATGTACACAAAATTTCAAAATGATTAAAGTACATGTATATATGTATTAATTTTACAAAACTATTTATTTATATATTTAGAATTATTAAAAATATAAAATAGTGTTGTATAATCATATTTAATGTGCAAAATTTCAAAATGATTAAAGTTCAATATTTATAAATTTATCTTGAATTTGTAAATAAATAATTATTATATTAAAGATAACAGTTATTTGATATATATTTTTAAAATAGAATTTAGTTTTGTAAGAATTTGTCTCACGTGAACTGGTGATATTAAAACAAAAATCAAAGCCCAGAATCATGTTTTTGCCATTTAGGTCCAGCCTAGATCCTGAACCTTGAATCAATTGTTTCAGTTGGACCAAAAACTCTCATCTAAAACCCTTACTAAACCCAACACTTTTAGAAACATAGAGCTCTTAAACCCCCACAATGTCACTCGCTCTCCAGTCTCTAGTCTCTCCTATCTCCGATTTAGATACGCTTCTCGCTTCATTGACTTCAAATCTTCAATGGCTTCGGTGGCCCTAAGAAACCCTAATTTAAGACGACTTAATCAATCATCCTCCCGGATAGTCTATTGTTGTTGGGGATTGTCCGCTAGTCCTCTATCAATATCAAATTGTGTCTCTGAAAATGTCACAACTTCTATTTCCGTTGGACCTTGGTGGAGATCTATGGCCACATTCACTAGAACGTATGTCCATCTTCTCTTATATGATGAGGGTTTTGTTCTTTTGCCTTTTTAATGTCTCGTGTTTTGAAAGATTGCTTTTTGGTCCAAGTGATAGTTAAAGTCATACGAATTCTTTACATGATTAAAGTAGGAATCATTTTAGTAACTTCCATTTTGGAGGAATGTGTTGAAATAATTTGGTTTAGTGAGTAATTTAGTTATAAAAGTTAGAACTTTCCAAACATCTTAGGTTCTGTTTCCCCTAAGGGTGATAGAAAAACTGTTGGGCCCCGAATTGTTATTTGTTTTAGTAAGCATGAATTGAATGAATTTTGTGATCTTGTTGGATAAATCATTTTTTTAATTGGATTTTAATTATTATGTAAGTTAAATTGAAGAATTAATAATGCATAAGGGTATTTTGGGTAGATTACTTAAGCTTAAAAACCTTAAAGCATTAAAGTAAGGGCAAAATGGACCTTGTGCAATTACTAAGGGTATAAAAGGGAAGAAAATATGGTGCCTTTCATTGTAAAGAAGAAAGAAAAACGTGATTAGAAGAGAAGAGAGGGAGAGAGTGTCGTATTAGGAAAAAAGAGGGGGAAGAAAGAAGAGCAACCTAGGTTTCAATTTTCTTAATCATCAAGAGTGATTTTTGAAGTTGTTCAAGAAGGAAAAAGGAAGAGGAAGGTTAAAGCTTCCATTAAAGCCAAGAAAATCATTGTTGGGTGAAGATTCAAGATAAGTTGATTTTTAATATTTTGGAGTTTTGAAAGGTTTTTGGTTCGAAGAGCTTAAGAAATATATAGGTTTAAGTATTCTACGATCTATATTAGTGACTTTTCCTTATGGGTTATTCAAATCCGAATTTCTGTTGAATGAGAATTGTGTCTTTTATGAAGGAAATCAAGGAGGGGTTCAAGAGAGACAAAAGGAGCAAGGGGAAAGACATCCTAAATCCAATACCTAAATAAGCAAGGATTTCAATGTGGGTTACATTTTTATGATTAAGCAATAGGCCATTAAGGTGTTCTTTTGCATGATAAAAATAAACAATTTCAACTACTGCACAAACATGCATTATAACTCTTTGAATGCCTTGAAAAAGTGTTATGTGCTTTGTATGAGATTATTGCGCTGATGAGTTGTGACAAGAACGTGAAAATGATTTTGAAAAGACATTATGTTTGAAAAAGATCAAGTTTCGAAAACTTTCCATCATGGGCAACAAGTTTACAAAATCATGAAATATATGTTATGTGGGTTTGGTTTGGTCCATTCTGTTGTCAAGTGCACTTAGAATAAAGGCTTCTCTCGCCTGCCCGCTAGTGGCAGGGAGCTCCTTCATGGACTACCTCATGTTTATGACTACACAAAAACCACTAAGTGGGATTGTGTTAGTTCGTTCTGTTCATGACTTCTCAGGACCATTATATGGACTGTGTTAGTTCGTTATGTTTATGGACCTTCCAGACCATTGTGCTGTGCCTATGTGTTATCAAGCTTGATGCATATATGACTTATAATTGCTCACGAATTGTTTGATTAAGTACGATTTTTGAGAAATAAGTACTTGCTGATTTTTCAAGCAAAAGCAAAAATTACTATGGTTTCTGAATTGTATAATTCAATGAGTTTTGAAAAAGGGTTCTGCTTGTTTCTTAATTATAAGCCTGTTACCTACAAGCTTTAAGCTCCCCAATTCCCAATTCTTTCCCATTCAGGTGATGAGCAAGAGCTTATGCAAGTCAATAGTCAAGGCAAATCATTGTAGTCTGCGTATTTTGTTTTGTTTTGAAGTTGGTTTATGAAAAACTACGCTTTAGATGCATTTAAGTAAATTCTAGTCTTTGAAAACTTTGTAATTCGAATTATGATGTAAGGGGGCTCGAAATGCCCACTAAAGTATTGTAAAACTAATATTTGTTTGAGGATGAATGAAATATATGTATATTCTGCTCATGATTATGACCACTGTTAAGTTTTCACGTTGCATGTGTTGATCAAATGAGTTTGAGGCTTTGAGAAGCAGTTGGTGTTCATGTTTGTGTATTCTATCCTTGGATTTGAATGAATGAGGGTGGTTGAAAAGATTTATGTTTGCATTAAGTAAGGTAGATTGCAAGAAGAAAACACAGACTCAAGGAATCGTCTGTGCTAACATCACACACAGACGCAAAAGAAAATATAGAGGAAGAGTATCGTCTGTGATGTTGTCACACACAGACGCAAAGGAAAAAATAGAGGAAGAGTATCGTCTATGATGACATCACACACAGACGCAAAGGAAAAACACAGATGAAAGGAATCGTCTGTGATGACGTCACACACAGACGCAAATGAAAGGCAGATGCAAATAAGAGGCAGACACAAATGAGAGGCAGACGATAGGGGTCAACGCAGACGAAGAAAGTTAATTACAGACGATAGAACACAGACGATAGGTGGTCAAAGAAGACGAAGAAAGTCAACTGTAGACGATATAACCAAGACGATAGGTTGTCAACATATACAAAGAAAGTCAAACCCAGACCATAAGCAAACTCAGACGATAGACAAACTAAACACAGACGATACAAAGAAGAAGTTAAACCAGTGTGATTGATCAGTTACTTAGTTGGAATTAATCACAGAATTCACAAATTAATGGCTCTTTAACAAAAAGTGGTTATTAAGGATCAAAAAGCAGTTAAGGACTTAGGCTATAAGTACAAGTCATTGGACAAGATGTTAAGAAGAGGTCAAGATAAAGTTCCAATTTGAGGAATGTCCTGGTGAGGGCACTCCACCCTGATGGGATGCGTGTCTAGATATCACTTAGGACGTCAGCCACATGTCTCTCAAGGGCGGGGGCTAACACTTATGATATTAGAGCGACTAGGTTGAGGTCCTATACCCGAACCAAGTTTAAGAGTATCCAAAGCACGAATTAGGAAGGTGGAGACATGAAGTGTACATGCATTATTTTAAATGAACTACTTTCAATGTTTTGAATTGTGTTCATAAATTGAAATTGTTCTGTACGACTTGAACTGTTTTGCATCCCTTTGAAACTGTTGTGTAAGAACTAAAGATTTTCGTTGGTTTTATATTGAAGAACTGATTATGCCGCCTCGAAATAGAACTCGAGGAGCTTTGACTCGATCCAGCTCTCGCCAAGGGAGCACAGATGAATCTTTTGTCCTACAAGATGCGGGGACACATTCTGCTCCTGATCCTGAGGCACCTAGTGTGCAACATGAGGAGCCTCCACCGCCACCTCCTATGCATCAAGCTAACCCTTTAGACCCAAGGTTCTTTCAGGCCTTTGCTCAGGCTTTCTTATATGTCATGGGCCAAGGGTCTCAAGTTCTGATGCAAGCTCCAGTGGAGAGGACTGGACAATATAATAAGCTCCGCAAGTATAGAGCTGTAGACTTCAATGGGACTACAAATCCCGAAGAGGCTGAAGCATGGCTGAAGAGGACCGAGAGGGTCCTAATCCAGATGAAGTGCTCAGATGAGGAGAAGTTAGACTACGCAGTCAGTTTACTGCAGGGGGATGCACTCCACTGGTGGGAATTAGTGCCCCGCAGTCAGATTATGCCTCCGGTGTTGACATGGAGAGACTTTGTGGAGATGTTCAGGAAGAAGTACCTCTCGAGGGTATATGTACAAGAGAAAGCCAGGGAGTTTCTGAACCTCACACAGAGGGATATGAGTGTGAGCGCATATGAGCTGAAGTTCACACAGCTTTCAAGATATGCAGCAAACATTGTGACGAATGAGGAAGATAAGTGCCGCAAGTTTGAGGGAGGCCTTCATTTGGGAATCAAGGAGAAAGCCTTGATCCACAATTTCTGTGACTACCAGCAGTTGGTAAATGCTGCACTCCAGATTGAGAAGCTGGAGAACATAAAGAATGAAGTGAGTAGGAAGAGGAAGAACAGGGAGCAGTTTTCCACAAAGGGGATGAGTGCTCCAATGCCTAAGAGGAGTATGACAAGCTTCCATACACAAATTAAGGTGGGGAGTAGTGCTCCTGGTAAGAACAAGCAAGCAAGGGAAGTGTTAGTGCAAGCCTCAATAGTAGGAGGTAATAGCAGGGAGAGTGGAGCAGGAACGTGAACCCTCTATATGAATATTATGGGAAGTTCCATAAGGGAGAGTACTTCAGGTTACTTGGAGCATGTTTTCGATGTGAAGAGAGGGGACACATGATCAGGGCTTGTCCCCAAGTACCAAGGCAAGAGGGGTCACAGTTTCAAGGCCCGAAGAGAGCAGAAATAGTGAGAACCAGGCCAGTCACAGAGGTGGGCAATTTTGGAGCTCCAAGGAAAGCTATTCTTCCAGGAAGGCCAAAGGGTCAGGCTCAGGCACAGGCAAGGGTGTTTGCCATGACAAGGGAGGAAGCTGCAGCCGCATCTAAAGTTGTCACGGGTATGGCTCAGTTACTCAATTCTAAAGTATATGTTTTGATTGATTCTGGTTCCACACATTCTTCTATTTCTGCAAACATTACATTACATAATGTTGATTCAGTGCCTTTGAATAGACCGTTGATTGTTAGTACTCCTTTAGGGAGGAATGTGATAATAAGCCAAGTATATAAGGGCTGTGAACTCTTCATTGATAGTGCTAGACTGGTAGTGGACCTCCTACCTCTAGACCTAAAGGGCTTAGATGTTATACTTGGAATGGATGTCATGGAGAAGTATCAAGCGAAGTTGGATTGTGGCATTAAGGAAGTGGAGTTTGATCTGGGCAACGGTGAGAAGGTGATTTTCAGAGGAGACAGGAGAGTACTAGCACCAAGAATTATTTTTGCTTTGCTAGCTGACAGGATGATGGAAAAGGGGTGTGAGGCCTTCTTGGCACATGTTATGGATACTAATATGAATGAAATGAAGTTATAGGATTTTCCAATTGTAAGGGAATTTTCTGATGTGTTTCTAGAAGACCTACCTAGTTTGCCCCCGGTAAAGAGAAATCGAGTTTGTCATTGACTTGATTCTTGGAACCGCACCTATTTCTATACCACTGTCTAGGATGGCTCCAGCTGAGCTAAAGGAGCTTAAGGAACAGTTGGAGGAACTGTTAGAGAAGGGGTATATAAGGCTAAGTTCATCACCCTGGGGAGCGCCTGTTCTATTTGTCAAGAAGAAGGATAGAACATGGAGGATGTGTATTGATTACCGGAGACTCAACAAGGTGACTATTAAGAATAAGTATCCTCTGCCTCAGATTGATGATCTGTTTGACAAGCTGCAGGGAGCAATGGTCTTTTCCAAGATTGATCTCAGGTCGGGCTATTATCAGCTCAAAATTAAGGAGTCTGATGTAAGCAAGACAGCCTTTAGGACTCGTTATAGGCATTACGAGTTCCTAGTTATGCCATTTGGTTTGACCAATGTTCCATCTGCTTTCATGGATCTTATAAATAGGTCTTCAGGGAGTATCTGGATAAGTTTGTCGTAGTGTTTATCGATGACATTCTAGTCTATTCCAAAAGCGAAGGGGAACATGAGGAGTATCTCAGGAGAGTGTTGCAGACACTGAAGGAGAAGGAGTTATATGCTAAGTTTAGCAAGTGTGAGTTTTGGCTTCATGAGGTAGTATTCCTTGGACATGTGATTTCGAAAGATGGGGTACATGTTGATCCAAGAAAGATAGAAGCAGTAGTGAATTGGCATGCACCAAAGACAGTGACAGAAGTGAAGAGTTTTCTGAGTCTGGCAGGTTATTATAGGAGGTTTGTGGAAGGATTCTCTATGATTGCTACTCCGATGACTAAGTTATTGAGGAAGAATTAGAAATTTGTCTTGAGTGAGGAATGTCAAAAAAGCTTTGAGGAGCTCAAGAGAAGATTAATAAGTGCTCCAGTTTTAATGTTGCCTACTGGAGATAAGGGCTATACAGTGTACAGTGATGCTTCAAGGAAGGGTTTGGGTTATGTATTGATGCAAGAAGACAAGGTAATAGCTTATGCCTCGTAGCAGCTAAAGCTTTATGAAATGAATTACCCGACCCACAATTTGGAATTGGAAGCAGTGATTTTTGCCTTGAAAATTTGGAGACATTATTTGTATGGGGTTAAGACGAGGATTTTTGCAAATCACAAAAGTCTCAAGTATCTGTTGAGTCAGAAGGAACTGAATTTGAGACAGAGAAGGTGGATTGAGATGCTTAAGGATTATGATTTGACGATTGAGTATCATCCAGGAAAGGCACATGTAATGGCGGATGCTTTGAGTAGGAAATCTTCAATAGCCCATGTTCGGACAGTTTATCTGCTTTTATTGGAAGAAATGGCTAAGCTTAAGATAAGCATAAAATAAGAGGAATCTGAGTGTATGGTTGCTAATTTCAGAGTAAGGTCGATACTCAGAGAGAAGGTTAGGGAGTTAAAAACACAAGATACAGATTTGAGAAAGTTCCGAGAAGAAATTCAGAATGGTAAGAAGTCTAAAGTGGTAGTGAGGGATGATTAACTCATGACTGTTGGAAATATACTTTGTATCCTAAATGTCAAGGAAGTAAAGAATGAAATACTGGATGAGGCACATAATGTGCCTTATGCCATGCACCCAGGTAGTACCAGGATGTACAGAGATCTGAAAGAACATTTCTGGTGGAAAGGCATGAAGAGAGATGTAGCAGAATATGTGAGTAAATGTCTAGTGTGTCAACAAGTCAAGGCTGAACAATAGGCACCTTCAGGAAAGTTAAGGCCATTGTCCATTCCTAAGTGGAAGTGGCAAAGGGTGACTATGGACTTTTTGATGGGTTTGCCTAAGATTAGTATGAGGCATGATGCCATATAGGTTATTGTTGATCGGTTGACGAAGTCAGCCCATTTTCTGGCGATTAAACAGACTGATTCTCTGCATGTGCCAGCAAAGAAGTATATTGATGAGATAGTAAGATTACATGGGATTCCAGATTCTATAGTTTCTGATAGGGACCCTCGATTTACTTCGAAATTTTGGGGGAGTTTACAAGAGGCTATAGGAACCAAGTTGAATTTCAGTACGATTTTCCATCCTCAGACATATGGTCAAATTTGCTTACAATAATTCGTACCACTCGAGCATTCAGATGGCTCCTTATGAAGCACTGTATGGAAGGAGATGTAGAACTCCGATATGCTGGGATGAATAAGGAGAAAGGAAACTGATAGGGTCAGAATTGATTCAGATGACAGTTGACAAGGTCAATTTGGTTAAGCAACGACTTAAAGCTGTACAGGATAGGATAAAGAATTATACTGATGCACACCGAAAAGAAATGGAGTATGAAGTCGGTGAGAAAGTGTTCCTTAAGACATCTCCTTAGAAAGGAACCATGAGGTTTGGCAAGAAGGGTAAGTTGAGTCCGAGATATGTAGGTCCATATGAGATTGTAGAAAGGATCGGACCGCTAGCCTACAGGTTGGCGTTGCCACCAGAATTGTCTCAGATTCATAATGTCTTCCATGTTTCCATGTTGAGAAGATATAGATCAGATCCATATCACATCATTCAGATTAATGAGGTTCAATTGAGAGATGATCTCAGTTATGAGAAGATTCCAGTGGAGATTTTGGATACCAAGGAGAAGGCCCTCAGGAACAAGACAGTGCAACTAGTAAAAGTTCTGTGGAGAAACTATTATGTAGAAGAGGTCACGTGGGAGCCCTTGGCAGCCATGAAGGAGAAGTATCCACATCTTTTTGATGACTCAGGTAATAATTTTGAGGACGAAATTCTTTTAAGAGGGGGAGAAATGCTGGGAACCCGAATTTTTATTTATTTTCGTAAGCATGAATTGAATGATTTTTGTGATCTTGTTGGATAAATCTTTTTTTAATTGGAGTTTAATTATTATGTCAAGTTTAGGAGGATTTATTTCATGGATTGATGGAAATTGGAAGTATTAAATGGAAGAATTAAGATTAAGTTAGAGTATAGTATGGTGTAAGTTAAATTGAAGAATTAAGAATGCATAAGGGAATTTTGGGTCGATTGCTTAAGCTTAAAAACCTTAAAGCATTAAAGTAAGGGCAAAATGGACCTTGTGCAATTACTAAGGGTATAAAAGGGAAGAAAATGTGGTGTTTTTCATTTTAAAGAAGAAAGAAAAACATGATTAGAAGAGAGGAGAGGGAGAGAGTATCGTACAAGGAGAAAAGAGGGGGAAGAAAAAAGAGCAACCTAGGTTTCAATTTTCTTAGCCATTAAGAGTGATTATTGAAGTTGTTCAAGAAGAAAAAAGGAAGAGGAAAGTTAAAGCTTCCATTAGAGCCAAGAAAATCATTGTTGGGTGAAGATTCAAGGTAAATTGATTTTTAATCTCTTGGAGTTTTGAAAGCTTTTTAGTTCGAAGAGCTTAAGAAATATACGGGTTTAAGTATTCTAGGATCTATTTTAGTGAATGTGCCTTATGGGTTATTCAAATCTGAATTTCTGTTGAATGGGACTTGTATCTTTTATGAAAGAAATCAAGGAGGGGTTCAAGAGAGATAAGAGGAGCAAGGGAAAAGACATCCTAAATCCAATACCTAAACAAGCAAGGATTTCAAGTTGAGTTACTTTTTTATGATTAAGCAATAGGCCATTAAGGTGTTCTTTTGCATGAAAAAAATAGACGATTTTAACTACTGCACGAACATGCATTATAACTCTTTGAATGCCTTGAAAAAGTGTTATGTGTTTTATATGAGATTATTGCACTGATAACTTGTGACAAGAACATGAAAATGATTTTGAAAAGATATTATGTTTGAAAAAGATTAAGTTTCGAAAACTTTCCATCATGGGCAGCAAGTTTACAAGATCATGAAATAAATGTTATGTGGGTTTGGTTTGGTCCATTCTGTTGTCAAGTGCACTTAGACTAAAGGCTTCTCCTGCCTGCCTGCTAGTGGTAGGGAACTCCTTCATGGACTACCTCATGATTACGACTACAAAAAGACCACTAAGTGGGATTATGCTAGTTCGTTCTGTTCACGTCTTCTCAGAACCATTATATGGACTGTGTTCGTTCGTTCTGTTTATGGACCTTCCAGACCATCGTGCTGTGCCTATATGTTATCAAGATTGATGCATACATGACTTATAATTGCTCACGAATTGTTTGATTTAGTACAGTTTTTGAGAAATGAGTACTTACTGATTTTTCAAGCAAAAGCAAAAATTACTATAGTTTTTAAATTGTATAATTCAATGAGTTTTGAAAAAGGGCTATGCTTGTTTCTTAATTATAAACCTGTTACCCACGAGCCTTAAGCTCTCACCCTCCCAATTATGTCCCATTCAAGTGATGAACAAGATCTTATGTAAGTCAAGAGTCAAGGCAAATCACTGCAGTCTACGTATTTTGTTTTGTTTTGAAGTTGGTTTATGCAAAACTACGCTTTAGATGCATTTGAGCAAATTCTAGTCTTTGAAAGCTTTGTAATTCGAATTATGATGTAAGGGGGCTCGAAATGCCCACTAAAGCCTTGTAAAACTAATATTTGTTTGAGGATGAATGAAATATATGTATGCTCTGCTCATGATTATGACCACTATTAAGTTTTCACGTTGCATGTGTTGATCAAATGAGTTTGAGGCTTTGAGAAGCAGTTGGTGTTCATGTTTGTGTATTCTGTCCTTGGATTTGAATGAATGAGTATGATTGAAAAGATTTATGTTTGCATTAAGTAAGGTAGATTGCAAGAAGAAAACACAGACTCAAGGAATCGTCTGTGCTGACATCACACACAGACGCAAAAGAAAATATAGAGGAAGAGTATCGTCTGTGATGACGTCACATGCAGACGCAAAGGAAAAATATAGAGGAAGAGTATCGTCTATAATGACGTCACTCACAGACACAAAGGAAAAACACAGACGAAAGGAATCATCTGTAATGACGTCACACACAGACGCAAATGAGAGGCAGACGTAAATGAAAGGCAGACGCAAATGAAAGGCAGACGCAAATAAGAGGCAGATGATAGGGGTCAACGCAGACGAAGAAAGTCAACTACAGACGATAGATGGTTAACGCAGACAAGGAAAGTCAACTACAGACAATAGAACACAGATGATAGGTGGTCAACACAGACGAAGAAAGTCAAACCTAGACCATAAGTCAAACACAGACCATAAGTAAACTCAGACGATAGACAAACCAAACATAAACGATACAAAGAAGAAGTTAAGCCAGTGTGATTGATCAATAAATCGGTTGGAATTAATCATAGAATTCACAAATTAATGGCTCTTCAACAAGAAGTGGTTATTAAGGATCAAGATGCAGTTAAGGACTTAGGCTATAAGTACAAGTCATGGGACAAGATGTTAAGAAGAGGTCAAGATGAAGTTCCAATTTGAGGAATGTTCTGGTGAGGGCACTCCACCCTTATGGGATGTGTGTTCAGATGTCACTTAGGACGTCGGCCACGTGTCTCACAAAGGCGAGGGCTAACAAAAACTATCTTATCCAGTAATAAGTTTTTTTTATGCCAGTAAACCCCATGTAAATGTGGGTACAATTGGGCATGTGGTTCATGGAAAGACTACACTTACTGCTACAATAACAAAGGTTTGACTTATTTATTTGGCATTTAGTTGTACTTGGTATACTCCAATCATATATTATTGTAATCGTTTAATTGTTTGAGACCTTGAATGGTGGTTTGTAGGTCCTAGCAGATGAAGGCAAAGCCAAGGCTGTTGCCTTTCATGAAATTGACAAAGCACTTGAAGAGAAAAAGAGGGGAATAACAATTGCAACGGTTGGGATGTTGCTCCTCTTATTTGTTCTGTTTTATATATATGTGCATGATAGTTCCCATCCACCTTGTCCATTTTTATGAACAAATTGCTGGTTCAAACAACATGTAGGCCCACGTGGAGTACGAAACTGGTAAACGTCACTATGCTCATGTTGATTGCCCTGGATATGCAGATTACGTGAAAGTAAGCTTTTCCATTACTGCTTTAAAAGTGATGAACTTCTGGATTCTTTGGCAGCATACTGTTCCTTTTCTAATTTGAATAATAATTTAAAATACAGAAAGAAGTATTCCAGAAATATGTTGCGGTAATAACACTGCTATAAGTATAATATTATCTCATGCCTTTTAAATTCAAGATATAATTTATTATAATCTACTTGCATAACTGCATATAGATGCACATAGAGGCATATTTAAAATGTAACATCCCCTCACCAATTGCCATGAATAGGAGTGTATAAGTGTACAGTGACATATGCATGCATTCATATATGC
>JANZXR010000004.1:9445090-9473170 GCA_027575705.1 Erythroxylum echinodendron
AATTACATTTACTGGTTATTATTCTTTTAATGTATGCGATGCCATGTGGAGTTCCATAGTAACTGCACGTAATGCTCTGTTATCTTAGACTATGTGTCGGAATGACCTACGGGCGTTTCGGTGCGTACCCTAGGGTAATGGGGTGTTACATAAAACTTGATGCAGCAACTGACTAAGTAAATTAAAAGATTTGTTCTGGTCGACCTAACATCAAGCCATATTGATATCTCAACTTGAAAACCATTTGATTGGTTATCTTCTAAATGTATTATGTGCTAATGTTTCTAAAAAGTTTACTCTATACCCAGAATATGATTACTGGAGCAGCCCAAATGGATGGTGGTATTCTAGTTGTATCAGCTCTTGATGGTCCTATACCACAGACCAAGGAACATATTTTGCTTGCTCGTCAGGTGGATATCTCACCCATAAAGCTTGTAACTTTATCAGTATCTTATTTCCTTTGCTTTTGGACCTGTTGTCAAAATTACTTTTCTAAATGCAATTAACAGGTAGGCGTGCCATCACTTGTGTGTTTCTTCAATAAAGTTGACGCAGTTGATGATGCAGAGTTATTAGAGCTTGTGGAAATGGAGCTTCGTGGTAGGCAGTCTTTTAAGGTTACTCTATTAACAGGAACTGGTTCTTGTCTTTTATTTCATTTGTTTAATACAAGTTCTTCACTCAAATATTTATGGCAGAACTACTTAGCTTCTACCAATTTCCTGGGGATGAAATTCCTATTGTCTGTGGATCAGCGTTGTCTACCTTACAGGGAACAAATGATGAAACTTGCAGGAAGGCCATCCTAAAGTTGATGGATGTTGTGGATGAGTACATTCCTAACCCAGTGCGCCAACTTGACAAGCCTTTTCTCATGCCTATAGAAGATGTCTTAACAATTCAGGTAAAGAAGACACATACTACTGATATAGCCATTCTTTACCAACAAACTTCACTTAACAAAGAAGTTTCTTCACTTTTCTCTCTCCTTCATCTCACTTAAGTTGCATTGTTTTGAGAAAGTGTTACTTTTTTATTTTGAACAGAGACCCATCCCTTATTCCGTCCCATCCCTTATTCTGTGCTGGGAAAGAAATACCTTTGGTTCTGCCACAGGGATGTGGCTAATTCCTTATTTGGCTGTTATGTTCTTGTCACTGCAGAAGAAGTAGGGATATTCTATTGGAAGATAGGAATTTTCTGTTCATTATAGCTAGTCTCTTTTGCTTTTATCTTTGTATTTGCATAAATTCTTTGGCTAATATGATTTAAGAAGGTTGGTTTTATACTAGAGTTAATTAAGCTTCGGTCTGTTTATGCTTCTGTTTGTTGAAGGGGCATGGAACAGTTGCAACTGGTCGTGTTGAACAAGGGACTATAAAAGTTAGTGAAGAAGTTGAAATTTTGGGGTTAATGTCGATAAGGTCATGAAACTGAGTCCCTTTTCTAATTTTCGTAAGTTTTATTACATTGGAAATGCTATGATATTGCTCAATTATATATGAGGTTCCTTGAGCTTATTATTCACTTTGTAAGCCATTTCAATGAGATCATTACTGATAGTTGACAGGGGAATTTTGTTAGTAATTTGCCTTTTCATGCAAGGTGATCCTTTGAAACTACAGTAACTGGGTTTGAGAGGTTCAAGAAAATATTGGATCAAAGACAAATAAGTTTGTAGTGTAATCTCGTTTTGGTTATTAAGGTTGCTCCATGGAGATATTGAGGTATTAATTGGTCTGCATACATTTCATTAGGCTGGTGACAATGTTTTTTTTTTTTAAGGTCTTCTCCTACGTGGTATGAAAAGGGAGGATGGATATGCGACGAAGAATGGTAAGTGATGACAGTTAAGATAGAATGGTTAACTTGCTTATTTGGCCTCTGCTTGAACTTAGATGTTGAGAGGTGGTCATTGCATTTTCTACATTTTGATCTTTTTGGGAAATGCATACAGAGTAAATTGAATTAGATGGAACTGCATGATTGAAAATGCTGGTTTTTGGCCAACACTAGATAGAGTCTTGTAAGTATTCCTTTGTTGTTTTCTTCATATTGTAAGTCATTGCAAAACCTGGATCTTTGAAAACCTACTAGAAATGCGAGGCAGAGATTTATGATCTCACAAAGGATGAGGGGGACCATCATATTGCCTTTTTCTCAAATTACAGACCCCATTTTTACATGAGGACTGCAGATGTCACTGGAAAATTGGAGTTACCGGAAAATGTCAAGATACTTGTGCCAGGTGACAATGTCACTGCAACTTTCAAACTCATCTATCCAGTTCCACTTGAAGCAGGTAATGCCTGTTTTTCATAGTGACCATTGTCTTGTAGCCTAAAGTGTTTTTATTAATTATCTTTGCGTGAGATTTTGATATCACATGTTAAAACTTAAATAGAAGTCTAACATACTATTCTAATGGATGCGGTGAGTTGAGAAATACTTGATTAGTTGAAAATAATACCAAATACCCATTTCATATTTTCTAACTAGATATCTTTTGAGAGATTTTTAGTGTTTGATTACTTTTGAAATTGATTTTGGAAATAATACCAAATACTCATTTCGTATTTTCTAACTAGATATCTTTTGGGAGATTTTAAGTGTTCATTACTTTTGAAATTGATTCTTGTTTGTTTTAAAGGTGTAATAATATAGTTTTTGCTCTTGTTATGACCAAGATGATGCAGTTTTGATGTCATCTTACTCGAGTTTAGGCATATTAATTCATTCTATTGCACAAAGATTCGTGAATACCATTTTACCATTTTGCAAGCTTTTTTTGTTTTACTCTCGGTCCTATATTCTAACAATTGATTCTATCATGGTGGAATGGTTATATCAATCTGACTCTCAGTTTCAGTCCGAACTCATGTACTTTTGTACTTGAAATATAGGACAAAGATTTGCTCAGAGAGAGCGAGGGAGAACGGTTGGAGCAGGTGTACTTTCTAAAGCAATTAGCTGAAGCCCTTTGTAAGGTAAGGGACCAGAGAATTATGTGATGAAATGTAAAAAGGAATGCGATGTGATCAGTTTACACGTGCTCTACATTTGATGCCAAGTTCTCGAATTTAGTTAATTTTGTAAGTTTATAGGCTCCTTTTTGGCGTGATCTTTTCTCTTCTGTTCCCTATCATTTTAGTGGAATAAGTCACTGATATTCCTAATATTGGACAAGTACCTTATCATTCAATTCTTTCATTTTGTACACTTAATTCAAATGATGGAATAAGATTGCAGTTACAGATTGCCCACTTCAACCACGCAAGAACCATCATCTGACAACTTTCGGACTTGCCTAAAGAAATGTCTCGTAATGTTTAAATGTTATCGGTGACCCGACTAACAGAAAACTGTTACTGATGGTAAAGAGGCAAAGTTTGACATATTGAAAGGAAATGGAAACATATGCAACTATGATGCCAGCTATCTAAGCAACATTAACAATTTCTCAACGATAGGTGATGATTGCACTAAGCAAAACATAAAAAGCACTCATCATTTGTTGCAGCTCATATTATGATAAAAGTTGCAAAAATTGATCTCAAACGCAGCACTAATTCAAGCCAGTAAAGGCATCTAATAATCAAAATTGCTATAAATATACTGGCTAGTAGCTTCATTTCAGGACACAAAATTGCTGTTATTTCTAGAAACTATTTTCCTAATCAAATTACGATATCTACATACCAACTCATTGTGTTACTGCGAGGAAGTTGAATGATGATGTACTGAATCCTTACATGACTTCTGACACCCGAACCCGGAGAGACAGATCAATTACAATTAGGGATTCAATCTTGTCATCTCAGACCTCTTCATCCAGTCATCGATCATTAGCTATGGTGAAAGCATATACATCTATAGCCACCTGTCTGTTCTCCTTTCCTAACCAGTAGCATCACATGATATATAAGCATTCTCATCACATGATATATAAGCATTCTCAATTAAATGCAAGCTGCCAACAGTGCCACTGTAATTGTTGTCAAGCCTCTGACGTATATAACTTTCAAAATGATTTCCACATTTCTCATAATTTCCCCATCTTTCAATTGCGATTTGGTTGCATTCCTGTTGATGCTAACAATTATGTTTCCTAATCTATTCACGGCCAATGAGAGCCAGACCAGACCAAACCCGAATCCAGTGCTCAGGAATTTAGATGCAGAAAATGGCTTCATGCTGCTGGAAGAAAGTTTGCAAAGAACTGAGAGAAGAACAGCGAGGCCAGTCCCAGCAATGCCAACAGAAATCTTGGTAAGAAACTCAGGAAGCTCAGGGCCAGAATTCTTTATTGAAAGGACTGCTGCTTTCCCAGATGGCTTGTCCACGATCAAAGACAGGAGACACTCGCATGCATATAAGTAGCTCCTCCTGTTGAGATCCCTCTCTCTAACTTCCCTCCTATTGTTCTTCTTCTTTGGAGATGACTTCAGCTTAGTTTTCTCATTTCTGCTTAGAAGAAAATGCATCAGTAAAAAGAAACAAGAAAATGAGGATGGTAATAAATAAATAACGAAATAAATGTATAAGGCATATGCAAGGGGTATGGATGCACACAGCTTTGTAAGCATGCTAGTTGAGAGATAGGTAAGTTCAGTAACAAACATAAACTTTGTGAGCAACACTTATCAGCCGATGTAACTTAGTGTTTACGATCTTGGCACTGTTACATAACCCTGAAGTTAACCTACTGATAGCAAAGATGTACCAACACTTGTGTACTCTCATTAAACTAAATGAAGTGCTCCAGCACCAGATAAGCCACATACCTCTTCAAAGTTGCAGATGCCACACATTTGGCCTTTAAAGAATCCCCAAAATTATCAGCTTGTTCTTCAGTGGTATCAAGTCTGCTCAACAAGAGGATAACAGCATGAAAATCATGACGAATCAATTAAAATGGGCCAAAGAAAGAATTAATCAAAGTAAAACAGCAATTAATCAAAGTAAAACAGCAATGCTTTAGCAAGAAGCTCTATCTTCACTAGCAGCTTGACAATTTCAACTTCAGAGTTGAATTTTAATGTTAATGATACATAGACAAGATAAACAACTTTATCTGCACAATAAAACAAAAGGTAAAAAGAAGTTCATCTCACAATTATGATAAAAGCACTATCAACACTTTCTACACAACAAGAAAATTAAACAACCTTGAAATGTCAAGGTTTTATAATCAGATGCGGTAAAGGGTCTAGACCCAACTTTGCTAGAATTGGAAACTGGAGAACCATACAAAAACACAAACTAGGATATGAGCCAAGGAAAAGAAAAGGATTCCTCAAGAAACATAACCTTTTCTAGAAGTCAGAGACCTCCAAGATAACTAATATAGAGACATAAGTTTCAATGTTCTAATTCTCATTTTGGTAATCAATACCGTTAAGTAAGGTCGTTCATTTTAGTCACCCTTGAAATCTCCAAAAATCTTGTAGTTTGAATGATGCTGGAAAGTGTAAATTCTCCTTGACGTTTGGAACTTATAAAAGAAAAAAGAATGACATGGGATGCAAGGATGTCCAAGACAAAGCCTACTGGAATCAAAATTTGGGGTATTGAATAGACCAAAACCTTCCTTCCATTAAATAAGGACATGAAAAAGGCATGGAAAAAGTTAGTCAAGTTTAATCTTCAAAAATTTTGACTCCACAATATTATAATACTTACAAGCTGCAAGTATTCTGATTAAAGTCCATTATGTCTTAAAATCCATACCTGCTAAATTGGGGAACAAGCATTGGTTGCTTGTGCCACTTTGTTGTGGTTAAGTTCTTCGACATGTAATACTCAGCAAGAATAGGGTCAATGTTCCCAGCTGGTGTAGCACTTCCAGCGAGTAAAACTGGAGAATGTAGGTAATTTTTTACCTTGGAACAAGAGACAGCATCTCCTACAAATTCAATTACTGACTTTGGGACATCAAATCTACCATTTGGATAAACAACAGGAACATAATACTGCAAATCCATTGCATAATTTAGTTCTTGACTTCCTGCCAAGTCCGAGAGTAAAGATGGATCATGTCTGCATCTTTGTAAGTCACTTGATCTGGACAGAAGATATTGAACGATTTTCTCATGTCTGGTACACCAATCAGTCATTCCAGGGCTCAATCGCACCGAGTCACAGAAACTCTCTGCTACAGTGAAAAAGAAATTAAACAGATACTATCACAATTGCTACGAGTTATGCTTCATTAATTCACAAAGAAGAAGTGGATGACTCAAATCATTATGCAACATCATCCCATCAGATATCACCACAAAAACTCGTACTAAAGTGATCCCACCATGTGCCTATTATAACAATGAAGTACTAATGGTCTCTGATAACAAGTTTTTTCTGAAAGGGGATATGCCCCTAAACCTGTTAGATATGAATATTTCCTAAGCTTTTCATAAAGCATGTTATAATCCATTCTGCAGTTATGCACAATGGGGTGGTAGATAGTATATTCTAAAATGATATTGAGACTAGGTCATCCTACAAGCATCCAGTGAGCTGTAAACCTTGGAGATCAAGGAGAACAGGCCTTCTAATGGCTAAGTCAATCCTGGGAAGCTGGTTGACATCATGGAATCTATGCTCTTGAATCCTTGGCTCCTCCTGCGGATGCAATCTCGACATAGCAGAGTTCAATTGTGAAATATTCTGGTTCACATCCTGAGTTGATGGATAGCATTGACAATCCTGCATCAACCACACATGAGATTATCCATCATTAAACTATGATTAAAAATGGGATTCAATAAACACCCAAACAGGATGACATGGAGAACAATTTTAGCATGGGCATGGTAGATTATCCATCATTAAACTATGATAAGTAAAAATGAGATTCAATAAAAACCAAAATAGGATGACATGGAGAACAATTTTAGCCTGGACATGGTTAACTGGTGACGAGAAATGAATTAAAATTTTCAACTAACGAATACAATTTAAAGAATAGCATGCTCGATAAGGCACAAAAACTACCGAATCAATAACTCCCATACTAGAAAGCACAAAGTTATGAATCGTTTAATTAAAAAATTAACGATAACCAACACGGGCGTTGCTTAAACACTCTTGATGACGAAGATTCAAAGAAAGTCTTACATCAATTTCATATCAAGTGGCTTCTCTTAGGTCTTGAACCAGCAATAACTTGGTTATCGACCCAAGATCAGTCCACTGCACTCGGCAGAGCCCTTTCAGAAGTAACGGCATATTGGCCGACCTTTTTTTTTATAATTTTTTTGCCAAGCGATCTAAGACACAAGTGATCTAAGACAGACCATTGACATGAACAACACAACAAATAACCGGTAAGTTAATGAGGTAGGACATAATTCAAACACTAGAACAACCAAGCAAGATATGTAATTTGGTAGACTGCGGACGATTATTAAATTCAAATAAACTTTCCTCCAATACCCAGATAACCAAACAAAGAAAACCAAATTCTCAACAAACACATACAACGACAAATCATTATCCCTCATCAATCTAGATATGATGGTTAGATAGATACCTTGACGAGCCTGTTCTGGTCTCGGAGAAACATGAGCCCAGGACCAGGAAGGCAGACATGAGAAGCCATCAAACAAAAGTTAAGCATCACCCCAGGGTAGAAAGAACCCAGTTTCGAAATCAAATCACCAAACCCAAATCTCTACTCTTCGTATGCCTCATTAAACCACATGAACTTGTCTACGTAAATGCCTCAAGATCCACGATTTTGAGTCCAACATCTTATGAGTGGCAGTGACCAAAGGAAAAGAAGATTGGGGATAAAAAAACAAGGTCGGATTGTTGCGACCCAATTTGATGATCGAGAATCTTCTTCTGGGGTATACCGTATGTGCACACTTGTGGCTGAGAACACTTCCTCGATGGTAGCGGACAAAAAAGGCCGCTGTTCTTCGCCTTTGGTTTATCTGGAGTCGGAGTTTTTTTGTTCCTGCGCGTCGAGATTCAGTTTTCTGTTTATGCACTCGGTTTCTTGTTTGTGTTTGACTTGTATGAACCGTTGATGGTCCTGAGATATGAAATTTGGGGGGCCACTTGACGGCGAGATGAAGTCACGTGTAGATGGGAGAGAGTTAAAATGTGATGAAGATGCACTGGATAAAGGCTCGGTGGAGGCCCACCAGCGATGCTCACTCATGGCTTGACTTTGGATTTGGTTTTTGATTTGCTGTTTTCGATAATACTTATAACCACTACGTAAGATTCCATGGCAGGAAAGAATAGGCTACGTAGCTACAAAGTAGAAATTACACAATATTATTTTGTTAATTATTTAACATAAATTTAATATAAACGAATACAATAATTAAATAATTGAATTTTTTTACTAATAATTTAAATTTGTAAAATAAAACGACCTGGTCTTACTAAGATTAGAAGGCCTTAATAAAATGTAATTTAAGAATTACAATGAAAGTAATTGAGGTCATAAAATTTATAAAATCATTGTTATATTATATGTGTAACATAGACCAGTTATGTTTAATATAAATTATTTAGCGACCAAATATTTTATAAGCTTACATTTTCAGTCTTTAGTGCAACTTTTTTTCTCAATTCATTTTGAGATGTTAAAAATTATAGATTTAATTTTCATAAAGAATTCAATTCATACGAGAATACAACAAAGAGAGGATTTTTAAAATATCCTTTAGTTCCAATTATGCTTTTTTATTGTATTTGTTTTAGGGCAAGGTTTGAGACAACCAATAATATTACTTTTTTTAGTTAAAAGGCTACAAATTCGAGTTACAAAAACAGTCTATTTGTAAATTACAAAAAAAAAAAATGTTGCGTCTCTTTTCTTAGTTTGGCAAACCAGAGAGTCTTCTTCAATAAAGTTGCTATTTTCGTTGTTTTATTTTTGTTTTCTATTTTTATTAATAATAACAAATTATTAAAATTTTATGTATGGATCAAATAATTAGTATTATTTTTAATTCTTTTATAATATTTATGAATCAAATAATTAATATTAATAATAAATTCATCATAATTTAAAATTTTATTGCTATTTGTTTGTTGAAATATATTTTAACACCTTATAATGATTTTTAAAATCAATATCAATATATAGAATTAAATACTTAATTCTTAAATTTTTTTGAATATTATTTAAATCTAAAATATACTTATTAAATAATTTTGGTATTTAAAAATATTTTTGTTTTCAAAGTAGTTTTATTTAAATTACAATAAAATTAGATTACAAAAATAGAAATCAAAGGTAATATTTTATAATTTACATAAAGTTACGGAAACAAAAGATTAAAATAAAAAAACTAAGCAAACAAAAAATTTTATTAAAATTTAAAATAAAAATAAATCCAGAAAATTAGTACTCTTACCAACGACATATTCAACATTGCTTAAATTGCAACATTTATTTAGTATTATGCATAATCATTATTAAATTCATAATTATTCGTCACAACTTCAACATCTCTTAACAGTTCTTTACTCCAAAATTACAGCTCAACAACACCAAATATAGCAAAGTGAGGAAAAAAATAAAAACTCCGTCTCTCTTCACTTTCTTACTCCAAATCACATCGGTTTCAGCCACGCAGCGCACGATCTCAATGTAATGTACCAAACATTCTTCTTACCAACGAAGTGTTGAGTGTAATAATAGTAATAATTATTATTATATTATTAAAAAATCCAAATATTCTCTATATATCATATAAATATATTTTTTTTTTTGCGTCTCTTTACTCATCTAAACCATTTCTATCATTTCCGTCCCCCTTTCGTTTCCCCCAGTTCATCCTTCCAAACCCTAAACCAATAACCACACTAATCAACAACCATTCAGTCCATCAATTTGTCCATCTCCTCTCAAATTTCCCTCGAAAAAGCCCTCTGCTTTCACAGTCATCCAATTAGGCATGGGAAGGATTCTTCGGGAAGCCGCGAGGCCCTCATCGGCGTCGAATTCTACCACCACGTCTACGTCGGTCACCGAGACGGTTAACGGGTCCCACCAATTTAAGATCAAGGGGTATTCATTGTCGAAAGGAAGAGGAATCGGAAAGTACAATGCTTCCGATACGTTCAACGTCGGCGGATATTCATGGGCGATTTATTTTTATCCGGATGGCAAGAGCGTGGAGGATAATGAAGAGTACGTGTCGTTGTTCATTGCGTTGGCGAGCGAAGGGACCGATGTTAGAGCACTTTTTGAGCTGACACTGTTGGATCAGAGTGGGAAAGAGAGGCATAAGGTTCATAGTCATTTCGGGAGGACGCTTGAGAGTGGCCCTTATACGCTTAAGTATCGAGGCAGCATGTGGTAAAGATCGTATCTTTTGGGTTTTCCCAGTTTCTGTTTTTGTTTACTGGGTTTGGGTTTTTGATGAATTGGTTGATTGGGTGGGTTTAGGTGGTGTAACGACATAATTGTAACTTGATTTGTAATGGGTATCCGGCCTGAGTGCCAAAGTGCGAGATACATGAATGGATTGATGAAAATGGGTAATGAGATGGATTTTATCCCTAAGAAGAGTTGGCAATTTGAATATAACGGTTGCGTTGGACCAAGAAACCTGTGACAATGGATCTCGTCATCTATTGATAAACGTTATGTTTCTGCTGTTATGCCATATATCAATTTTATTCTTGAACTTGTTGAACTTATGGGTGCTGACTGTGAAAAACAAGAATTACTTTGTCTTTCTGCCCTGTTTAAACATCAGGTACGATGGTTTTAAGCGACTATTAATAGAGGAAGCATGGTGATAACTAATTTTTAGACTCAGGCCTATATGCTTCACCACGTGTTGGTCTTGTTGCAATTTGATTTACGTGGAACCTTCACCCCTTCTTTATTTTGTGACACATGTTTTTTTGTTCATCTCTGAAGATTTCTCTGTTCTCATCAGCTAATTGTTAAATCTTAAAGATGTTGTTGTGATCTGTTGCATGTTCGAGTATACCCAGTTTTTCGTTGTCTCTGGGTGTCTTATATTCTTTTTACATATTTTACTGCAGGGGTTACAAGCGGTTTTTCAAAAGAACTCTTTTGGAGATGTCGGACTATCTTAAAGATGATTGCCTCCAAGTTCACTGTAGTGTAGGAGTTGTGAGGTCACACACAGAGGGTCCCAAGACTTACTCTATTGCTGTTCCTTCATCTAACATGGGTCAACAATTTGGAGAGCTCCTGGAGAGTGGAAAGGGAAATGATGTAAATTTTGAAGTCAATGGTGAAGTATTTCCTGCTCACAGATTAGTACTGGCTGCTCGATCACCAGTGTTTAGAGCCCAACTTTTTGGCCCGATGAGGGATCAGAATACTCAATTGATAAAAGTTGAAGACATGGAGGCACCTGTTTTTAAGGTTCTGTAGAAACTTCCTTTTTTGTTTAATTGCTTTATGGTTAGATATTGGCCAACATTTCATTATTTATGAAATTCACATGCTTGTTTCCCAAATAACTGATTTTGAATGTAACTTCTCATGTCTGGAGAAAAATTGTTTTCCCTCAGATGTAATACGTTGATCTGAACTAATTTTGGGTTGGGGAAGAGTTTATTTATCTTGGAGTCAGTGATTTAGTTTCTTGTTATTCTCCTGGACTGCTGTTGAAGAAAGTCCTTCAGACAGTCCTTTTGGTTCCTTGTAGGTTTTTGGTGCATTCAGCTTTGGTTCTTTATATTACTGGATGGTGACAAGCCATTAGTGGAACCACAACAGTCTATGCCTGTTCTGCTGTGATACCAGGAAAGTGCCTGTTTAAAGGAACTAATATTATCTAAAGAGGAAACAGAACACTGGTTCATTGCAGACTATGCAACTCTTGTTGATACTTACAATTATACTGTTTGTTTCTGTAACACTAATTTTATTCATCAATTTAGTTTGTCGATAAAAGGAAATGATCATAATCTATGTATTTAGCTGGCAGCAAAGTGCTCTATATTGTATATTTTAAAGGATACGAATTTTCCTTTTCATGTTCTTGAATATGTAGGTGCATTTTCTGTTTGAATTCTGACATTAACTCAGTGCAAGCATATGCTTCTCCTTTCCCATAGCATGGCTGATTATTTGTTGTTTACAAACATGAGTTGCTCCTTTTAATCTTCCATTGCACCTTGCAGGCTTTACTCCACTTTATATATTGGGATTCACTACCGGATATGGAAGACCTTACTGGTTTGAACTCAAAGTGGGCCTCTACTTTGATGTGTCAGCATTTGCTTGCAGCAGCTGATAGATATGCTTTAGACAGGCTCAGGCTACTTTGTGAATCTAACCTCTGTGAGGATGTGGCCATAAACACAGTGGCAACTACACTAGCATTGGCAGAGCAGCACCACTGTTTCCAGTTAAAGTCTGTGTGTCTCAAGTTCATTGCCATGCCTGAAAACCTCAGAGGTTAGTTGCTTCCACAGCATACTCCATGCATTGTTGGCCAATATTACTTTCCATTTGAATTAGCTGCTTGAAGCTGGAAATTTCTGCATTTACATCAACTGGCCTTTCATATTTGAAGTTAAAATATGATTCCAGAGTTGACCAAAGGCTTTCTTTCTGAAGTCCTCCGAGGACCATCTACTTTTGGTCTTGCCAGGAGTGGAATAGGCACTGCCCACATTCGATATATAATCAGTCCTCTTTGTGCTGCTCCCTTATGAATTGCAACTGTTCATCTGTGCCTTTGGCACTGAGGCAGGGGTGTTTGTATTATTGTGTGATATGCTAGGTTGGAAGATGAGGAGCCAACTAAGTTTAGTAGACATAGTGTAGAATTTAGTTGGCATGGAGAGACATCAAACGATTAGACACAATCCATCTATGTATTCTGTGCTATTTGTATTTATATGGTTTTCTAATTTGGAGCTATTGCTGAAGTTTGTTACATTTATGTTTCTTCAGCTGTAATGCAAACAGATGGTTTTGAATATTTGAAGGAAAGTTGCCCCTCTGTCCTTACCGAGCTCCTAGAGTACGTGGCTAGAGTTAGTGAGCACTCTGTAATTGTGTGTAGGCATGGGAATGAAGTTGTACTGGATGGTAGTGATGCAAATGGTAGACGGGTGAAGCAAAGGCTATGAGGAAAAGGGCTTCCAAGATGGATATCTGTAGTGAGGATGGAGGTTTTTATCTTAGGATCATTAGAAAAGGAGATTTCCACTTGTTAGTTTGTACCGTGCCAGATGTAAATCTAGCTGTACATTCAGGTTTGATTGATGACTTGTACGATTGTGGCCTCCCTCGTTCGTGTAGGTAGTGTTGCCTGCTTCTCTCCCTCTCTCTGTAATTTTCCTTCCATGCAAGACCCGCATGTGTTCCCTTGTGAGCGACATTACGTTTGAATTCTATTCTATTGGACCGACAATGAGCGGCTAATCTGGTCTTATGAACTTTCCAACGCAGTTGTATTAAGGTCAAAGTTTATGTTATCATTTTTCTTTTGCATTTCACTGTCTCCTGTGAACTTTGATGGGTTGAGTTGAAAAGAAATGCCCAATCAAGATCGTTGTTATTATTAGTTTATGTTGGATACACAAGACAAAATGGAGTGAATGTGAGGATAACGTGGATGTTGTTGAACACTTTCTGTTGAAGTCATCAACCTTTTTTTTGGCTCTGTGGGTGTGTTTATAGATTTATTTTGTAATATCAGGGGTAATATAGATATAAACTTTCTTATTTTACTTATTTTAGAAAATTACTTTTATGAGTTAAATTTATTAAAATGATATTTTGTGATACTGCAAATACCAAAAAGAGATATTTTATCAAGGCCTTTTTTTGAGATTTTATTATTGAAGTTGGGTCCCTAGTGTAGACTCTGGTCATATTTTTAATGGTGAGTCACGTTGTGAATTTTGTAACGTATTCGTCTATATTAATGAGAAAAGGAAACCAAATTATTTCGTCAAAAATTGCAAGATTCAATTAAAATTTTTTAATGTTTTTCTTATTGTTAATAAATAAGATTATTTAAGTCACAAATGAAAATATTTTTTTAATTTTAATTGTAATACAAGACTAAAATTTAATTTCAGTTATGATAATTTTATATGAAATTGATGAAAGGTCTTGTTTTAATACTTTTAAATCATAAAATATTTATTTAGCAATTTTAAATTATAAGAATATTCTAAAAATTATGTGAAGTTGGGAGACTCGTAATAGATAAAAGGTCTTGTTTAAATATAATAAAATATTTATTTTTGTTAAATTTTGTAAGGTTGAGTTCAAATAAACTGAGCACATACAAGCTCAAATGAAGTTTCATCACTAGATTTATATGCATGTTCAACGTTATATATTCTTTCCATATGGGACAAACTCCCACTTACATTTCAACAAACTCTCCTCACATGTAAGCTAATTTAAGGCCTAATACGTGACAGTCTATCATGTCGAGGTGGTGACAATTAAACCAAGAGTAACCTACCTGATACCATGTTAAATTTTGTAAGATTGAGCTCAAATAAACTGAACACATACAAGTACAAATAAAGTTCCATGCTAAAACCAATCGGTGACTGGAGGAAGAACTCACTAGAGTTATATGCATGTTCAATGTTATATATTCTTTTTATGTGACACAAACTCCTGCGTATATTCCAATAATTTTTAAAATAAATAAAATGGTTTCAGTGTCACGTCTCTTGATATATTAACCATTGAAATTATAGTAATTTCTTCGCTATTTTTGTTTCTTTTTGGTTTTATATCAAAATCTAGGTTTCCTAGTTAAGTGTTTTGTTATATTTTTTTATAGGTCATTGTTTCCTTCCTACTTGAAGGATTTGGTGGCAAGGGTATGAGTTTCATATGTACTAGCTGGAAAACAATATTGAATTGAGTGGTGTTGTACTAGCATTCAGTGCCGACATACAAAATATTGGTTATATAATCAAATTCGAAAATCTTCAAAATTTAAAGGACCAATTTGCAAAATAAAACTTTTGAGGGCCAAATTGTAAATAAAAAATTTAAAGTAACCAATAACCTTAAATTAAACCCAACGCAGACACTCTCCTTTCCCCCAACATTTTTCGTCAGCTACCCGTATCTTCTTCTACTTACAGCCTCACTCTATCTTTGTCTATGCTCGTCTGCAATCTACTCTGCTCGCTCTTATCACCACAGTCATTGCTCCATTGCTCCACTCCAGCCACCATTTACACTAGTCTGCATAGGCTCTCAGCCGCACCACTTATCTCCTACATTGCAACTAGTCCTTTGCAGTTCTCACAGTCACAGGCCATCGCTCGGCACCCTAGACATAACTCATTGTCGTCCTCCGCCATCCTAATTGCCTCAAGATTGTCAAATATCAACCGTGTGTTGTACTACTGTGTTGCGACTACTGTTGTATTGAGATACTTGTTGAATGAGTGTCTGAGTGAATTTGGATTCTATTATGTTGATTGTTGAAATTTGAAATATAAAGTTTTGTATTGTATCTCAAACTCTCAAGTTTCATCGTATCACTAAGTATGGAGTGAATTAATGTTTACAGGGTTTGAAGGATTATGGATTATGAAGTGAATTGTTGTTGTTAAGGGTCTCATTTCAAAAAAATATATTGTCTTCTCTTTTGCTATTTTTTAATGATAATTAAAATTAGTGAATGAAATAATGTAAATGAGTGAAAGATAAAATATTTGTAAATGAAATATTGTAAATTAGTGAAAAATCAAAAATTAGTGAATGAAAGAGTAAAATTATTTAATGTGTGAATTGGGTTATATATTGTCACAAGGTAGATTTCAAGGAATAGTCTATAAATTGAACTGTATAGTCTTACGAAATGGATTAATTTATGGTTGAGTTATATCATTACATTAAATAAGTTACAGTTGTCAATTTATGATTGAATTATGTTATCACATAAAATGAGTTATAGTTGCAAATTTAAGGTTGAATTATGTAATTATACAAAACAAGTAATAGTTATGAGTTTATATTAGAGTAATGTAATCACACAAAACGGTTTATAGTTGTAAAATTATGGTTGAATTATGTAATAATACAAAATGGGTTATAATTATATTTATAGTTGAATTATGTAGTCATACAAAATAAGTTATAGTTATGACTGTATGATTGAATTATGTAATTATACGAAATGTGTTGTAGTTGTAAGTTTTATATTTAAGTTACATAATTACAAAAAATCTGTTATAGTTGTAAATTTATGGTTGAATTATATAATTATACAAAATGAATTATGCATATAATTTTATGGTTGAATTATGTAATCAAACAAAATGAGTTATAAGTTTTGTTTGAGTTATGTAATCACACAAAATAGGTTCTAGTTGTGAATTTATAGTCGAATTATGTAATCATACAAAATAAGTTATAGTTGCAAATTTATAGTTGAATTATATAATTATACAAATTAAGTTATAGTTATGACTTTATGGTTGAATAATGTAATTATAAAAATTGAGATATAGTTGTGATTTTATGTTTAAGTTATATAATCACATAAAGTGGGTTAAGGTTGAATTATGTAATCATATAAATTGGGTTATACTTGTGAATTTATGGTTGAATTATGTAATCATACAAATTGAGTTATAGTTATGATTTTATGGTTGAATTATATAATTTTAGAGTTATAGTTATTACCTTACGGTTCAATTCTACTAACACAAAATGAATTATAGTTGTGAGTTTCCATAATAACACAACATGATCCAATTTGGGCACATACTAGATTGGTTCATGGAATGAAGAACCATATCATTTGTTTATATTAAATCAAGCATTAGAAAGGTAGGGGAATCATAAGACTAAAGAAGCATTCAGCTACGGTAAAAGGTGCGTTATGAAGTAAAATGAAAAATTAAAACTTTGCTTGAAGAGTATCGAGATGAGAAAGATAGAAGTCAAAGATTAAACTATAAAATTGACAGTGAAAGATCCTTTTGCAATGGTCAGGTTGATAGTAACCAATAAGGAAGGAATGTTGCACCTAATGTTATGAAAAGAAAAAGACATGTATCTGACTTTTCTCCACCACGAAAAACTCCTGAAACTCAAATTTCAGTCTGTAGTGCCTTACAATCTAGAGAAGCAGCTCATAATGTGGATATGGTAATGGATAGATGGTAGTATGATTAAGGTATAACATTCAATAATGTCCAGTCTTATTATTATCAGCCTATGGTTGATGTCATTGCCTCTTACCGTCTAGGATACAAAGTTCCTTCAATTGATGACTACAAAGGTAAACTTTTGAGCAACTTTATTTATAAAATAAGTAGCTATTTGAATGAAAGAAGAATGAGTTAGGTTACTTATGAGTGTTTAATCATGTGTGATAGTTGAACAAATAGAAGATATGATTCTATCATCAATTGTTTGGTTTATTCTGCAAAGGGAACAATATTTTTGAAGTTTATTGATGCATCTAGCCTTATTAGAAATGTTGATACTTTGTTTTATATATTTGATGAAGATGTGAATGAAGTTGAGCCAGAAAATATTGTTTAATTTATTATTGACAATGATTTTGCTTACAAAGTAGTTAGAAGAAGATTGCAAAGTAGGTATAATTCTTTTTATTGAACTTTTTGTGCTACACATTGCATTTACCTGATGTTGAAAAATATAAAAAATGTTAGATATTTTCCTGTCATCGAAGAAACTATGCAAAAAGTATAAAAAAAGTGACCAAATTCATCTTCAATCATGTATAGGTCCTGAATTTAACGAGAAAGGATTTCATTAATATTAGAAATTTGTGTTGTCCTATTATTACAAGATTTGCAACTTATTTGTTGTTACTTTGGTATTTTGTTCTAATGAAGAAGTTGAGACAAATATTTACAAGTAATAAGTGTTATCTCAAGGTTTATTTTTTAACAATTTTGATGATAACTATAGATTATTTCAAAATTCAAATTGGATTTATTTCCTTGTATAGGCAATGATATAATTCTTAAAAGGAAATAAAATCATAGGATAATTACTTCCTTTCTTACAAGAACCTTCTTTATGAACTTACTTTATTAAAAATGATTCCATAACATCTGGAAGGATCTTAATAATTTGAATAATTAGCTCTAAAAGTTTTGACAGGATGTTTATCCAAAAGTTTTTATCTTAAAGTCTAAATATAAAAAATTTTAGCATAGATAATATCGAAGATTTAACAACGGTTAGTTGAAGAAAATGTATACTTAAGGAAGAGCTATTACATTTACGAAATATACAAACTTGTGAACACTTTAGCAGCATCAATGTTCTTGAAAGTCATATCTATATCAAACTCCTTGTGCCTTAGAAAGTGAAATTACTGTATTAAGAGAGACTGTTGAACCTTTATACATTTCTTGTTAAGAGCTTGTAGAGGCTTGTTAATCACTATGAGCGTGAAAGGTTGAAGAACCCTGAAAAAATGTGCTTGTGAGCTTGGAGAGGCTCGTGAAAATTTACTACTTAGATTTTATAGTGAAATACTCAAGTTAAATATCTGGGGACTGGACTTAGGCTTTGTTATAAGCCTAACTAGTATAAATCGGTTGTGTTATTCTTTCTTTCTTCCTAACTTTTAAATTTTCACATTATAAGTTTTTGTTTTCAAAAGGCTCCTACGGTTTTACAATAGACTTCTTCTGTTTTTATATCGCAAGAGGTTCTTTTCGATTTTGAAATAATTAACAAGTTCCTTTCGTTTTGAGTGTTAACAGGCTCGTTTCTTTTAGCGCTAGTAGGCTCCTTTCCTTTTGAGCGTTAATAGGCTCCTTTCAATTAACATGATTCTTTCATTTTCAATGTTAATAGGATCTTTTCGAAAGTTGATAGGACCCTTCTATTTATAAACTTATTTTGTTTAGGAGGATATTATCAATTTGAAAGTTCCTTGCAATTTTTTTTTACACACAATTCACCCCCTTCTTGTGTGTGTTTGCTTTATCAATAAGTGATTTGCATCTTATCATACTCGGTTTAATTGCAGATTGGAGGCTTCTAGAATTATATTTGAAGATCATAAGTTTTGGTCAAATTTCAATTTATGACCTAAAATTGTGAGCCTTTGGTGAGGGTACTTCGTCTAATTGATAATAATGAGAAGGAAAGGATGTGTTATTTTTATGATGCTATATAGAGGGCGAAGGAAGCAATCAAGGTCAATTTGAAAAATATGTCTTCTTTGTAAACACCCTATCTTATAGTGGTCAATAAGAGATACGAAAGACAACTTTACTCTCTGTTATGTGTAGCTAAGGCTTTTTTTTTAATTTTATTGTCTAATTTATACCAAGTTTTATAAAGAAAGTTAAAGTTAATAGGGATATGCTGTTAATTATTACAACAATCGTTGCCAATGATGTAATGCAAGATTCGTAAACTCAAAAAAAGAGAATTATAAGGATGCTTATGGTGATTTTGGAATGCCTATTGTTAATCGTCAAAGAGATAAACTTAATCTACGTAATAAACTTAATCTACGTATATATAGGAATTAATCATCCCTTTATTTTATTTATGATGTTACTTTTGTTATCCTACTGTCGCTTAGTAGGACCAATTCATAAATAGTATTCCAAAATTGTAAAGATTTGCAATTCAAATTATGAGTCAAGTGTCAATCAACAGGGTGTGAAAAGAGTTAGAACACATTTGAATTCATCTATTATAAGAAAAAGTAATAGATTAGAACATAAAAGCTTGACAACTTGATCTTTGTGCAATACAATTAAAGCTTTGAGAAAGATATATTATTATCATTTTTATTACGATGAATATGATTTCTTTTATTTTTTAATAACTTGATTTTATTTATTTACTAGGAATTTTAATATAACAAGTAGTTCTACAGATCCAATTTGCATTGATTATATCAATCTTTTAGCGGATCGAGTTTCTGAGGAATTAAGTTTAATAGATGATAGTGATTTGAAAGATAATCTTAGATAACAAAGTATTGACATGTCATTTTTTTGCAATTAATTTGAATGATAGTGATGATATGGATCATCTCAATAATGATGATTTTGTATTAAATTATAATTGAGGTCAATGCGATATGATATTTGATTGAATGAAGTTTCAAGTTTTCATTTCTTCTCTTCTTTTAATTTCACTTATATTTGATGCATATGTTAAATTCTATTTATGCATTATAAATATAAAATATATAACTATAAATATTTTTATTTCAGGTTTTGTTTATGATTGGTTGTATTCCTCAACACGAACTTTTATTGTAATACATAAGGAGTCATGGAACTTTAATATTCTTTCTATTTAATGTATTGATATAATTATTCTATATTATATGATGAAATTGTAGCATTTTAAGTATTTTGTATTATCTTTAGTTTTATATTTATAATGATTAAATGATCTTTTTTATATTAAGTGTAGCTACAATTTATGTGAAAAATAATATTAATAGAAATAAATAAATTGTTATTTTAAATTTCTATTATTATAATTTTTTGGAGACATAGTTTATGTAAAATTTAAAATTATATATCATAATATATTAAATGATTGTTTAATAATTTTAAAAAATTCATAAACTATTTTATAATTTTTAAAAATTATTTGAAATAGTACTCAACATTGACCAATACCATTACAGTACCGTATCAGAACCAAATTCGGTACTAATACTGGTACAGTATTCGTAATATTGCTTAGTGGGTAGAGAAGTGACGGTAGAGCTCAAGAATGATTCGGCTATTAGAGACTCATCCTTCGTCAATCAATATCTTGACATCAAGCTTGAGAACACTCATGTTCGATCAAGATAAATAACCTTGATAAGTAGAAATCATAACATACTTTACACCCCTATTTTATATTTTTAAATTATTTATCTAATACATTGGGGTTAAATTATTGCATTTCTTATTAATTATTCAAGTTATTTAATTTTATATTTTATTTATAAATTTATATACATATATATAATTGGTATTAAATATTTTCTTATAGGTTTGATGAACTTAAAATAAAGAAATAACTCAATAAACAACCCAAAAATAGTAGCAAAATGCAGTAACTAAAGGAAAAGAAACGACACAGTAGCAAAACATAACAACCAGAGGAAAAGAAAACAAAATGATGCGATCCAAAAAGCAATAGAAAAGCACATCAGTAGTAAAAATCCCCCACCTGATGTCTCTATCTAAAAAACCAAACAGAAACCCAATGATATTTGCATCAAATCTCTTCAAAATGGAAGAGACAAGAGAAAATTAGGGAGATTTCAATATCGTGTGGAAAATGAGGTGTTTGTCGTGAATGTATAAAAAGGCAACAATTTGAGAGTAGAAAGCAACAAGCGATCACCCGAGGTTTGACAACCTTCTAAGGTGAGTTAAAGCTAGGAATTGTTGAAGGAGTGTTTGGGAGTGAAAGGGAACCGATTTCCACATGTTTTGAGTTGGTTCAAAGCCGGTGGAGGAATTTTTCAAACCATGAAAGAGTTGGTCTGAGGTCTATGAATTGGAGCAAACCAAATGAGATTTTCCTAAACTCTTTTTCCCTTTGCTCCTGATTTACTATGCTTAATTGTTAAATTTTCAATATACATATGTAATGTTGAGAATTTAGGATGTCATTTTTTGGATTAATTCAAGTTATTCTGAGACAATTTAACAATATGCAACGAATTTTTTATTGTTTTTATTCATGTTCTTATTTGATTGGATAAATCCTTGATTATTTAATATGATAAGCAGAATTCATTTAGGGTTATATGGACTAGAATTTGGATGTTCATAGGAAAAATGATTGTGTTTCCTTGTGCTTAATGTGTTTTGATGTTAGAATTGAGCTAGTTCAATTTCTAAGAGTGAAAAGCAACAAGTAGAAACTGGTTAGTTGGTTATCTATGTTCAACTTATTAAATGTCTCAGATTATATATGCCGAAGTTGCATAACTAAACAAAAATTTAAAACATGTTTGTTCATTTGTGAATGTTAGATTAGTTTATGTTTTATTTCTTTAATCTCTAGACTCAATTTGAACCACAACGCCCTAACTTTGTATATATGTGTTGGATTAGCTTAATTTATAGGTTTCGTTATTACGATTGTTTTGGTTTCAAATTTTTCCTAATTTTAGCTCATTGATAAGGTTAAACTTATATATGAGGATAATTGGATGAATTTGGATAGCCTAACTAAATTTTCTTTGAAGCATGATTATAAGTGTTATATTTAATATAGTCAAAATAGGGTTATTCATCCTATGTTATGAATTGGAGCTGTGCATTTAATAATCGATTAGATTTTCACTTCTGCATGTCTTATAGTTGATTAGAGTGAAACTTACAACTTAACTTCTTGTTAATAACTTGAATTACTTTCATTAAGGTTTAAAATTAAACATAATGATTGATTCACAACAAAATGAAGAATTCAATAAAGAATGATGACTTTTCTAAATGTTGTCCGAGTTGCGAAGAATATTCCAGATTTTTGTTGAGATGTGTTTTAAGTTTAGGAAAACAAATGAAATGTTTAAACACGTATTGTTTGTTTTACCTATGATTTGACTTGTCCTATCAATTACTTAAGATGTAGACTATCTAAACAAATTGGATTGAGTTTGGATGTAATTTAGAAGTGTAATTTTTTTAGTTTTCATGTTTTTCTTTATTTTAAGTTTTAAGATTACATGTATGACATAACGAAATTCACTAGCATTTAATTATGAATTAATAATTTAAGTGTTGATTAAATTATATCATAAATTTTTTATATTGAAGTAAGGAAAATTCACATTTCATGCTTTAGGATTAATGCTTACTATTTTAAGTACTAAATTGATTTCTGTTCAGTTATAAAAAAATTTATCAGCTTTTGGAATATTGGTTGAATAATTTTTAAAAATGTGTCATACATTCATTTGTTAAGTTTTGATGTTGCATCTTACTAATATGGTTAAAGAGGACATTACATGAGCGTTGATGATGTTTATATTTTGTTATGGAATTCCTTTCATATGAGCAAAATTATTATGACATAATTGTCTCTTTAATATATATATAATATTGATTTGTTGGAACATATTTTTTATTAAAAGTATTATAATAAATAAACTAAATTAGTAAATTAACTTTCTTTATAGGATCAACCCTTATTTGCCATATGTTAATTTGTTTAATAAATTGAAAATAAAATAAGGATTTAATTTATATATGCCTAATGACATGTACCAACCTTTACATGGTATCTCCATTTTTTAGGGTTTGTTATTGTTGTTATTGTTGTTAGTTTTCATCAATGTGAGTTGATGTAGGTTTTCATTATTTGAAGACCTTAAAAGTCTTGATTTATATGTCTTTAGCTTTATCTCGTTTGACGATAAAAAGGCTGATGCTTTCATTTTGGGTTTAAAGAAAACTTTTGTTTAATATGTTAATGATGTGATTGCTTTAGTGTGAAAGATTGGATGCCAAGTGTTGCTTGCAAAACACTTCAATCTGGGATTTGCTTCACTTAATTTGTGTAACAAGGAAGCATGACAATGAAATGTTAATTAATTATATTTACTTGTACATGTTGCATGTAGCTCTCTTTCAAGATTGACTTAATTGAATCCAATATAATATCTAACTTGTTAGCGCAAAGGTATATGTGGTTAGAAGTTCCAGCTTCTATAAGTTTCTTCGTGTTTTGAATCTTTTAAGTGTGCCTTTAAGAACAATTGATTACTTAACTGTGATCTGTTTGCTTCAATCCTTTTAGACTTTTAGATATGTCTTTACATTTTCATCAAGGATCGATATATTGTTTTTTCATTCTTTGTTTATTGATCTCACTTTAGGGTTGTATTGTTTCTTATGTTAATTATGTTCTCTGTAGACCCAACTGTTTTTGATGACTCCACTCTTCTATACTTCTTGTGGTTGTTATTGTTAGTGAAATCTTCACATCTAATGTGTTACTTAGGTTGTGGTATTTTTCCTACATGGATTTTGTCTTTGCAGCTTTGAGTGAGGAACTGTTTCATGTGCCTCTAGAGTGATGTTGATATCCTTAATGATGCTAAAAATGTACGAGTTTTCTCGTGAGCATCTAATGTTACTGCTTTAATCTAAAACAAAGCCTTCTTCATATTGCTTTACCCTAGGACTTGTTTAGGAACCAGAATGTACACTTGTATTAGCAGAACCAAAGTGTTACCTACTTGTTTATTGATGGTTTACTTGCTTAGAGAAAAAATTTCCCCCAAAATTAAAGTAGTCATTGCTAGCATGAAGGCATCCCTGCAAGAACTTATGTTTCTTTATTGCATCTATAAGGTTGTTTTCACAAATGTTTGAGCTGGTAATTGCATGTTGTCACCATTTTCTTTGAGTCTTGGGTAGATTTACAGTAGGATGAAAGGGTTGAAAGTACTAAATATTATTAATACCTGACTATAGGCATCTATCAGTGCATTTTGCTTATCTAACTGCTTATAATCAGACAAAAAAGAGGGAAAAAAGTAAGAAGAAGAAGCAGCTTATAGCCTAATAACATGTCCAGATATAAGATTACTACCGTACATCATGTAGATGCCAACACTTTATGCAAGTCATCTTCTAAATTAAGCCCTTTTGAAATTTTAATTAGAATTATGCATTATAATGTTGGACTAGCGTTGGTACTTCATCTTAACACATTCAATAACTCTATCTAGCATGTTCTTGTCAGCTTCTTTAGCATTGTTTACAGCAGCCTTATCTCCATGTTATATTAAAGAATAAAAATTATAAGTGAAAACTCTCAAAAGACCAACAAAGGTGCAAAGGTGGCTCACGATCCTAAGAAGAATGAAGCACAACAGGTTATGGTGCGACCTAGTGTGTGTGCAAAAAATTTACCTTGGAGGCTGAAGGACTAAATAAAAATCCTTATATGCAACAGAAATGAAAGAGAGTAGGTGTGTGGAATTTATGTAATCTCTCCCTTTCTTGGTTTCTAGTCTTTTCCTTCCCCTTTGCTGTGTTTTGCTGATTCTCTGTAACTTTCAGATAGTCCAAACTTAGTCATTTATTATTCCCTAGGACCTTTGTAATTTTATGTATTGGTTGATATCAATTGAATAAGGAGACACACATATTTGTTATTTTGTGACTTGGTTATTTCTAAATTGCAGGTGCATTACATTGGTGCTTTCATTGAGAGCTGATCATCAATGGCAGAAAATACTTGCATGAAGGAAATGTTTGCAGACATTAAGAGGTCTTTAAAGAAATATCATATCTTAATGCAAGAGATATTGTCACTTAACAAAGGTTGGGAAGAATGGAAAATATGCTACACTTAATGAATAGTCATTTGGAGCCACTCAACAAGTCAATGGATCGAGTTGGAATGAAAGAGGTTTCAGGATCTCGGCATTGAATACAAAGACTGCTTAGGCAAATGCTCTTTCCAGCAGCTTACAAGTGAAGAATGAAGATTGATTTTCCAAGATTTGATGGAACGGTTGCTCTCTCATGGATTTTTCAAACTGAACAATTTTTTTTATACTACAGTACATCAGATGCATAACAGCTAACCATCACTGTTGTCCACTTTAAAGGCAATGTAGTTCCCTGGTTCCAAATGCTTTATAAATCTAACTTAATACTTACATGGGCCTCTCTTACGTATGCCATTGAGTGGCATTTTGGGTCATCAAGGTTTGAGTCACCTCGAGCTCAGTTGTTCAAGCTGATACAGACTAGAACAATAGCTGATTGTTACACCCAGTTTATGTTCTTAGCAAATCAATTTGATATCCTTAATGAGAAAGTTCTTTTGGGCTGCTTTATCAGTGGACTAAACGAACGTATTAAAAAAGACGTTATAGGTCAAGAGCCCAGATCCCTTGTTTGACCAGTGGGGTTAACATGCCTATATGATGAGAGGTTTAACTTAGGTAGTTCTACTGGTTTGACTCGCCCAAAACCCTTCAACCTTCTTCCCAAAACCAAGGTTAGAGCATCATCGAGTAGTTCTTCTCGCACTCTAGGGCTGTCAAGTCCTTTGTTACCACCATTACTACCAGCACCTCCTACTGCCCCAAAGCCCATACCCAGCCTTTCACCATCTATTCATCGGATAACTCCTACAGAGATGCAACTTTGACGAGACAAAGGGCTTTGTTTCAACTGCGATGAAAAGTACCATATAAGGCATAATTGCCCTAATAAGCAATTAATGTTGCTTTTGTCTAAACCAAATGAACCCCCTAATGATTCTTTAATAGAACCATATGAAGAAGTGACACCAGCAATTGAAATGAAGAAAGCCATAACCATCATCGCTTGTCTCTTCATACGATAAGTGGGTTACTGTGCTGCACCAAGATCCATTATGTGGATAATGTGTAAGGTACATTTGTCAAAGCCTTGTTTGATGGGGGAAGCTCTAATAACTTTATCCAGCCTAGAGTGGCTGCTCATTTAAAACTTCCTATTGAATGTTGGATCCCGCTTGCGAAGTCTAACTCCTACTTGCTTACTTGCTCTGATACCACATTTGTTAAGCCCCGTTTCCAGAGCCTAACTCATAACTTACTTGATTATTCATGCTTTCTCTGATACCAAACTCTGTCAGACCCCGCTTGTGAAGTCCGACTCAGACTTGCTTACTTGCTCTGATATCATCTCTGTCGAACCCCGATTCCGAAGCCCGACTCTTGACTTGCTTTATTCATGCTCTGATACCATCTCTGTGAGACCCCCGTTATCGGAATCCCACTCATGCTTACTCATTCTCTCTGATACCACAACCTATCGGGCCCTGATTTCGGAACCTAACTCCTCATTCATGATTATTCATGTCATCTTTGATACCATACTTGTTACTTTCATGCATACAAAAAGTCTTACTACATAAATTATCTTCCAGAGATAACACCTTGATCACTTTAGGGTTATTCTCTCGAAACTCCCCTTTTATCAGTCTCATTGCTTGCGTCTTATTTTCGGCTTCCCTTTGTCTCATTTCTATTGTCTTATTTCTATCATCTCATCTCTATCTATTTCGAAGTCTATCACAGACGATAATCTGTGAACAGTAACACAGACGATAGTCTGTGAACAGTAACATAAACGATATCTTACAATCTTCATAACTTTCTCTAGCGTAATTAGTTCGGGGTATTCTCCATATAGTTTGAAAGACCATTCCAAGGTCTACAACCTCCCTGAAGACCCCAAGATCAACTCTATCTTCTAAGGGGTCAACAATGAGACAGAAGATATAAGCGAACAGTAACCCAGACGATAGTGTGAATAGTGTCACGGACGAAGTCTGGGAAACACAGACAATACCTTTCAAGCGTTATATCTTTCTCTAGGGAAATCGGTTTGAGGTATCCTTTATATGGTTGGAAAGATAATTTCAAGCTCCTTAACTTCTCTGAAGAACTCAAAGGTCGATTTTATCTCCTGAGGGTTCAATATTGGGATAGAAGATGCGCGTGAAGAGTAACACAGAAGATACACTTCACTCAAGTACTTCTTATCTCCTTCTTATAATCCTTAGTCCTTAATCTATCCTCTATGTTCTATCCTCTGTTTTCTATCCTCTGTGGTTGACTTTTACCTTCTTGGTTGACCCTATATCAACTGAGAATCGATCGTCTGAAGTCTTTGAACAGTGACACAGATGATACACATCCTCAGTGTTTTACTTCGTCTGTGAATAGTAACACAGACGATACGTTTCATCTTTATTTCAATTCGTCTGTGCACAGTAACACAGACGATACGTGTCCTCTTTGTTTCACTTCGTCCATATACAGTAACACAGACAATACGTGTCCTCCTTATTTCAATTCATCTGTGTACAGTAACACAGACGATAGTGCTTTCAATAACACAGACGAAGTTCTTTTGTCTGTGTACAATAACATAGACGATTCTATCTTCTATATTCTATCTTCTATGTTTTTCTCTACTCATTCTTCATACTCTTCATCCATTCTTTCCTCTGTGTTCAGATTCGTCACAGACAATGCTTATACTCTTAAATCCTCCTTGCCTTTGTGTTATGACGTCATCACAGAGGATACTTATACTCTTATATCCTCCTTGCCTCTGTGTTATGACGTCATCACAGAG
>JANZXR010000004.1:9473270-9485516 GCA_027575705.1 Erythroxylum echinodendron
TAGGCTAAATATACATCATATGTATGTTATCTAGTTCGTCGATTTTCTTGATTCGTAAAGCTATTAATTAATTAAATATGAGATTGTATCCAGGTTATTGATTAATAAGTGTTAATTCAAATACATGTTTTGGTTAACTAAACATAAGAAAAAATAGGTAAAGAAATTTAGCACGACGAATGCTTAACTGATAAATTGGTTATTTTTAGCGTCGATGATCAACGCAAGTTCAACAATGAAGGAGACCGGAAGCCAAGATTCATTTTTATTGATTGTCGTATTATCATTGTTTTGCTATTTGTTATTTTTCAATTTCGTATTCCATCTAAATTCTGTTTAACTCGCAATTTAAATTAAAACCCCCCATTTCGTTACTTTGTTTTATTTTTAAACTCGCTAACCTTTACCGTTAAAAATTCCTCGTGGGAACGATATCCACTTACCACTACTACATTAAATTGTATTAACGGAAGTGATTTCTTTTAAATTTAGTTGCAGGCAACATCAGTATCAGGTTTTGTGACATTTTTGTTTTGTAGATAAAATTTTTTGCTACTAAACTATAGTAGTAGGTAATAAACCATATATAAAGTATTGTTTGATAGAAAGATTCATTGGAATCTCATTTTTTAGTTGGTATTAACTTGTAATGTAATGTAAATTTTCATAGTGGTGGCATGGATTTATATCTTATAACCAATTATTAAGGTTATTAGATTTATGTTAGATGATTTTATTACTCTAAATGTTATTTATGCAACTAATAACATGTGTTATTCGTTCTTTACATCATCTAGTAATTCTAATGATGATACTTTTTTGGCATGCAAGATTATGTGACATTGGTCTCAATCAAATAAGTCGATTAGCTAAAGAAGGCTTCTTAAGTGATTTACATCAAGTAGATTTACCTATTTGTGAACATTTTCTAGTCGCTAAAATGACAAGAAAGCCATTTGGAAAAGGAACATGAGCTTCTTGTCCATTATAGTGGACTCATTATAATATTTGTAGTCTAATAAATGTAAGAGCACAACATAGGGTTGTATATTTCATCACTTTTACAGATGAATATACTCCGTATAGTTACTTCTATTTAATTTCTTATAAATCAAACATAAAATGATTTCACACTATATATAAATTTGATTGAAATCAATTAGATAAGAAAATAAAAGCATTAAGAATTGATTAAAGACAAGAATACTTGTCAAATAAGTTCAAGATGCTATGTGATTAAAAACTAGCAGGAAGGTAGTTGGCTATTTGTTAAATCTCACAATAAAATGACATTGTGAAGAGATGTAATAGTATGTAACTAAAAATGGTTTGGTTTATAATGGCATAAGCAAACTTACCGATCATCTATTGGGATGAAGCATTACTTACAACTACTTATATAGTAATTGGGTGCCATAATATCAATTATAAACAATCTGTATAAGTTATAAATAGGTTAAAAAACATGTTATGAAAAGTCCAAGACCAAGAGGGTATGTTACCTATATTCATTACCTCGCACAAATTTACGAAACTAAGCCTAAAAGGAAAGAAAAATATCTTTATTAAATACTTTGAAAAAGCAAAAGTTTATATGTCCATAGGTAAACTAAGTAATGATGGAGTAATTGAATATGAATAATGAGATATCATATTTTTTGAAAATGAACTTCCAAAATAGGGTGTAGTAGGAAAAGACCTTTTTTAAATATAAAAATCTTGATCAAAATGATTATATTATGGGGAATCATGAAGAGAGACTTTATCTAAGGGGGTGGTTGGTTTATATACAGGAATAGTAATAAGAATGAGAATGACTATAGTGAGGAATGAGAATGGATATAATCATTATAATTATGATGGTTGGTTAAAAGGAAGGAATGATTAACATTACCATTAATAGTAGTTGGTTTGTTAAAAATATTGAGAAATAAAAATTGTTATATTCTAATTAATTACATTGTAATTAACTAATTAATTATATTTTAATTAATTAAATCTTAATTATTTTTAATTAATTATAGTTTAATTATATTAATTAAAAATTAAAAAATATTAGTGTTTGTGGGAATCAAAATCATTCCTCTCACACATGGGGGGTATGGACTATTACTTAAAACTAGGGTATGAAAAAACTATTCAATCAACTATAATAAATAACCAACTATTACAATTCATTCCTTTCCCATTGATTTATTCTCATACCTCTTAACCAAGCACCCCTAAGTGAAAGTAGTCCAGAATTTGAATGATTAACTCAAGGTCAATTAAGATTACAACTATTAAATGTGTACCTATTGTATCTTATCCGAGTGGAAGTAACTAGGATGCTTATAAGTCTATTTCTTATAAGTCTTTTTTACATCAAAGTAATCATGGAATAATTCCTTGGTGTCATTTTGAAATAAAAGGGGAAATCGATATTGTTATCCCATAAGAAGAAGATAAACAAAGGAATGTATATGAGGCTTTTACTAGTTATGCTAAAGAAGAATGGATGAAAGCAATTAAAGAAGAAGTAAAATCAAGTATGGGACTTAGTTGATCTCCCTAATAGGTGTAAAGCTATTAGGAATAAATGGATTCTCAAAATAAAATGAAAAGTTGGTGGTAGTAAGGAAAGATACAAGTCAGACTTAGTGGCTAAATGATACACACAATAAGAGAAAATCAGTTATGATGAAACATTTTCACTTATTGTGAGGTTTACTTCAATTCATCTAGTATTGGATATGGTAACTAGTTTGGATCTTGAATTACATTATTTGGATGCAAAAACTACTTTTCTAAATGTAAAATTAAAAGAAGAAATTTAAATAGAACAATATATAGGTTCCATTGATGCAGACTAAGAAAATAAGGTGTGTTGGTTATTAAAATTGATTTATCGTATAAAGCAGTCCTTAAGGTAGTGGTACATTCATTTTCATAACATAATTATTTTATATGATTTTCATATGCTTGATGAAGAACATCATGTATATAGTAAGAGATCAAAAGATAAAATTTCAATTTTATCTTTATATGTGGATGATATTTTGATTGCTTATAATGATTATGAGTTTGTTAAGCAAATCAAAGAATATTTTTCATCTAAATTTGAGGTAAAAGACATGGGTGAAGTTGCATGTATTCTTAGAACTAAGATTTTAAGAGATGATTCAAAAAGATTACTATCAGTGTCTAAAGTAATATGTAACACACCACCACCATAGAGCACATGCTAGAATATCCTGAGAACATTCAAGAACATACCCTATGAAAATGCCATGTTAGTGCAATCACATTCACTTATTATGGCATCATACAAAACATAACAGTCAAAAGATCAACTTTTGCCATTTCATTCATAAACATAATTTACACTGTAGCATTACACTACATAATACATATATTTATAGTATCAAAAACAACTTAGAGTTTACTACTCTTTTACAACATGCTCTATATGAAATGAGAAACTAAATAAACACAATCTACTAGACTCTTCAGATATCAGCTGACAGACCTTTGAGCTATTTTTGATTTCCAAAGTTGAGAGAACTACATTTTTACTAGTTTGCCTCAGACGTTAAGTCTCCCTTGTGCCTGAAATTCAACGTATGCAATTTTGATGAGTTTGCAAACTCAGTAAGTAAATCAACCTCGATGTGCTCACTCAATCAGAACATGGATATCACAAATATATTTCCAAATTCACAGTATGCCTCATCTCAACAATACATTATGAATTTTACATATTTCAAATACTCATTTCAGAATAGGTTGATCATTTATCTCAATCATTCATATAATCATAATTCAGCAATTCATTCAATCTTTCACACAACACATGTAAAGATATCTATATTTGCAAATGCATATGCACATGTGACTCCACTTTCATTTTTGTTTTGTTGTAACGGAGTGCCTTTTTACTGTCCCATATCTAATGTGGATACTGTTCGCTCAAGATTACACGCACTAAGTTTTACTAATAATAACCTTGGTAGTTATCCCAAGAGCACGGGTCGTTCGCGTAGTAACTAAGGTGTCGATCCCACGAGGAAGAGAACTAGTCCTAAAATCTAACGGTAGCTAAGTTCGCAATACCTAATTAAACAACTACTGCATAAATTAAAATTAATCAAGAATAAAATATTAGAAATTAAAGCACCAAAAGAATGAACAAAATAGCCAGGTCACACAAATAATTTGAAACTCAACCTAGAAGTGACCAATTGAGAGAAAGGGGGAATTAATTCGAAACTAAAGAAAATCTACCCAATTATGTAATTTATAACTTAAAGGGCCTAGATGATCCCAGGGTGAATTACTCTCTCGAGTTATAATTCTTAACCCTAATTAATAATCCCTAATTCAAATTATGGAAATTGCAATTTCTCGATCTGCAATTGGTCCAAAACCTAAATTAGTTCTAAAGTTGTCTATTAACCTATCGGGAGCTATGCTTGATCTCTCGTTACACAACTCTACCGGATTGATTCAAAACTCTATCTGTCGATTTACCTAACTCTAATTAATATAAATCGATGATTTTTACCGACTCACTCTCTCAATTTATTTCCAAGTTATGAAGAATCGAAATTTAATCACAATTAAATCAAAATAAAACATAATAAAATAAATTTTATTAATCTCAAGAACAAAAAGCCCAAAGGTGAGTTTAGACAAAAAATCAACACTCAATGACAATATTCCTAATCAATATCCAAATCTCATACATCCATGAAATCGAAATAAAAACATAAAAAATACTGTCAGAATGGATCTCAGAGGTAGCGACTGCAGGAAACCGTTTATTTTGGGAAGTACGTCGCATAAAACGTATCTCTGTGCCTCTCTTCCTTTGTCTCCTTCCTCAATCACTTGATCTCTCTCTAGGGTTCTATCAGATTTTTTTCAGAATTTAGCCTTTTTGCATAGTTCTCTCGGCTCTCTAAAGACTGTTGGTGGCTCTAGGTATTGTTCTATTTATTCTGTAGCAACCCTAGGTCAATCTTGGGGTCAAAATGGTCTAAAAAATTAGTAAAAATTGAGTTTTCATGTCAGCCCAACGTAGAGCACGATCGTAGCTTGCATTTTAACCTTTTTGTTGCAATCATGGCCTGAAGTGCATGATCGTGGCATGACTTGATGCTCTCTATCACGATCGTTGCCCCTGGTGCACGATCGTGGCGTGACTACTGTTGGCTTTTCCTCTTTTTTCATGATCGTGACCTATGTATTTTTGCCCAAAACTTTTTAAATCTCCACATTCTTCCCTATTTGCCTTGCAACACTAGCACACACATCAAGGTATCTAAAAAATATACAAATTAAGCTCAAAGATTCAAATTAGCCCATAAAAACACTTAAATACAAAAACTAACCTAATTAAACCCTAAATGCATACTCAACACTTAATTTAACACAAAATACATAACAAATTAAACCCTAAAACATCATACAAAACACTACTATCAACATCCCCATACTTAAACATTTGCTTGTCCTCAAGCAAACAAAACAACAACCCCTAACAAAACAAACACACCATGCAATAATGTGAAAATGGCTCTAATTTTCATGAACTAAATTTAATCTTGGACACACCCATTCGAATTATGTCAAATCATTAACATGAAAAATATGCACCTAAGGGCTTTGAACTAAATATACAACTAACTCAAGACTAAGTGTTAACCTATTTACCCATTTTATTGTGCACACACATTAATAATTTTTCGGTCCCTCAGACTCTGTAACCGTTCCTAGGTATAGTTCCATGAAACTTCAAGCTTATCACAAGTTTGGTAGGTATTTATTTAAACACACAATTTTTTATTTTTATTAATTATTTTTATTTTTATTGCCTACCTTGTTGCTTTAAGCTATTCGTTCCAAAAAAAATACTAGTTAAGCTATTTAATTAAAAGACCTCAAATTATGAATGAATGTGACAATATGTAGGGTGCTATCATATAGTATGCAAAATTCACATATAAAAGAAAAACACAGAATCCCTCCCCACACTTGAACAACATATTGTCCTCAATGTGAGAAGGAAACACACATGACACATACATAAATGAAATGTGAAAACATAAATTAAAAAAACAAAGAACAGATAAAATTAACAATAAAAATAAAAAATAAACAGAAAAATAAACAACACAAAACAAAATAGAATTGAAAATTTTTTTGGCTTAGACTTGAATCCTAAGGAGATGGAGGTAGTGATGGTGTGGGAGGTGGTAATTGAACACCTGCTTTGAAATATCGATGGATTTAGCGGATCTCTTGGCTCTGGCATCTTTATGTATACACTACTTCTTTTAATGTTCCTTTGGTTTCGAAGAGCGCATACAAAACCTTTGTCTGGCGTTAGTCCTCTTCTTCCTCTTCTTCCAAGTCCTCGCTTATTGGTCTCCCTAGGAGGTGCAAAGCTCGAGCTTGCCTGACTCGCCCTAGTCAACACATGTTTCTTTTCATTGATTTCCCGCAGACTCATGTTGGTGGAGTGAATGATCTCTGCTTGAAATGAACGGTGGTGGTCAAGGAACTCAGGCAGATGCACTGGTAACCCTGTCCGTTTCACACCAAAATGCTCTGAAATGGTAGAAACCAGGTACCCTATTCCAAGATGGTTGATACACTTTCGCGGAGTCGCAGCAAGAGAATTCAACACATGCGTGGATATGCATACCGGAATACTATGGTCCATGCATTATAGTATGAATAGTTCCTTGGTGGAACACTTGTTGGTCTCTGATTTGTCAAAGACCAACTGATATATAAATTTATGCAGATGGGATCAGATAGTATTGTTGTGGGCATTTTGGCATAAAAGTGCTCAATGCCAGTAAGCTTGTGCCAGTATTAGGAAGCACGGAAGTCATCATGTTTGTGAGATCCTGTTTCCATAATAAGGGTTATAACTGTAGATTTTAGTAATTAAGAAATAGCAATGAGATATTAGAAAAGTGCATTTCATGCCCATGCATTATATGATATGCTCATACTCATGAATGTTGAATTTTTGCACATGAAAATAATTGTACATGCATTTATAGACATTTCAGGTATAATTGATTTATAATTGAATTGTGAATGTGATTTTGTTGAGAATTGTGGCTTTTATATGTTAAAATTTGATTTGGAGAGTGTATTTAGTAATTTAGAAATTTTGGAGAATTTTATAAAATTTCTGAAAATTTGGGTAATTTTGGACTAGAAAAAATGCCAAGTGACAAGACAATTGATACATAGCAGTAGAATTTAGAGTCAAATGACATCGAAATTTTTTTTTAAATGACATTTGGGTTTAATGACATATGTTATTGAAATTTGGAGACAATTGGAGTAGAAATTGGAGTTGATTGGACAAATTGAATGAGAAAACCTAAGTGAACCTATAAGGAGATGACATATGGCAAGTGAAAATATCACTTGCAAAGCTATGTCTTAAAACCCACAATGCTTTCCAATTGAAAGACCAAGTTTAGTGTTTCGTCTTACTTCTCTTCTTCCCAACTTTGTGACCTTCTCTTCTCCTTCTTCATGAAGTGTGTTGTCAGCCATCATCAACACTAAACCTTGCTTCCATCTTTCAATTTCTACCTCCATTTTATTGTTCCTTTCATATACTACAAGAAAACCCAACCAAATCCACCATAGAATGGTGATGCCCGTGAGATACATGAGATAGCTAGGGTTGGTGTGTTTTTGAAGGATTTGGAGCTAACTGAAGTAAGTGATGTTTTAATCTTCATGGGTTAGTGCAAATGAGACTTTATGATGATTAATTTAAGGTTTTGTTTTGAATATGAAATTCCTTGGGTAAATTCGTGGGTGTTTGATTTATAAAGAGATTTTTGTCAAAACAATTGAATTTAGTGAACTAACATTATTCATGACTTAATAATGTGGGTGAATGAAGAGGTAATTGAATTATATTTTACTTTGGTGTTGTTAAATGGTGTATGAAAGTGTAAAAATGTTCAGAATGAATGAATGAATTTTTGCCTTATTTTGTATTTTAGAGCTAGCACGATCATAAAAATGGGGTTGGAAGAGTGATGATTTGTTGATAATTGATAAGTTGTTGTTGCGATGATTTGTTTTGAGATAGAAAGGTCATTATGATGAATGTGTATATGATGTGTTTTGTTTTTGATGTATATGATCAAACATGGATTTTGGATTGTGTATAGATGATATTGAACTGTAATTGGGGTATAATTGAAGAAGAAATGATGTGGATATAAATTAGAAGCGATAGATTAAGCAAAAGAGATGAATTAGGATGAAATTGATGATGAAGTGTGCTGGAAATCTGTTAGATGTAGGGTTTCTACAGAACATGCATCTGTATTTTAGACAGATCTTGACCTAAGGATATCTAAATAGGATGATTGTTGATTTGTATTAAACTAGAGACAAATGGCTACAATTTTCATGAAGAAATCAAGTTTGAATTCTGTCTCTAAAAGTTCTAAAAATTGTCTTAAAGTTGAGTTTTAGCTTTTGTCTCTGTTTCTGAACAGTATGGAGTGTCGCGATCGCGACATCCGCTGGTGAGCTATGGCAGTCACGATCATGACGCGACTGAGGGTTGTAGCAGATGATTTTTGTTTGAACATGTATTGGTATTTTGATGATATCTTCAGTTGTAGATGTCCAAATGAGGTGATTCTTGATTCAGATTAAACTAGGGACATAATTCACAACTTTATGAAAGAAGTATAAGTTTAATTCTGTCTTTAATACTTTAGAAATCTGGTGCAAATTTGAGTCTTGATTGAGGTCGGAGTACTACCCAAGACAAAAATTATGTCTTGATGTTTTCATAAAAAACTGAAAGGATCAAACAAAGCTATCTTCACAAAAGTTGTATTCAATATCTTATCTTTCAATTGGTATTAAGTTTGTAATTTTAAGATATCTGAGTTGAAAGTTATGAGTTATACAATTTGAGGGTATGATCATGAACTAGCCAAAATTTCAATTATACATAGTCTGTGGTATTATGAGTATAACTCATAGGATACTGAACCAAATTGAATAATCTTGGTGTCAATAGAAACTTAAGACAATGGGAAACAATTTTTTAGAAGAAAGCATCCTCAAATGACTTCATGTTTTTGGTAAAAAAGAACTTAGAAAGTTAAACCGAAAGTTGTTATAGGAAAATTCCGAATTTGATGAAATGAGTTATAAATTTCAATTTTTATGGTTTTATTGAGGTATAAATCATAAGTATAAATGATATTTATGTGAGTTTGAAAATATAAATGATTATGTGATGAGAATAATAGAAAGATACCCAGGATTGTCATTGAGGATGCATTATACATAACACATATACATATGTATGTGATTAGGTGTTTATATGATTGTGCACTTAATAATATGTGTAAATGTGTATTATATGATGTCGATACACAGGATAGAATGTCCACATCCAGAGGCTTCCAGATTATGGAAGCTAATGCTAATTTGGAGCATACTGTGAGTAACCTAGACGGTCTCACTCAATTAATTGTTTGTTTTATATTATGTTTGAATTATCGAATGAATGTGATTTGATTTTGTTGATTTCGGACAATGAAGATCCGATGATTCTAATGAATGAATGTAATATGTGAAGTGATCCTTGTATGTGAATATGACGAAATAAATGTGTTTTCTCAACTTAAATGTTGAATGTCGGACCAAGGTTCTATGACATGTGAAAGTGAAATAAAGTGACTGATTAAGCGTATATGACTGATGCATTTCATTACATGAATGCATAATAATGTAAAGGCTGTTGTGACTGGAGTAGCCACCAAAAAAGAGCTTAAAGCTTAGAAAGTAGAAAAGAGCTTAAAGCTCAGAAAGTGATTAAGAGCCAAAGGCTCACTATGTAAAATGAGCCCTATATTCCCAACAGATAAGGGACAGTTATTAATGAGCCCGATATCTACAATGGATACAGGACAGTTATAGGCACTCAGTCACAGTGATAACAATTGAAAGTGAGTCTCATGAGCATTACATATGCATTTGATATGTATATGTAAATGATTGAAATGCACTGTTTGAATGGTTCAAATGTGAAATGTGAAATAAATGAATGAGATGTTAATTGATGCTACATGATGAATTAATGTAATGATGAGAGTTATGTGATACTTTATGCAAAATGCAAAGATGTGAATTACATGTTATGTGTATTTATGTGATGTATGAATTGAGTGAACTATCGATGATGATTACCTCATCTGAGTTCACAAAAGTCACCCAGAATTTGCAATATCTTTTCAGGCTCAGAAGAGTTACCCCGTTAGTATAACGGGAGTATAGACGATGCATTTGAGCAAGAGATGGAAGTCAAGATCAGTTCGCATCTACATTTATGCTTTCTTATTTTTGTATCAATTTTCATATTCAACGATTTTTATACAATGTGTATTTGACGTTCAATTTTTAATAACTTTCCAAATGAGAGATGATTGTAAACGATTTTTTTTGAAAAAAATTGTGCCGAGTTTCAAATGTTTGGTTGTTGTAGCATGCCATCTTTACGGGGTACGCACTCGGACATCACTCAGGATCTCGGGTATGTGTCTTGTGAGAGTGGGGTGCTAAAATTTGGTATCAGAGCCCAGATTTAGTATCTTACATGGGCAATTTCGAAATATGTGTCAAGTTACATACATTTTAGATATGTCATAATAGGAAGTAGCAACTAATCCTTAGTTTGAGTCGAATGTGTATGAGTCACAAACATGAGCATTTGCCAAAAGTTTAAGCTGATAGAAATAGTGAGAAGAATAATGATCTGTCAGAATGTGAGAAATTGAAAGTTTGTGGATATCTAGAAATGTGAAATAGTATATGGTTAGATATGATAGGCAGAGATTTAACGAATTTGTATTGGTGTTATCTTATAGAATATGACATCAATATTGTATTGTGGTGGAATATCCTCGAATGTGAAATAAATGTAAATACATTGTCGTGGATTGTTGAGGAAAATAGGGATATAAATGGAAATGACAAGATTTAAAGTGTACAAGCCAAGTTGAAAGAAAACAAAAAATTTCTTATGACCTTGAGAGGTTAAACCTGGACTTGAAATGAATGTCAGATAAATGTGATAAGAGTTCTGCTTTAGACTAAGAATATGTCTATGATATTAAGATTAGAATTTCATGATGATATGTAAAAGTTGTAAAGGTTAAGTTGAATCGTTATTATAAATACATATCTGATAATGGGATCACCATGACAAATGGGAATATCAAGCACATATGTATTATATGTGTGGAGATGATATAGGAAGCAATCTATGACTTATTGAATAATTGTTGGTCATAGTTCCCATAGTTAAAAGTCTAATATGAATTAGAGTAACACATGAAAATGCTTATAGTGGTTTGTCGAGGATAGATCGAGATTGTTAATGATGTTACTATATGTGTTATTACAAGGGAGAAAGTGCAGGACACGATGGTGGCTTGACAAAAAAAATTTAGGTTTCTTTCGCAATTGTGGCAGGAATACCCAAATTTTTAGGAAGGAATAAAGAGAGAATTATTGTCTAGGATCAATTAAGATCAAAGTATTATTAGTGAAAGATAATTGGTGTTATGACGGAAATAAATCTCTAGATAGAATGGGAGGACCTTGATGGTACACACCGAAGCATATTGCAGTAGTAATCATGTCTAGTACTTCATCAAGTGTTGATAACTAGAACTTTATGACCATGTAAGAAAAGATAGAAATTCATCTTCTTGAGTTACTAAGAATGGATAATAAGCAATGACAGAAATAATCAATTGATAAAGATTGCATGAACATTATAGATGTTAGAAGCAAGAAATCTTCTTTCGAAGAAGAACTTCACTAAATTAGGTTAAGCAAATCAAATAGCTTATATTAAGAACGATCAATGAAGGAACAAATCAGAAATGAATATGTAATGATTCAAAAGTGAGTATTGGATTTCTAATCTTAACAGAGACACAAGCATAAAATGTAGAATATGCTACTGAGAGTGTACACATTATGTTTGACGTAAAGTATCCAACTATGTGATTGGATTCTTGAATTTAAGGTGACATTATTTGTTGGACCTCGAAACTTGTCTTAGAACATTTCGAGCGGCACATGAGAAGTGTGGATAGGTTCATGTTTTTTTTGGTGATTTTGGTAGTGAGAGACTATGAAATGGGCAGAATTAGGGTGAAAGTGATGAAGAACACGTATATATAT
>JANZXR010000004.1:9492022-9510217 GCA_027575705.1 Erythroxylum echinodendron
GACTTATGATTTATGTATGGATGAATTTGAGTGGACAATTATGATTTATGTATGGATAGTTAGACTCCGAAAATGGGATCTAATATTTGTGGTATCAGAGCAAGTAGGAGTTGGACTCCAGAAACGGGGCCCAACATTATTGCTAATATGAGGAGAACTTAGGTCCATATTATATTCTCTGTAAATATATACAGGAGATACAAATTAGATATGATAAATGTATTTCCAACACCAGAAGTTAAAATTGTAAATAAATTGAAATGAGTGGAGAAACTAGTATGAATGAACAGACATTAGAATATGTCAATGTGAAATTAGAGGAAATTTAATGAATGGAGAAAGTCATTCGAGAAAAGAAGTCAATTTGGAGACTGATAATAATATAGGATGATACTACCTCATTAAGGCATTGGTCACTTAAGGAATTACGAGAACTAATCATAGGTAGGTTAAGTTTTGGCTACATTTGTTTAAGTTAACAATGCCCCCGACAGTGACACGGCATTGAAGAATAAAGAGTCCTAATTTTTGCATAGATCAATTAGTGACTATGATCATAGATTATTTAATGAATGTATTCATAAAGTTGAGGAGAATATTTTGAATACTTGAGGTAAGCCTTACATATCATGAAGGTAGAAACAATTATTTGTCATGTTCAATAAGCGTGAATCTTAGCTTGATCAAATAAAATGTTGAGTCGTATAGTATCTGAACATGGCATATTGGGAGACCTAAAGAAAATTGAAGTAATGATAAAGTGAGAAACTCCAAGGCATATGTATAAGAGATCTGGAGTTCTCTGGAATTAGCTATATAGTGGATACCAATAGAGATTGTCAAGGAGTTTTTATTGATCTTAGCCCTTTGACAAAAATGTCTGATGAAAAATGTGTAAATTGTATGAATGATTAATGTAAAGAGAATTTTGAGGAATTGTAAGACCGATGTTAATTATATCGTGTGGAATGGGAGATTTTGAACTCACACCAAGGATTTGAATGCAATTTAATGCAGCATAATAAAGTGATTTCTTATCCATTGAGACAATTCAAGTCTCATGAGTTGATTATTTGATACAAGATTTTGAATGTGCTGCAATAGTGATTGCTTAAGAGCTTGAGGACATAATATATACGGTGAAACATTTTGGACATATATAAATATACATATCGTTAAAGTTAATGCCCTTATTGAGTTTGAAAGAATTGAATATAAGACAGAGACAAGGGATAGAATTACTGAAAGATTATGATGGCACAAATTAGTATTTTTTTGGTAAAGATAGTGTTGTATTTGATGTTTGAGCATACCAAACCTAGTGAAATAAAGAGCATAGAATATTGAGTTGAATTTTGGGGAAAAATAAAGTATTATTAGCTACATGGAGTTTAAGATCAGTTTTCAAAAAAAGGATTATAAAATCCCAAAGTGAGGATTCAGAAATTGTGAATCTTACTGAGAAATTGAAAATGAATCCAAATTTTGCATTTGAATAGGAAAAATGATATGGTGTGATGGTAGTAAAAAGTATGTGTACCCGATGTAGATAAATTGAGAAAAGAGATTTTTGGAGAAAGTACGAATGGTAACCTATGCTATAAATCCTAGTAGGAGTACGCTAAAATAGTACTTCACGGCTAAGAATATAGAATCAAGTGACTGAATTATAGAATATTGGAATTTCCAACAGTCTTAAATGTTGGGAATATGCTTAGAACTAATATTTTAGAGTTCCTAGGAACATGAGATCAATATACAGTTCTGATAGAATGCGATGATGAAAATCATTATCACAGTGGTATTGGTAGGATATTGTGTGAGGCGTTAAACTACAAATAGAGTCGTCTGCCTTTATATTTGGATGAATAAGGTTGAAAAAAATGGTCAAATGCCATAATTGATTCAAGAGTGATAAATGAGTTAATTGGATCAACATCGAAGTTATGGAATATAATGAGATAAACATAAGAGTTAAGTGATGAAACAATTCTGAGAGTATTGACATGAAAAGCTGTGCTAATGTGAGAAAAGGGGAGAACTAAGCCTGACATAATTGGTCATTGTGAAGTTATTGAGAATATGACCATTGACTTAGGAGTTAGTATTACCAATAAAAGATGTATCAGATTCATACTGTGTTACACATATGTGTTTAGGAAATATGTTTCTGATCCAATATATGTGTTATCGATACTTGAAATGAAACTATGAGTAATCAGAGATAATTGAGGAAACAGTTATGATAGTGGGATATCAAAATAAGAATTGAAAGACTGAGTGATTTCAATGACTATAGTCAAGTAGAAGAAATTATCCGAGTGATGTAGTTAAATGGGATACGAAAGAGTATAAGAGGAAACATACCCCTACTTTTCTGATCAATCAAATAAGAATTTCAAGGACAAAATTTATTAAGGGGGAGAAATGTAACATCCTATTTCCATACTAAGGGTTAGAACCGTAGATTTCCGTAATTAAGAAATAGCAATAAGATATTAGAAAAATGCATTTCATGCTCATATATTATATGATATGCTCACACTCATGAATATTGAATTTCTGCACATGAAATAATTGTACATGCATTCATAGACATTCTGGGTATAATTGATTTATAATTGAATTGTGAATGTGATTTTGTTGAGAATTGTGGCTTTTATATATTAAAATTGATTTGGAGAGTATATTTAGTAATTTAGAATTTTTGGAGAGTTTTAGAAAATTTCTAAAAATTTGGGTAATTTTGGACTAGGAAAAATACTAAGTGGTAAGATAATTGATACATAGCAGTAGAATTAAGAGTTAAATGGCATTGAAAATTTTTTTAAAATGACATTTGGATTTAATGACATATGTCATTGAAAATTGGAGACAATTGGAGTAAAAATTGGAGTTGATTGGATAAATTGAATGAGAAAACCTAAGTGAACCTATAAGGAGATGACAAATGGCAAGTAAAAGTATCACTTGCCAAGCCATGTCTTAAAACCCACGATGCTTTCCAATTGAAAGACCAAGTTTAGTGTTTCGTCTTATTTCTCTTCTTCCCATTTTCGTGACCTTCTCTTCTCCTTCTTCATGAAGTGTGTTGTAAACCATCATCAACATTGAACCTTGCTTCCATCATTCAATTTCTACCTCCATTTTATTGTTCCTTTCATTTACTACCAGAAAACCCACCCAAATCCACCCTATAATGATGATGGCTATGAGATACATGGGATAGCTAGGTTGGTGTATTTTTGAAGGATTTGGAGCTAAATCAAGTAAGTGATACTTTAATCTTCATGGGTTAGTGTAAATGGGACTTTATGATGAATAATTTTAGGTTTTGTTTGAAATGTGAAATTCATTGGTTAAATTCGTGGGTGTTTGATTTATAAAGAGATTTTGTCAAAACAATTGAATTTAGTGAGCTAACATTATTTATGACTTAATGATGTGGGTGAATGAAGAGGTAATGGAATTATGTTTAACTTTGGTGTTGTTAAATGGTGTAGGAAAGTATAAAAATGTGACGAATGAGTGAATGAATTTCTGCCTTGTTTTGCATTTTAGAGCTAGCATAATCATAAAAATGGGGTTGGAAGTGTGTTGATTTGTTGATAATTGATAAGTTGTTGTTATTGAGATGATTTGTTTTGAGATAGAAAGGTCATTATGATGAATGTGTATGTGATGTGTTTTGTTTCTGATGCATATGATCAAGCATGGATTTGAATTGTGTATAGATGATATTAAGCAGTAATTGGGATATAATTAAAGAAAAAATGATGTGGATGTAAGTTAGAAGTGATAGATTAAGCAAAAGAGATGAATTATGATGAAATTGATGATGAAGTGTGCTGGAAATGTGTTAGATGTAATGTTTTTACAGAACATGCATCCGTTTTTTGGACATATCTTGACCTACGGATATCCAAATAGGATGATTGTTAATTTGTATTAAACTAAAGACGAATGGCTACAATTTTCATGAGAAATTGAGTTTGAATTCTATCTCTAAGAGTTAGGAAAATTATCTTGAAGTTGAGTTTCAATTTTTGTATCTTTTTTGAATAATATGGAATAAATTGTGAATAAATTTCAGAATACTGAGCCAAATTGTATGAACTTAGGTTCTTTAGAATCTTAAGACATATATGAACAATTGTTTAGAATAAGACTTTGCTAAAAAACCTCATTTTCAAGGTGTAAAATGGAAGTGAAGTTCGAATAAAAATAAAAGAAAGAAGGAGTGCATCAGCCAAGAAGTATGTCACAATCTGCAACACTCGGAATGTCGCGTCGCAAGGGCAGCATCTACTGGTGAGCAACGGCAGTCACGATCGTGACGCGACCGAGGGTTGTAGTGGGTGATTTTGTTTTGAACATGTATTGGTATTTTGATGATATCTTGAGCTGCAGATGTCTAAATGAGGTGATTCTTAATTCAGATTAAACTAGAGCCATAATTCTAAAAATGTTTTTAAAAATTATAAACTTAATACTATTCTAATACTTTCAAAATCTGGCTCGAAATTGAGTCTTGATTGAGGTTGGATTACTACCCGAGATAGAAATTATGTATTGATTTTTTCATAAAAAATTGAATGGATATAGGTTGAATCAGACAAAGATATCTTCATAAAAGTTGTAGTAAATTATCTTATCTTTCAATTGGTATTAATTTTGTAACTTTTAGATATCTTTGTTGAAAGTTATAAGTAGTACAATTTGAGAGTATGATCATGCACTAGCCAAAATTTCAATTATACATAATCTATGGTATTAGAGCATAACTCATAGGATACTAAACCAAATTGAATAATCTTTACTTCAATAGAAACTTAAGACAATGAGAAACAATTTTCTAGAAGAAAGTATCCTTAAATGACTTCATTTTCTTGGTCAAAAAGAACTTGGAAAGTTAACCCAAAAGTTGTTATAGGAAAATTCTGAATTTGATGAAATGAGTAATGAATTTCAATTTTTACTGTTTTATTAAGGTATAAATCATAAGTATAAATGATACTTATGTGAGTTTGGAAATATGAATGATTATGTGACAAGAATAATGGAAAGATACCCGGGATTGTCATTGAGCATGCATTATACACAACACATATACATATGTATGTGATTAGGTGTTCATATGATTGTGCAATTAATAATGTGTGTAAATGAGTATTATATGATGTTGATACATAGGATAGAACGCCCGAATCCAGATGCTTCTGGATGATGGAAGCTAATGCTAATTTGGAGTGTACTGTGAGTAACCTAGACGGTCTAACTTAATTAATTGTTTGTTTTATATTATGTTTGAATTATCAAATGAATGTGATTTGATTGTGCTGATTCCGGGCAATGAAGGTGTGATGATTCTGATGAATGAATGTGATATTTGAAGTGCTCCTTGCATGTGAATATGATGAAATAAATGTGTTTTCTTAACTTAAATGTTGAATGTCGGACCAAGGTCTAATGACATGTGAAAGTGAATGTGTAAGTTGAAATAAAGTGACTGATTAAGCATGTATGACTAATGCATTTTATTACATGAATGTATAATAATGTAAAGGTTGTTGTGACCGAAGTAGCCACCGAAAAAGAGCTTAAAGCTCAGAAAGTGGAAAAGAGCTTAAAACTCAAAAAGTGATTAAGAGCCAAAGGCTCACTATGTAAAATGAGCCCTGTATCCCCAACAGATAAGGATAGTTATTAATAAGCCCGGTATCCACAATGGATACGGGATAGTTATAGGCACTCAGTCACAGTGATAGCAATTGAAAGTGACTCTTATGAGCATTGCATATGCATTTGATATGTATGTGCAAATGATTGAAATGCACTATTTGAATGGTTCAAATTTGAAATGTGAAATGTGAAATAAATAAATAAGGTGTTAATTGATGCTACATGATGAACTAATGTAGTGATGAGAGTTATGTGATCCTTTATGCAAAATGCAAAGATGTGAATTACATGTTATGTGTATTTATGTGATGCATGAGTTGAGTGAACCATCGATGGTAGTTACTTCATCTGAGTTCGCAAAATTTACCCAAATTTTGCAATATTTTTTCAGGCTCAGAAGAGTTACCCCATTAAGGTAACGGGAGTATAGACGATGCATTTGAGTAAGGTAGAAGTCGGGATCAATTCGCATTTGCATTTGTACTTTCTTATTTTTGTATTAATTTGTATATTCAGTGATTTTTGTACAATGTGTATTTGAACATTCTGTTTTTAATAACTTTCCAAATGGGAGATGACTGTAAATGATTTGTGTTGAAAAAAATTGTACCAAGTTTCAAGTTTTTGATTGTTCTAGCATGCCACCCTTGCAGGGTACGCACTTGGACATCACTCAGGATGTCGGGTATGTGTCTTGCAAGAGTGGGGTGCTACAATGTTGGTCGACAATGGTGGATTAGGAGAATCCACATATGTCACACATGATCTCTACCGTTAATTCATACGCTCGCCCCCTTAATATAAACCAAATTGCTTAGTGTTCTTGGTGTCAAAGGTCAAGGACGTGAAAAACTCTAGGTAAGCTCTTCATAAACGGGGAATTAGAATATAATGAATTGACCCCACTGGATCCTCTCTGCTAAGTTCTCTACCCGCTCACATACTTCTATCCTATCCAATGTATCAAAATCAAAATATTTAAGCATAACAATTTGCCTAAAACAAAGGGAATGGAAACGAGTACCTTTCTCCTCAGTGTAGATAGGAAAAGGAGCTCCAAATTTCACTACACAGTTTCGTCTCCCTTGTCTCGCAACTTGTTGTGCTCCGTGAGGCTCCCATTGGGCGATTTGCTTGATACGAGGCATGATTGGTTTGAGTTTGGAAGTTGACATTTAAAAATTTTAGAGAGAAGTTAGAGCATTTAAAAGTTGGAGTTTTAGAGAGATAAACTAAAAGTGAAAGTAATAGTGAAAGTTAAATAAGAAGTGAATAAATTGGTGGTAAAAAGGGTAAAATAGTAAAAGTGTCACTTAAAATTTGCATCTTCCTCTTTGTGTACATAATCGTAGGCCACGATCATGGCCTAAACGATCGTGGCATAGAAAAAAGGGTAAAATGGTAAAAGTGTCACTTAAAATTCACATCCTCCCCTTTATGTACATAATCGCAGGCCACGATCGTGGAATGTGGCATACCACTGAAGGAATTCTCAATAGCAGGCCATGATCATGACCTAATAGGTCACGGTCGTGGCTAGCACCTGTATCTTGACACCAAGTCCTTCTTCTTCCAATTCTTTTTCTCTCAGTTCATAATTCTTTTTCACTTCTCTTAACATGCTTGTGTACTCTTCCCTATGATTTTGAAATCCTATTCCTCTTTTAGCTTTTATTGAACTAAAACAAGAATAAACCTAACTATGAGATTCAATTAATCTAACAAAATTAAACAATAAACTAATTTTTTCATGGGTTACCTCCCATATAGCGCTTCTTTTAATGTCAGTAGCTCGACACTCCTTTAAAACTCACGGTGGTTAGAATGACTGATTTGATGTTAGTATCGTTATTAATCTCAAAGTCTAAATATTTCCTACCATATTGCAACTACCACCTTTCTTGAAATTTTCCTGGCCTCGCCTTATCCTTCACAAGCGTTTCTTTCAGGAAACATTTGTAGGATTGTTAATGTCTTCCTATTCTTCTCGAGGTTTGGGTTTGTTACGATCTACTGGAGTTAAAGGAGCTCTGTACTCTCTAACAGTCATCTTGAACGTCAGTTGCTGCTTCCTACTCGTAAAGTTAGTTCGCCCCCATCTACATCAATCATTGAGCGCGCAGTGGCTAAGAACGGTCGTTCAAGAATCATCAGAGTATCATCGTCTTCATTGATATCCAAAATATAGAAATTCGTGGGAAAAATAAAATTACCGACCTTGACTGGAACATCTTGTATGATTCCCATCAGTCTAAGTAAAGTCCTATCAGCCGTTTTAATCAAAAAATTTGTGGGCACTAATTCTCGTAACCCCAATTTAAGACAGAGTGTAGAGCATCATATTTATGCTCACGTCTAAGTCTGTGAATGCCCTATTTATGATGAACTTGTTGATACTGCAGGGGATGAAGAAGTCCCCTAGATCATCGTTCTTCACTATATTGGGGGTGTCTTCTAGTATTCGCTCCTTCCCTATCCCTGTGAAGGACTCTTATAGTTTCAAATTAGCCTATATTCATTCTGTCACTTCCTCGACTTTGTTTGACTCGATTTCTTATAACGTTTCTGCTTCCCTCCTAGCATATAATTCCTTCTAAGCAAAAATTTGGTATGGGAATATCCATCAAGTTACTTGCACCGATTTGCTCACAGTCTCACTTAGAAGGTCTTCTTTAACTACTTGACCTTCTCCTTTGTCTAACTCTTCCAGCTCCTCGTCCTGAGTTTAGCTTATAACTATGATACGCTCCTTCAGGTTCAGTTCAGTGTTGTTTGGAAGAGCTCTAGCATTCTGAGTCAACATTGCTTTTTCGAGCTGCCCCACTTGGACTTCTAAATTGTGGATAGACGAAGCATAATTCTTTATAACTTGCTCAAATTTACTTTCAAGCCTCCTATGTGCTTCCTCCATTCCTCCTATCTTATCCAAAGTTCTGTCCAATTTCGAATCCATCGAGCTTGTTTTGTCCTGTTGGAAGCTCGATTGTCCTTGGGGTCTGAACTTCCCTCTATTGTTGTTGTTAGACTAGGAGAAGTTTGGGTGATTCTTCCACCCGAGGTTATATGTGTTGGAGTAGGGATTATTACTCCTTTCACGTCCGAATTAGGCCCTCATATAATTCACTTGCTCCAGGTTATCGTCTCTCATCAGATAGCAGTCCACCGTATCATGATCCAATTGGCCACATAGCTCACACTTCAATTGCACGGCCTTTACCACATCTAAGGATGACGCCTTCATATTACTGAGTTGTTGCATCAAGTTATCGATCTCAACGACAACTCCCTTCTTCTCCCTAAAGTTAGTAGGTTGCCTACTACGTTCACTAACCCATAAATAGCTATTGCTAGCCATATCCTCTATTAATTCCTCTGCTTCATCGACTGTCTTTCTCATTAACGATCATCCTAATGCCGCATCAGTGGCACCTCTAATATGTGGGTTCACTTTGTTGTAAAATGACTGCAGCAGGAACTCCTTGGGTAAATTATAGTGTGGGTTTATCCTCTGCAGGTCCTTAGAACGCTCCCACGTTTCATAATAGACTCCCCGTCACCTTGTTGGAAGTTTGTAATTTCCTTAATATTTTTGATGGTCTTTGTTAGTGGGAAGTATTTATCTAGGAAGGCACGCACTAGTTAGTACCATGTCGTAATGTTAGTGGGGCTCAGTTAATGATACCAAGCCTTCACTCTATCCCTAAGTGTGAAAGGGAACAATCTAATTCTCACTGCGTCTTCTAACATCTGGTGATACCAAAAATTATCATATATCTCGAGAAAACTCACAATGTGAGCGTTCAAGTCTTCATTTGCAAGTCCATAGAATTGGACATTCTATTGAAGCATGTTCAGGAGGGCTAGCTTAATTTCAAAAGAGACAGCTTAAAAAGGTGGTCAAGCCATTCCTTGTTTACAAGAAGCCCTGGCCTCATAAAATCCATGAAGGTCCTCTAGTGTTGCCTGCTAGATGGACTTCTTACTCCATGTTTCTTTGGAATTCCTTGGCCACTTGTGCTTTCTCGATCTCTTCTTCTTCTTCTTCTTGCGGAGCTTTCCTAAGAGTTTGTTCTAAGCATGCTATGTCTAGCTCTAACGTCTCTGCTGCATGACTCAAACCCCTCGTGACTCTTGTGTTCATGCAAGAGCACGATTCTTAAGTAAAACTAACAAAAAATGAAAAAAAGAAAAGAAAAAAATTAACTATTCTAACGCCTTAAACTATATAACTAATTTGCATTCCCCGGTAATGACGCCAAAAACTTATTCTCTCAAGGTTACACACGCTAAATTTTACTAATTATAACCTTGGTAATTACCACAAGCGCACGGGTCGTTCGCGTAGTACTTAAGGTGTCGATCTCACGAGAAAAGGAGCCAGTCCTAAAATCTAACAGTAGCTAAGTTCGCAATACCTAATTAAACAACTACTACATAAATTAAAATTAATCAAGAATCAAATATAAGAAATTAAAGCACCAAAAGAATGAACAAAATAGCCAGCTCATCCAAATAATCCAAAACTCAATCTAAAAGTTACCAATTGAGAGAAAGGAGGAATTAATTCGAAATTAAATAAAATCTACCCAATTATGTAATTTCTAACTTAAAAGACCTAGACGGTCCCAGAATGAATTATTCTCGCTCGAGTTATAATTTTTAACCTTTATTAATAATCCTCCATGCATTGAACACCCAATGCTTCATTATCGGAAATGCAATTTTATTATCTATAAAGAAACTGACAAGTGTAGTTCTCCATCTATCCACACTTGCCCTCACGATATCTAACGGAGGAGTAACTATCTTCTGATCAAGCAATTCAACAGGCGGATAATATGTTAGTTTCAGCTCAAGTTTCGTGTCACTAACTAACCGTGTCCATGTCTTGCAGGTTGGAGGTTTACCTTGACCAGTGGTACGAGGATTTTCTAGGTTTGTTGAAGGGTTCTGTTAAAATTAGAAGAAACTAAAACTAAAATAATTATAAACTTAAATAAACATTTTTTTGATTTGAAAACAAAAAATTTCTCCAAGCTACCTGACTGTTTTTTTTGTAATAATAAATTTTATCTTTTATATTATTTTCCTGAATTTGAAAAAAAAACAAAAATCACTCTATTTTTAGAATTTATAAAAATCGAAAGAAACTAAAATAAAAACAAAAATTATAAATTCAAATAAACATATTATTTTTCTGAATTTAAAATATAAATAAATACAAACAACTCTACCTACTTCTCTTTTCCTTTTTGGTAATAATAAAATTTATTTTTCAAATTAAATCTCTTATATAAAATATCGTAAAAATTAAAAAAAAAACCTTGCAAGCTCGGAGGTTTTTATGGTTCGGCAGTGGAGCCCCTGATCATCGACCCTTCCAAGTCCACCTCCTCTGTTGATTCTATGGATGCTGAAGCTCAACCGCCAACAAAAGCCCCAGCTACAAGGTCCTCCATTTTCATCTTCATTCCCTCCTGTTTCATTTTGGAAAACTTTTCTTGATTTTATGTTTGTTCATAGAATTAGTCATTCAGTTAGAGGCTTAGAACTATGTCTGATCAAGTCAGAAATGCTGTTCTATCGTTTTTTTAAAGATGATGTTCATGGACAACTCGCTTTTTTGCGATTATTTCTTTTTTTCATGTGTATTGAATTTCCTTCCTTTTTCAGGCACAAATGCTCTGCCTGCTACAAGCAATTTACGAAAAAGGAACACCTTGTTGAACACATGAAGATCTCATACCACTCGCCTCATCAACCTCAATGCGCGGTCTGCAGGAAACACTGCAAATCTTTTGAATCTCTGAGGGAACATCTGACTGGTATTATGCTATTTTGGTGCTCATTTATTCGATAATGAGTTTCTTATCTTGGGAATTTCTTATGTGTCAGGGAAATTGGCAAAAGCAAGTTGTTCAACCGTTTATAATCACCTGGGTTGCAATCTCTGCTTAAAGGTTTTTGAGAGCCCCAATTCTCTTAGCAATCACAGAGGAATTTGCTGCCTATCTGCACCTGGTTCTTTGGTGAGTTGATCAGTGAAGTTTTAAGTATCCTAGTTAAATGTTGATAAACTGTTATCTTATTATTTGTTCAAGATATGTTTTACTTCATAGAAATTCGTAACTGAAGGAACTTTTACCAACAGCTATTGGGGGCATCTCCATTTTTTTTTCTTGGTTCACTGCAGGCAGCAAAGATGCTAAATGGTAGAGAAGTGAGAAATGATTCACAATTGCTTAACATAAAGTATACAGGCGAGGCTACTCAAGCAGTTGCTATTGACTGTGAAATGGTTGGCGGTGGAAGTGATGGATCAGTTGACCTTTGTGCGAGGGTGTGCTTAGTTGATGAAGATGAAAATGTAATCCTTTTTACCTATGTTCAACCTCAGAGTCCTATCACTAATTACAGGTGTTTTGCAGTCTTTGTTACTTCCCTTTTCTTTAGAGGACATAGGTGGAAAGAAAAAATATCATACTAGGAATAGTCTTGTCTTAGTTCACCTGTTGCAATTCCTTTTCAGATATGAAATAACTGGGCTTACTGCAGAACATCTAAAAGATGCCATGCCAGTAAAGCAAGTGCAAAATAAAATTTTAGAGATTTTGCACACTAGCGAATTTGTTGGAAGGCAACAGCCAGCTGACACAAAGGCTAGGCTTCTTGTGGGTCATGACTTGAAGCATGATTTGGATTGCTTGAGAATGGATTATCCCCGTCATCTCTTAAGGTACGTTAAAATTATTTAAATGGCTATGCATGCTTAAATGAGTTATAGCATTTTGTTATTTATATGATTATAATTAAGGCAAATGTATAATATCTCATGTTTATCCTCACTTTGTGATTCAGCTTTTCTGCTGTTTGGACAAAGTGAATACGAGGCTGCAGTAATTAAGAACACAAAAAGAAATATAGCTAGGGCTTTGTTGGATTCTTCAATCTTGAAGATATCTATTTTTTTCAGCTGAAATAAGAGAATAACATGAACAGGAAATATGGGAGAAGGCAAAGTGAAGAACATTATAGCTGCAAGACGCAGAAATAAAGAATAGGAAAACACTTCTATATTCCTTTCTCAAATTTGAGAGGCACAGTATCTACATCAAATATTTGAAGAATTTAGGTACCCGAATAAAACTAAAACTATTTAATAAGAAAATAGACAAATAATTTCGTTATAGCGGCAAGACGCAGAAATGAAGGATAAGAAAACACTTCTATATTCCTTTCTCAAATTTGAGAGGCACAGTAGCTACATCAAATATTTGAAGAATTTAGGTACCCGAATAAAACTAAAACTATTTAATAAGAAAATAGACAAATAGTTTCGCAACAAGGAAAAGTACCAACTCCTAAATTGGTAAACAGCATAAGCATGCCTCCTATCCTGGTACTGTATCAGTCCCAATAGGTTACTAATGACAACACTGCTTGATGATGATTTTTCAGTGTAATTTGGATGTGTCATGAAAGCTCATTTTGTGCGCAGCAGTTGGTTTTGCAATGCAAAATCAAGAGTTAATTTCTTTGTATGTTATTTCCCTATGACATCCTACCTTACCTGTTTTATTTGAAATCCATAACTTAAGTAGCTCCTTTGAGATCATTAAAATTGGTTGAATGTTGCTTTTGCAGGGATACAGCAAAATATCGTCCCTTGATGAAAACTAATCTTGTTAGCCACTCACTCAAGTATCTCAGTCGAACATATCTAGGGCAAGTTTCTTGTATCTGATCTGGTTAATTGGCTCATGTGATATGGAATTGTTAAGCAAATATTTTAGTACGTTATATCGTTTCTGAGAAGGTTTGTGGCTTCATGTGATTGCTTATGGTAGTAGTAGGCAGAAGTGTTTGTAATCTGGAGATCTTTTTATTTGCGGACAAATGCTTGGAGTTGGGGACCAAAATAGTAAATAATTCTGGTTTTTTTTTTAATTAGGGAAGCTTTACTAAGCCTACTTCATTTAGTAGCTTACAGTAGAGATGCTTTAAGATGTTGCAGTCCCCATATTTATCAAAATTATAAAGTTTTACTTCACAGGTACGATATCCAGAAGGGAATACATGATCCTTATGAAGATTGCGTGTCTGTGATGAGACTGTACAAGAGAATGTGTGCACAAGATCATCAGATGGACGGAAATGGGACTGAAATTTTTGATTATAGTTTCAACCTCTGGAGACATGAGGAACTCCAAAAGATGACCCCAGATGAGCTATATAAGATCTCAAAACTGGATTACACATGTTGGTGTTCGGACTCAAAACCGGCAAAGCAGCCATGCCACTCATCTTAACCGCATGACATGCTTTGACAATTTTGGCTATTGAATTCTCTTCCCAGTCGCTTATCATTGTTGGTTAGGTCCATCTGTTATTGGGAATGTGATATGTAAACTTTAAAAGGTATTGTATAGTTCTTTTATTTGACCCAAGAAAGGGCTAAACTCCCAAATATGTTCTATAATGCAAGTGACAAGATTGTAATGTGAAGCTATTTTCTTTATTTTTTGTTGCTTGAGAGACTCAAACTTGAATCTTTCTGAAAGAGGTATGACTTTGTTGCCTCATACTTGGTAGATTCTCTTTTAAAGTGGATTTTGTCTTATATAAAATGATTTTCATAGCTACATTTTTGGCAACTATTTTTGATAAAATTTATTTTATGTGGATATTTATGGAGAGAATTTTTCAGGGCTATTAATAACTTTGGGACAGTTGCTAGATTGTGTAACCCCTCGAGTGTTCATGTTGGAAGATGAGGATGTAAAGGCTTTACTTGTTGCTTTAATAGAGATGAATGGAATGTTTGCTCTCCCTTTAGAATTGCCCTCTATGTGTTTACTGGTTGGGATGTGTTTACTGGTTGGGACAACCCTCTAGAAGGGCTTTATTATAGTTATGGAGAAGACCTTTGTGGAGTTTTTGGTTGTTTGTTTCTTGTGATCATGATTTGGATTGCAAGAAGTTCCAAATTAAAAATTTTGGAATAAAATTTGTTTCACCTGTAAAATAAAAAGGCAAATTTCTTTTGTAGATTTGTAATCAAATAAGAAATTTTTAGTTAATAAATCACTTTGAAAGTTAGTAATACACGACATAATAGAATGAATTTCTTTTTTTTAATAATGAACTAATTATTTTGAGTTGTATTACAAGGCTTAAAAGTATATTGAATGATTTGTTTTTTATTGTCAATAATTTGTTTTAGTATTTCTCAATATCATCAATCGATGATATTGATAAATATCATTAGGGCTAGATAAAAAATCAATATTATTTTTACTTATTTTTTAATTTGTTTGAACATTTTAATATGTCATGTTGTCTGATGATATTGATAAATATTAATAGGGCTATATAAAAAATCAACATTAATTTTACTTATTTTTTTAATTTATTTAAACATTTTAATATGTCATTCCGTTCAACGAGTTGACTTTTTTTTAATCTATTATGTAGAGGTTTATAGTGATGTGAGCAAGAGTACGGATCGTCATGGGGTTGACATGAATGACAGAGGCAAGGAAGGAGAGCTAGTTATGCCAGTTGGGCCCATGATCGGAGCTAGGGCCAAGAGACTTAAGGAGACTTTCCATACGCATGTGGAGTATCTTTTGGAGAGGATGGAACAGTCCAAGCATATGGGAAGAGAACTTTATGGATCCCAGCTCAAATTGATCCATCTAACTTAAATCCTTGGACCGAATACCGTTGGGACTTGAAGACTTGGACTATTAAGCCTATACATTAGACCTTTTAATTATTTTAAGTTAAGACATCTTTTTTTTTTGGGCTAACTCATATTAAAGCCTGAGTACTTATTATTAAACCTAAGTATAAATAGATTCATTAGGGTTATTGTAGGATTAACTACTATCTTTTGATTGAGTCGTCAACCATAGTGAGGTTTATTCCTCTTGTTATTGTTTCAACACAAATCAACAATTCATTTATCAATTTTTCCCAAATTGTGGCGTGTTTGATTAATTCAACCTCCTTAGTTTTTAGTTCTGATCATCTAGGTTGCTCGAATCATGTATTCGTGAGGTCTAGTAAGGATTGAACCTTGCGTATCCCCTTATTTTGTTGAATTTCAAATTTTGTCCTTCCTTGTCAAAACTTCCAAACATCCACAAACCCATCAAGCTGACGCCATCATCATTAACTTTAGAGAATTTTTGGACAACTCTTCATTGAATCACCTCCGTGCGCGCGTCAATTAGTATTAGAGCATTAGTGTGAGGTAAATTCTTATTTACTTCAAAGCAAAATTAGGGTTTGTTCATCACCTTCATTTAATTTTTACTCCTTCAAACCCATCGACTTCAACCAAACCTAAGGTGTAAAAAATTTCGAATTAGGGTTTCTTCTCCTCCTTGTTTTATCTTCTATTGGTATTTGAAAAAAAAAGTCCGAAAAAACTTTAAAAAATCTGAAAAAATCTGAAAAATCTGGAAAATTTTGAAAAAATTCGAAAAAATCTGAAAAATTCAAAAAAAGAAAAAGTTAAAAAATTTTCAAAAAATCTGAAAATGTCCGCAAAAAAATCTAAAAATTTCGAAAAAATTTATTGATCGAATTGTTCAATTACATTGCTTGATCTTTCGAGTTGGATTATAATTTAGTTCGATTTGAAATTCTTTCCTTGTTAATTGTCTTGTGCGAATTGCTTACTTGTTATGATCTATACTTGGGCACCTAGTGGCATAATTTTGGATTCATATTACAATTTGTTTGAACATATACTCTACTTCTTTGGGATTGTTGATAGGTAAGAACTTGATTCGGACTTGTGACTTGAATTTCAGAGGATTTTGAGTGGTAAGAAGCAAGAGTATGTGAGAGCAATTGAGGGCAAAAGCCGTAACTTGTCAAACACGAGGGGAGTGACTTTGACTTGAGTGAAACATGTGAGGGACTGTTGTGAGGCTGTTTATTGCTAACAATTGTTTTGCAGGAAAAAATTAGTCTATACAATGTCTCAGGAAGGAGGAGAACTCGATGAGAGCCGAACTGGAGAAGTGAATGCTTTCACCTTGAGAGCCATTCAACAGTAGTTCGAGAGGCTCAATCTGACCTTTACCGAAATGAGGGAGATAATGGAAAGGCAAGGTCTGTAGATTGCGGAGCTCAGTCGTGGAGGACGTGGGGAAGCTCCAACTACGTGTGCCGCTTTTTGACAGCAAGCACCACCTTTTTTTCGATCGCCACCACTACGGTATGAGGTTGAGGTAGATGAATTTGATGAGCGGGAGGAAGAGTATAAGGAGCACATGCCTAGGAGGGCTAGGAGAGGAGAATTGCTCAACAGACGAGATGGAGATCTCAAATCCATCAAGATGCAAATTCCATCCTTTAAGGGTAGGAATGATGCTGAGACTTATTTGGAGTGGGAGCGAAAAGTGGACTTGATTTTTGAGTGCCACAACTTATCGGAGGAGAAAAAGGTAAAGCTTGTTGTTGTTGCATTCACTGACTATGCATTAATATGGTGGGATCAGTTGGTGACGTCTCGAAGGAGGAATGGAGAGTACCCTATTACTACTTGGGCAACAATGAAGGCGTGCATAAGGAAGCAGTTTGTTCTTTCATATTATTACCGGGAGATGCATCAAAAGCTCCAAGGACTCACACAAGGGTCTAAATCAGTGGAGGACTACCACAAGGAGATCGAGATAGCCATGATCCGAGCTAATATTGAGGAGGACCTATAGGCTACTATGGCACGTTTCTTGAGTGGGTTAAACTGGGAGATAGCCAATGTAGCGGAGTTGTAACACTATGTGGAGATTGAAGACATGGTCAACATGGCTATGAAAGTGGAGAGGCAACTCAAGGCTAGAGTGACAACAGGGGGTGGAACGAGTTCTAGCCATAATTGGAACTCAAAATGGACCAGAAAGGAGGAGAGATCGAAGAACAAGGGTGTCGACTTTAAGGAGACTCCAAAGAGACCGAATGTAGGGGCTAAAACAAAAGGTACACATAACACCCAAGCATCTTCTAGTAAACATTCTAGTGTTAAATGCTTTAAATGTTTGGGTTTGGGTCATATTGCATCCCAATGCCCTAATAAGAAAGTCATATACATAAGGAATAATGAGATAATTGAGTCTGAGGATGATAGTGAATGTGATCCCTTGCCATATGATGAAAATGATAGTGATGATGATTACGTGGAGAGGGCTTCCATAAGAGAAGCACTTGTTGTTAGGAGGGTTTTGAGCGCTCGGGTAAAAGAGGAGGCTTTAGATCATAGAGAAAACTTATTTCATTCGAGGTGTTTAATGGGAGGAAAAGTTCATAATCTGATCATAGATGGGGGTAGTTGTGCAAATGTCGCTAGTTTGACTATGGTAACTAAATTGGGGTTAACATGTATGAAACATCCTGAGTAACATCCCCTCACCAATGGGAAGAGTTATGACATAGAAGTGTTCTTTGTGACTTATGTGTTTATGTGTTTGTGATCATGATCAATTGTGATCATGACTGATA
>JANZXR010000004.1:9510317-9520644 GCA_027575705.1 Erythroxylum echinodendron
TCATTTTATAAGGAGAAGCTTCGTGAATGAAGCATTAAGAAAGACCAAGACACTTTTTAATGAATTAAAAGTGGCATATTAGGCAAGTGACATGTGTCACTTGCCACATGTCACTCTCTCATTGGTTTGCTAAATTTTCTTCCAATTCAATTCCCAATTTTTCTCCAAAATTCCAATGGCTCAATTCAAAAATTCCCAATTTCATGTGTCTAAGTTTCCAGTACCATTAGACAGTTATTTTCTCTACCAGTAAACTCCTATTCTGTCATTTGACAGTTTTTCGAGTCCGGAAACGACTCCGAAAAATTTCCAAAAAATTCCTATAATTCTCTAAAAATTGGAAAACCCCAATGGCCTTCTCCAACACAATTTTTACACACTCAAAGCCTATTTTTCAAAATTCCCATTTATTCACAATTATACCGGGAAATGTCATGAATGCATGTATAGTAAATTTTCATGTGCAAAAATCACTGTTCACAAATGCATGAGAATGAGATGTGTTTTCCTAATTTCTCCGATTGATCTCTCGTGTACCCGTTTCTATAATTCAGCCCTTTGTATGGAATCGGGATGTTACACATTTCCTTTTGAACAATATTTGCTCTACTTTGTTTCCTAAATGGTATTTCTGTAGTAATTTGGAACAAAGTTTGAGTGCCAGGTTAGTGGTAGCTTGGAACCCTGATAAATTCTTATGTAGTCCGCTTATTATTATTGATCAGTTGATCCTTTTAGAGGTGTCCCCTATGAATTATGATTTTGGATTTTTTGTTTCTTGTATTTATGGGGCGAATTATTCTAGTCATAGGAAAAACCTTTGGACTGCCCTTTTTGATATCAAACTCATTGTTGGGTCTCAACTGTGGCTTATAGTTGGGGACTTTAATGCCATTTTATTTGTACATGAAGCTGAACCTCTTAGCTGCTCAGCTATTAATGGGATGAGATACTTTAGGAAGTGTGTTGAGGAGTGTGATGTTTTTGATCTAAACTTTAGTGGTCCGAATTTTACTTGGTCTAATAAGCAATTTGGTGTATTCCTTATTTTTAGAAAATTAGATAGAGTGCTTATCAATTCGGAGTGGAGTTCTTAGTTTCCTCAATCTTTTGGTGAAATTCTTAATCCAAATATTTCAAACCACTCCCCTGTAGTGATAAGGTCTTTAACTGTCCCAAATAAGAGATCTTCTCCTTATAGGTTTTCAAATTTCCTAGTCTCACAGCCAAATTTCCTTCAGATAGTAGAAAGGGCCTGGAATTCTCATAACTAAGCTACCCCAATGTTTTGCATAGTGTCTAAGCTCAAATTAGTCAAAAATGCTCTCAAATACCTCAACTCTAATTACATTGACGATATTAATATCAGAGTTGAGACTTGCCAAACTGTCCTCAATAACATCCAAGACCAAATGAGAGTTTTACCTAATAGGACTCAATTGGCAGTTGAAGAACATGAGGCTATGACCAATTTTTTTAAGGCTTTAAATGACCAAGAATCTTTCTACAAATATTCTTCCCATATCAAGTGACTTAAAGAGGGGGATAAGAACACCAAATTCTTCCATAATTCCACCTTGTCAAATAAGAACAGAAACAATATCCACTATTTGCTAGTGAGAAATTGCCACAGGATTACTGACTTAGAAGAAATTTAGAAACATTTTTTGAATTTCTTTTAAGATTCTCTTGGCACTAAGAAAGATCTAGCCTCTTCAAGTGAGTATGTGGCAGATCTTTTTCCCCATCTGATTCCTAAGAACCTTAGAAAGAACCTTGTAGCTGAAGTTACTTCGCAGGAGATTAGAGAAGTTTTATTCTCTTTCATCCCAAATAAGGACCCTGGCCCAGAAAACTTTAATGGTTTTTTCTTTAAACAAACTTGGCATATTATCGATAATCAAATCACTAGGGCAATCCAAGACTTTTTCAAGCATGCGAGGCTCCTTAAAGAGTTTAATTCAACTTTTATTTCCCTTGTCCCTAAGATGAATCAACCTTCCTGTATATTAGATTCTAGGCCTATCTCCTGCTGTAATATGATTTCTAAGGTGATCACAAAAATCATTTCTAATAGACTTAGAGAGATTTTACCCCTCCTCATCAGCCCAAACCAAAGTGCTTTCATCAAAAACCACTGTATAGGGGACAGTATCCTTTTAGCTCAAGAAATTTTTAAGAACTATCATCCTTCTAATAAGTATAGGCGATGTGCTTTCAAAGTAGATTTGGAAAAAGCTTATGATTCTATTCAATGGGATTTCCTCCTCAAAGTTCTGCTAGCTGTAGGGTTCCCTCCTATGTTTATTAAGTGGATTGAAGAGTGTGTAACCTCGCCTTCCTACTCTATCTTGATTAATGGTTCTCCTACTAAAATTTTCTATAGGAAATCAGGATTAAGACAATGGGATCCGCTCTCTCCGTAATTATTTATTATCTATACAGAGGTGCTTTCTGGAACTCTGAATGACACAATAATAGGAAATCCTACTTTTCAATTCCATTAAAGATGCAAAACTCTTCAACTATCCCATCTTTTATTTGCTGACGATTAGTTATTGTTCTGTCTTGCTAATCTTACTTCAGTGAATACCTTAAGTTCTTGCAAACTTTCTCAAATTTCCCTGGGTTAGATATTAACCCTAGAAAAATTCAATTCTTTTTATCTCCTGATGTGGATTATTTGGCCTTTCAGTTGGAAACTATTTCGGGTCTTAAATGGGGTAATCTTCTTATAAGATATCTAGGTGTTCCTCTCTTAATTGGATAAAATTGATTCTAGGGTTAACAAATGGACTCATAAAGCCTTATCCTACACTGGTAGACTTCAATTGGTAATTTCTGTCTTATCTACTTTTCAGGTCTACTGGGTTACCCATTTTTTGCTTCCTATCTCTATCATTAAATAAATTGAGGCTAAACTTAGGAACTTCTTGTGGTCTAGAAAGGTTGAGTCCAAAAGTCATATAAAAGTCAAGTGGAATGACCTTTGTAGACCTAAAACAGAGGGCAGTCTAGGGATTAAAGAACAATGTCTTGTTAGGTAAAAGGATTTGGATTCTTTTCAATGATAAGGAAGCTTTGTGGGTAAAGTGGGTCCACACCATTATTCTTAGAAGGAAAAACTTTTAGAGTGCACAACCGACAAATAATAGTTCTTAGAGTTGGAGGAAACTTATTCAGGTTAGGAATATTATTTGGAACCTTTTTAGATTTAAGATAGGAAATGGAATTTCTACTTTCTTATGGCAGGACCATTGGCACCCTAGAGGTATCCTTAAGGATCTCTCTACACCTAGAGCTATCAATGGTTCAGAATTTCCAATGAATGCAAAAGTAGCTGATATTATCAGAGACAATATGTGGTGGTATCAAGGAGCCACCATTAAGACAATTCACATGCTCGAGCCTTTATTATACTAACCAGATTGTTCCCAATCTAATATATTAGAATGGACTGTAAGCCCGTCAAAAATTTACACAAAATGCTTCAGCATACACTTTGATGAGACCTCTTTTTCTGAAAGTACCTTGGCATAAATTAGTGTGGCATAAAGGATCCAACCCAAGGTATGCCTTTATCTTGTGGCTTGCTTTCCTTAATAAGCTTCAGAAAAGGGATCAGCTCCTTTATACTTATATTCTTAATCATTGCTCCCTGTGCTACTTAGATAATGAATATATAATCCATCTTTTCTTTGAATTCTCTTTCTCAAAATTAGTATGGTTACACTGCCTCATCCACTTTCAGATAAACATTCCCAACTTGCTAAATCTCCCATCTATTCTACTTTGATTTAACTAATCTCAAAGCCATAGAAACGTTGACCTCAACATTTTTATCATTCTTCTTTATGTTATTGTGTATAACTTATGGTTCGAGAGAAACCTTAGAACCTTCAAAAATGCAGCCATGAAGTGGGGTATATTAATACTAAAGTAATCTTCTAAGTAATGGAACAACTCAGCTCAAACACTGAGAAAAGGTAAATAGAGGGTTCTGGCTGGTTATCTTGTTCCTTCTAATTTTATTTTGCAGGTGTGCTACTCACTCATCTGCATTATTTATCAATGTGAGCATATATACAAGGCATGGATTATTTCTACAAATTCAAGAAAATGCAAGGAAACTAACCCTCTCTGTCAGCAAGAGAGGTATAAGATGCAGTAATGGTTGAACCTAAAAACTTTCTAAAGAATGTACATGGCATCCCAAGCTACAAAGTTGGATCCAGGGTAAAGGAGCTCAAGGGAAAAGATGACTTCAATGAAGGATGGTTTCAAGCGAATGATATCAGAAATCTTAGAAAGAGATGCTACAAGAATGCAGTGAACAAAATGATAGTTTTAAGAAAGGAAGTCTACTCAAACCTGCATATAAGAAATGACAATACTAGGATGTTTTGTGTATGGGCTTCTATAGTTTTATTTCATATGTATTGCTCTGTGGAGCATGTATTTGCTTTAGGTTGGAACTTTCAGCAAGGCTATTTTGGGTGGGTTGATTTTGTTTTTGGTTTGGCATGAGATCTATTTTTTAGACAATCTCTACCTATGTATATAAAACCTTATTTCTTAATTAATTATATAACTGATTTATCAAAAAACTACATCTAAAATCTGGAATTTATGAGTGATATAAGAATGAAGGTGTTATGTGATCCAAAGGACATGAGTAATGTGAATTAATTATAAATGAATGAGGATTTATATATTGTATGATTTTATAATGCTAGAAAAGGATTGGTGAATGTATGATTGATGAATTTAGAATAATCAAGTTTACTTGAGGTATAAACCTAAATTGTAAACTAGTTATATACAAGTTATGATGTATAAATGGTTAAGATATATGAATAAGGATACATACCTGGGAAAGTCAATTGAGCATGCATTGAACATGACACATATACATGTGCATGATTGAATATTTATATGATTGATCAACTTAGTAACGTGTATAATATGTGTGTATTGCATGATTAAAAAAGCAAAAATAAAATGTTAGAATCCAGACATTGTGGGGTTGTCAAGGAAATAGCTTATCTAGAGTGTATTGTGAGTTAACCTAGATATTTTCACACCATGATTGATTTTTCTACTTAAATTTCAATTATTGAGCTGTTATTGTTATGATTGTGATAATTCCAGACATTGATGGTCCAAGGAGTTTGATATTTGGAAGTGTATTGGGAGTTCTTTCTAATTGTATATGAATTTGGAAAAATATGTGTACTCAACTGAATGTTGAATTTCAGAGTCAATTCCAATGAATATGATAAATGAATGCACACATAGAATGAAAGTTTATGATGGCATATTATATGAATTGATGCATTCCATCATATTGTTATGCATGATCAGATAAAAGAGTTGCGACCGAAGTGACCAGTTTAAAAAAGAGCTTAAAGCTTAGAAATATGCATAAGGAGCCACAAGCTCAGTTATTAATGAGCCCAGTATCCATAATGAGTATGAGACAGTATATGTAATGAGCCTAGTATGCACAATGGATAAGGGATAGTAAATAGGCATTCGGTTACAACAAAGTAAAAATAAACGGGGTCACACGTGCATTTGCATATATAACTTAATATGAATCATATGGATGATTGAATTGATTCATTGGAATATTTTGAATAGTGATGCGAAATATTGTATACGAGTTGTACTTATTAAAAATGTTTAATATTGGATTATATGATTTGCTTATGTATTAGATTTGTGAATTGACTTATGTTTTGATTTAAGTGAGTACATCAATGATGGTTCACTCACTGAGTTTGCAAACTCATCAAAATTACAAACTTCAATTTTCAGGAACGAGGGAGACTTAGCTTCTAAGGCAAACTAGTAGAAGTATAGTACTTGTGTTTTAGAAACAAGAATGGCTCAAAGGTCTAGTCAGCTAATACTGAGGAGTTTAGATAGAATACTTTTATTTAGTTTCTCATTTCCTTTAGAACATCTTGTAAAAGAGTAGTAAAACTCTTAGATGTTTTTGGTATGTAAATATAGGTATTACATAGTGAAATGCTACAGTGTAAGTTTATATTTGTGAATGAAATGAGAAAAGTTGATCCTTTGACTACTTATGTTCTATATGATGCCATATAAGTTGATGTGATTGCTCTAATATGCCATTTTCATAGATTATGCTCTTGAATGTCCTTTAGATTTTCGAGCATATGCTCTATAGAGGTAGTGTGTTACATTTTTGGATTTTAGACTTCGTATCTCTACTACACCAACAGGAAAGACATGAGTAATAACAAACGGACCAATCCAACAGGACTGAAACTTAGAAATGATTTGAGCTTGGAGTAATATAGTACACTTTCTGGCCCACCGAGAAGCTTTTCCTCAAAATCATCTTATCAGGAAAGCCTTCGTCTTCTCCTTATATATCACTATGTTCTATTAGGAGTCATTCCTCATCTCCCCCAACTTTTGAAGCCGCAACTTCCTATGCATACCTGCATCATCCAATATGCCTTGTGTCGTAATACCACTAAAATATGACATGGCATCCTAAACACCAATCTATATAGAGGCATCCAAATTGGTGTTTTGTGAGCTATCCTGTAGGCCCATAGTGCGTCGTTTAATTTTACGCTCCAATCCTCCTATTAGGTTATATGGTTTTTCCAGGATCAACTTGATTTCTCAATTTGAGACTTTAGCTTGTCCGTTGGTTTGGGGATGGTAAGTGGTGGAAACCTTGTGCATGATGTGATATTTTTTGAACATTGCTTCCATAACCCAATTGCAAAATGAGTTCCTCTGTCTGTCGTTTATGACGGCTTTTGGTACTGAACCTAAAAAGAATGTTACCCTTAACAAAATCTAAAATAACCTTTGCATCATTAGTTCTAGTGGCTTTGACTTCCATCCATTTAGAAACATAATTGAATACAAGCAATATATGAGTAAAGTCAAAAGACTGAGGAAAAGGTCCTATAAAGTCAATGCCCCAAATGTCAAAAATTTCATTAAAAAGCACACGTGTTTATGGAAATTAATCCTTACGGGACAAGTTACTTGACCGTTGACATTTATCACATTACTTGCAAAAGGCATATGTACCTTCAAACAATGATGGCCAATGGAAGCTGCTCTGTGGAATTTTATAAGTTGTCCTTTTCATTCGAAAATGTCCTCCATATGTATATGAATGGTAGAAAGCAAAGATCACGAGTGTTTCATTTTTCAGTACCCAGCTCCTGATAACTTGATCTGTGTTGTGTCTGTAAAGATATTGGTCATCCCAAACGTAATACTTCACTTCATTCTGTAGCTTATCCCTCTGAGCCCTTGATAAACCAACAGGTAATTTGTTAATAACTAAAAAATTCACAATGTCTGCATACTATGGTGGTGTCTTATTGGTAGAAAATAATTGCTCATCTATAAATGTTTCTCACAAAGGGATATCATCTTCATCTTTTCTCAAATGGTTGAGATGGTCTGCCACTTTATTTTCTACCTCCTTCTTATCTCTAAGCTCTAAGTCGAGTTCCTGAAGGAGGATAAGCCATCTAATCAGCCTCAGTTTTGCTTCCTTCTTCGTGAGCAAGTATCTTAAATCTACATGGTTAAAATAAACAATTACTTTAGGATCAAGCAAATACGATCGAAATTTTTCTAAAGTAAAAGCTACAGGTAACAATTCTTTTTAGTAGTTGAATAATACAATTATGTCGAGCTTAGGGTCTTGGAAGCATAGTAGATGGCATGCAACGCTTTCCCACTCTTTGTCTTAGAATCACCCGCATTGCATAGTTGTTTTCATCACACATGATCTCAAAAGGGAGGTTCCAATCTTGTAGTTGAGTCACTGGTTGGGATGTAAGAAGCTCCTTAAGTTTGTTAAATGCTTCCTTACACTTCTCATCTAAGTCAAAGGAAACGTCTTGTTGTAAAAGCTTGCATAATGGTATGGCTATCTTTGAAAATTCTTTAATGAACCTTTAATAAAAACCTGCATACCTAAGGAAAGGACGCACGTCTCGCACAGTAGAGGGGTAAAGTAAAGAAGAAATAAGATCAACCTTAGATTTGTCTACCTCAATACCCCTAGAAAATATAACATGGCCTAAAACTATACCTTGATCCACCATAAAATAACATTTCTTCTAATTCAGCACAAGGCTAGTTTCTACACATCATTCTAGGATAATAATAAGATTCTCAAGGCATTCATCAAAAGAAGAATCATATATACTAAAATCATCTATGAATACCTCTATGATCTTCTCAACATACTCAGAATAATGCTTACCATACACCTTTCGAATATGGTGAGCGCGTTGTATAATCCAAATGGCATTCTTTAGTAAGAAAACGTCCCAAATAGGCATATGAATATTGTCTTTTCCTAATCTCCTGTGTGATCGAGATTTGAAGATAACCTGAAAAACCATCTAGAAAATAATAGTAATCATATCCAACATATCTTTCAAGCACTTGATCAATAAAAGGAAGAGGAAAGTGGTCTTTACTTGTTGCAGAATTCAACTTCCTATAGTTAATACATACTCGCCACCCAGTTTGAACTCGGGTAGGAACCAACTCACCTTCTTGATTAGTCACAACGGTGATTCCAGATTTCTTTAGAACTACCTGAATAGGACTTACTCACTTACTGTCAGAGATCAGGTAGATAAACCTAACATCGAGAAGATTCAACACTTCCTTTGTCACAACTTCCATCATTGGAGGATTCAACCTATACTGAGCTTGCCTTGTTGACTTTGCATACTCCTCCAAAAAAATGTGATGCATGCATATGGATGGGCTTATCCCTTAGATATCTGTGATTGTCCACCCGATGGCCTTCTTATGCTCTCTCAGCATTCGAACCAGTTTGTCCTTTTGATTTGAAGTCAACTCTGCCAAAATGATGACTAGGTATGTTTATTTATCTCACAAATAAACATACTTGAAGTGTGTAGGGAGTGGTTTCAGTTTTAATTTTAGTGTCTAAACATTAGAAGGTAACAACTTCTTGTAAGATTCAGATAGTTTTATAAAAGTCAAATCATACATTTTTAGAGAGTTTTCTAACGATTCCAGAGCAACTGCCGCTTCCATTAGCTCCTCTTCCATTTCAACATTATTGTTGGCTTTTACTTCCATTTCCTCAGGTAAGTCCATTTCTAAACGGTCCTTGTAACTTAATTTAAACATGTTCCTATACTAAAGGATCAATCAAATCAACAGAAAAAAATACAATGATCATCAGGAAGATGTTTCATGGCATCAAATATATTAAAATGAATCACTTCCCCATCAAATTCCATTATGAGGGTGCCCTCACAATTATCAACCTTAGTTTGATTCGTATTAAGAAACGGTCTCTCTAACAATATCAGTATCGGATTATATGAAGTCTCATCATTCATATCCACAACATAAAAATCTGTAGGAAACACTAGTTTATTCACCTACTCCAAAACATCCTCAACCACTCCATTAGGATAAGCATTAGTGCAGTTAGCCAATTGTATGTTAACACTTGTTTCTTTCAAATAACCTAAATTCAAAGAAGCATAAATTGATCGAGGCATCACATTAATTGAGGCACCCAAATCCATCATAGTTCTATTGATCACAGTATTACCAATTTTACAAGGAATGGTAAACATACCTAGATCTTAGCATTTTGGAGGCATTTTCTTTCAAAAAACCATAGATAGATTCTCACCCATCATCACTTTTTCATTACCCCACAGTTTCCTCTTATATGCACACAGTTCTTTAAGGATTTTTAAGTACCTTAATACTTTCTTAATTGCCTCGAGCAAAGGTATATTAACTTCCACTTTCTAGAAAGTCTCCTCCTTGCTCGATCTTGCCAATCTACTCGAAAAATGTAGAGGGTTAGTCTTAATCATATTAGGGCTTTCGAAATTTCCCTTTGTACTTGATGATAGGTTTTCTTCTTTTTCCAATTCCTTCTCGATCTCTTCATTATTAGCAATTATCGATGGAGTTCTCTTGGGACCCTTAATCTCCTTTCCACTCCTTAGGGTTATAGCGCTAACATTCTTCAAGTTCATTTCAGGTTAGGATGGTAGCTTTCCTCCACTTTATGATTTGAGATGACTGAGCCTTGTTGCCATTTGATGTATTTGATTTTCCTAATTATATATGCTCATTTTTGCCTCCTACTAGAATTGTTGTACTCCCTACTAAAACTATTGCAATTGCTACTGTAGGTTTTGTTGAAACTGGAGATTATTAGTGTTAATGTAACACCCCACTCCCGCCGAACCCGAACCCGATATCGATCGTGATACCCGAATCCGTGTCCCGCGAGGGTGGC
>JANZXR010000004.1:9522511-9539994 GCA_027575705.1 Erythroxylum echinodendron
ATTATGCCCTTAATGACTATTAAAAGTCATTCCTACCCTTCCTTTAATGCTTCTTGACTTTCTTAACATAGTGACATACCAAGAATGCCCTTATTCCTTCTTAAGACATTAATTTCACTAACTAATGAAATAAAATCACATTGAAATAAATAATTAAATCCAATAATAATTCTATCATGACCTTATAATTCATGCTAAGGCAAAAGTTCAAATTCCATGCTTATTCCGTAACTATCATGCTTAATTCGACAAAAATATTTCGGGGGCCAACATTAGTCGAAGGGAGTTGAAGTGGATAGTGAGAAGGTGAAAGCTATTCAAGAATGGCTGACGCCTAAGAGTGTGACTGAGGTGAGGAGTTTTCATAGACTTGCTAGTTTCTATAAGAGGTTTGTGAAAGATTTCTTTGCCATTATTGCACCTTTGACTGAGGTAATCAAGAAAGAGAGAGGTTTTACATAGGGGAGGAGCAAGAATGTGCATTTAACTTGTTAAAAAAAATTGTGTTCTACTCTTATTCTTTGTTTGCCTAATTTTGATAAAATGTTTGAAGTTGAATGTGATGCTTTTGCGATTGGTATAGGTGTTGTGTTGTTACAGGAAGGAAAACTAGTTGCATACTTCAATGAGAAGTTGAGTGGCGCCCAACTCAACTATCCAACCTATGAAAAGGAACTCTATGTCGTGGTAAGATCATTAGAGGTGTGGAAACACTACCTTCAACTAAAGGAGTTTGTCATTCGAATGGATCACAAGTCACTTAAGAATTTGAAGAACTAAAGTAAGTTGATTAAGAGACACGCAACTTGGATGGAGTTTTTGGAGACCTTTCCATACGTGCTGTACTACAAGCAAGGGAAGGAAAATGTAGTGGCCGATGCCTTGTCTAGGTGGTATTTCTTAATCTTTACTCTTAGGTCTAAGTTATTGGGATTTGAGCAAATTAAAGAATTGTATGCCACTGATGTTGATTTTGCTAGTGTGTATGCCACATGTGAACATGGTGCATTTCACAAGTACTTTAGGTATGATGGCTATTTATATCATGGAAATCAATTGTGTGTACCTAATTGTTCTTTGCGTGAGTTGTTTATGAATGACGCCCATAGTGGTGGGTTAATAGGTCATTTTGGGATTGCCAAGATATTAGACATCTTGCATGAACATTTTCATTAGCCATGTATGTGCCAGGATGTGGAGCGTGTGTGTAACTATTGCATTACTTGTAGACAGGCTAAACCTACTTCTAAACCTCATGGATTGTATACCCCTCTGACCCTTGGATGGATATATCTAGGGACTTTGTTTTGGGTTTACCTAAGACAAAGAGGGGGTTTTATAGCATCATTGTTGTTGTAGACAGATTTAGTAAAATGGCACATTTCATTGCATGCCATAGGGCTAATGATGTCATGCATGTTGCTAATTTGTTTTTTAAAGAAGTTGTCTTTCAGATAAAGATGCTAAGTTTTTGAGTCATTTTTGGCATGTACTGTGGGGAAAGTTGGGAACTAAACTGTTATATTCTACTACTTGTCACCTACAGACTGATGGACAAACTAAGGTTGTGAATAGAACCTTGAAGACTTTGTTGTATATTGTTGTAGGGAGAAAATTTAAAACTTGGGGTGATTGCTTGCCATTCATTGAGTTTGCATCTAATAGATGTGTTCATTCTACCACAGGATTCTCGCCTTTTGAGATTGTTTATAGGTTTAATCCTTTGACTGTTTTAGATTTCGTTTCTTTACCTCTGCATGAGTTGTCTAGTATAGATGGGAAGAGGAAGGCCGAAATAGTGAAGGAGATTCATAAGAAGGCAAGACAACACATTGAGAAAAGAAACTAAGTCTATGCCTGTCAAGCCAATAAAGGACGGAAGTTGGTGACTTTTGAACCTGGAGATTGGGTTTGAGTGCACCTTAGGAAAGAGCATTTTCCTACTCATAGGAAATTCAAGCTAGCCCCACAGGGTGATAGTCCATTTCAAGTCGTGGAGAAAATCAATGACAATGCTTACAAGATTGATTTTCCAGGTAAGTATGACGTGTCTGCTACCTTTAATATTGTTGACTTATATCCTTTTGATACGGATTTAGGTTCGAGGACGAATATTTTTGAGGAGGGAGGGACTGATGTGAGCAAGAGCATGGATCATTATGGAGTTGGCATGAATGACAGACGCAAGGGAGGAGAGCTAGTTATGCCAGTTGGGCCCATGACCGGAGCTAGGGCCAAAAGACTTAAGGTGGCTCTCCATGCATATGTGGGGTGTTTTTTAGAGAGGATGAAACAGTCCAAGCCTATGGGAGGAGAGCTTTATGGAACCCAGCCCAAATTGATCCATCTAACTCAAATCCTTGGACCGGATACCATTGGGACTTGAAGACTTGGACTATTAAGCCCATACATTAGACCTTTTAATTATTTTAAGTTAAGACATCTTTTTTTGATTTTGGGCTAACCTATGTTCAAGCCCAAGTACTTATTATTAAATGTTAGATTTTCATATCGATTGGAGAGGGGAATGAAGTAGGCCTTATAAGGCTATGGAAACCTCTCCCTCACAGACGCGTTTTCTTAAAGGTGGGAAGAGTAAAACCGTAAGGGCTTAGCTGGGCCAAGGCCTAAAGAGGACAATATCTGTGAGCGTGTGGTCCGAGCTATTACAAATTGTATCAGAGCCAGTACCCAGATCGGTATGTTAGTGATGACGCTGGGCCTTCAAGGGGGTGAAATGTTAGATTCCCATATCAATTGGAGAGGGGAACAAACTAGGCCTTATAAGGCTATGGAGATCTCTTCCTCATAGACGCGTTTTTTCCAAGGGTGGGAAGGCTAAAACCATGAGGGCTGGGCTAGGCCAAGGCCCAAAGCGGATAATATCTGTGAGCGGGTGGTCTGGACTATTACATTAAACCTAGGTATAAATAGGTTCATTAGGGTTATTGTAGGATTAACTATTATCTTTTGATTGAGTAGTCATCCATAGTGAGGTTTATTCCTCTTGTTTTTGTTTTAACACAAATCAATAATTCACTTATTAATTTTTCTCAAATTGTGGCATGTTTATTTGATTCAACCTTCTTGGTTTTAGTTTTGATCATCTAGGTTGCTCGAATCACGTATTCGTGAGGTTTAGTAGGGATTGAACCTTGCATATCCTCTTATTTTGTTGAATTTCGAATTTTGTTCTTCCTTATCCTTCCTTGTCGAAACTTCCAAACATCCACAAACTCATCAAGCCGACGCCATCATCATTAACTTCTGAGGAATTTTGGATAACCCTTCATTGAATCACCTCTGTGCACTCGTCAGTTAGGATAAATAACTATAACATAATATAGATTTCTTGAAAATCTTTGTAGTTTCCTTTTATCTAATAGTTATTCGAATAATTTGTTAGTGAAATCTATGGTTCTTTCTATGGCGTTATCATGCTTTGTTGTGCATAATGTTTTTAGAATATAATTTTTGTTTGAAAAAAGGCATAGTTTTATTTTTATACCATTGTACCATTCTTTTTTATATTATAAGTAAATGTTTTGATATGTTGTTCAATAGAAGAATAACATATTTTGAATATAGTAAAAATAATTCATTTATTTAGAATATACTCTAAAGAAATTGTATATTAGAACAATCACATTAAATAGAATCTGAGGCATCAATATAACTTAAGCATTCCAAATACTTATTTCTCTCATGATCATAAGAAGTTATATATGTCATTAACATTCCAAATTCAAGTAGATCATACACAATATTTTTGAACTCAATCTCAATACATCATATAGTAAAAATTACACATTAGAGACAATGTGAGTTATAATATGGAATGCTATTATAAAAGACATCTATCTAGATTTCGCAAGTATCAGCTGACCAGACCTTTGAGCCATTCTTGTCATCGAAATAACAGTACTAGAATTCTATTAGATTGCTTTAAAAGTTAGATCTCCTTTGAACCTGAAAATCAACGTTGCAATTTTGATGAATTTGCGAACTCAATGAGTGAACCATCATCGATGTGCTCACTCAAGTCAGAACATAAAGACAAGTATATAACCCAATTCACCAAGTATAACACATCACCGAGCATTAAATACCATATCACATTATATCATATTTCAACAAGTACAACATGTATATAAAAATTTCATATCACTATTTTAGAACAATCGAATAATTCATCTCAATTATTCATATAATATATGTAAAGTTGAATATGCAAATGCATATGTGACTCCATTCTTATTTTGTTTTGTTGTGATCAAGCACCTATCAACCCAATTTACTGTCTCGGACTGGTTGTGGATAGTAAGCTCATTTTTTACCTGAATCTGTTATGGGTTTTAGGTTCATATTATCTGAGCTTGAGGCTCTTTATCATAATCCTGAGCTTAAAGCTCTTTTCACACATTGGTCACTCCAGTCACAACTCCTTTATCTGATCATACATATTAATGAAATGCATCAATCCATATGTCATGCCTTCGCACTTTTCATTATATGTGCTCATATCATATATCAAATTCCTCGGAGCTAGGTCTAGCATTCAACATTCAGTTGTTCATACATTCCATATTGCATATATAATTAAAACAGAAACACATATAATTGAGTTTGCACATCTAGGTTAACTCACAATATGCTCCAGATAAGCTATTGCCTTGATGATATGGCAATGTCTGGATGTCGGTGATCAACTTATGCGTCTATATTCATGCAATACACACATAGTTCATAAATCACTAACTTCTTTAATCAAAAGAATATTCAATCATACACGTGTATATGTGTCATGTTCAATGCATGCTCAATTGGCTTTTTGGTTATGTATCCTTATTCATAAATCTTAACCATTCAAGCATCATAGCTTGTATACAACTAGTTTGCAATTAGGTTTATACCTTAGTTTGCAATTAGGTTTATACGTTAAGTAAACTTGATTTACTTCGAATTCATCAATCATGCATTCACCAAGTTTTCCTAATAATATATATTCATACAATTTCCCAACTCTCATTCATTTATACCTAATACACATTACTCATATCGTTAGGATCATATTTACATTCATAACACGTTTATTCCTTTGACAACTCATAATTTCCAGATTTAGATACATTAATATATAAACAATCCATTCCTTAAGTTATGAAAGCAATTAACAACCTAACGTTCTCAAACCCTTAACCAATTAATCAAGTAACAATCTAAGTTCAATTTAAGTTTTAATCAATTCCAAATACACCAATGTAAAATGACTTATCCTCAGTTAATTCAGCAAATACACAAAACTAAAATTATCATTTCAAAGCCTTGCCCATGATCGAGGAGGACCTTCTGACAATTGTGACAGAAACTAGTGCAACTGGCCACGGTCGTGGATGAGTGCCACGATCGTGCACTATCCATTTTCCCTTAATTCTCCACGAATTTCACCTACTTAGAAACATTACTAACAATTCAAGTTTTCCATAATTCATGTCCTTTTATACAACTTCATTTCATGCTAATCTAACTTCCATATGGTTACATAAATCTCATAAAACTCTAATAATATGTTTTTTCACCATTCATTTTATAACATCATAAATGTAGTTCTAACTTTTCCAATTCGAGAACACTTCAATGATATCTATCTTTATCATGAATTCACCTTCATTTGTACTTCAAACCTCAACTTAATTCATCCATATAATGGCCTATAATCTACTATTTTCATGTATCAAAAACAAAATAGAAACTACCATTAATACATCATTTTCCAGCACTCATTTCACACCAATATCACAATTAATCCATCCTCAATTCAGATATCATTAAGTTCTATTAACATATATCAAAAAAGATCAGTCTTTCACTTAGATCAGTCTTTCATTTACTTCATCAGCTTAATTGCCTTCTCAATTATCAAGCTAACCTAGCCTTCCATGCATGCAAGCACAATTCTAAGAACAAGTGGAAGTAGAATGGTTTTTCAGAAACAAGAAGAAATTAGCAGAATATAGCTTTCTTGATGTCTAATTTTTGTAAAGATTTTGAGTGGTGATGAACAGAATTGAAGCAAAAATTCAAAAGCTGTAAGGGTATGTGTGTTTCAGTGGTGAGGGGGAAAGAGAAGAAAGAAGGCAACAGAAATAATTTCTGCATTAGCTTAATTCATTAGGTGCTAGGTATCACTATTTTACAATGACATTTGTCACATATGCGTGCAATCCACTTGTGCTCTATATAAGCTGCCAAATGTCACCAAAATCCTAAGCCACTTGTCACTCAATTCTCAAAGCCATTTGTCATTAAATTCTACTGCCATATGTCACTTATTTTATAGGCCTAGTCATCCTAAATTTCATGTGTCAACTTGTCTTGCCACTTGACATTTTTCCTAGACTAAATATACATATTAATTCATCAATTTCCCAATTGTAATAATTAACTCCAGATTACTAATTATAATCCATCAAACCAAAATTCAAGATATAAGCAATACAAAACCATATCATAATCATTTTACATCTTTCATAACCTAGAATATGTCAATTGAGTGAACATACAGTCCTTGCAATGTTTTTTTTCGAAATCATAAATCATGTGTGTATGCTATTATTATGCATAGGAATGAAATCATAAAATCATGTTCTAAATATACCAAATTTATGCTATGGGCACGCAACTCATAAGGCTCAGTAATCTAATATTTTAATCCCTCGATGTGGAAATTGGTTATTACATAATTAGTTTATAAAAGGAGTTACTAAGATAATCATATGATGGGTATCTTATACTATAATGAAAGACGCTTGATTTTGAATTCATTAGTACCTACGTAAGCATCAGTTTTGTAATTTATTTTTTACTTTTAGATTATTAGCAGCTTTTAACCTTTCTTAATTTTTGTAATAATTTTATGAAATATACTCCTTGTTTTGTTAAATTTAAGTTGGCTCCTATGTTGAATAAAGAAATAGTATTAATTATGAAACTTTTATTTATCTTAAGAGTTTTCCTTACTAACTATTTCTGGAAAGTTATTTGATTAAGGATGAATAGAAAATCTTCTGGTAACTTTTTACTTCAATTTAATTCGAGATTTTCATTTACTTATTCATCTGAAATTAGTTCGTCAATTTTAGAGTTAATTTGTTGGAATAAATTTTTATTGTTGTACTTTCCTTTTTGTATTTTTATGTAAGAGTTTTTAGCTTTTATTTTATCATAGTAATTTCTTGATATAAACTATATAAATTATTTGAGAACCATTTGTTTTCTTAGCTTTATTTAAAATATTTGTCAAATTATAAGAGGAGGAAGAAGAAAGGTTATAAGTTTTGACTAAGATTTCCAAATGAATGTTGCAATTTTATAAGATAGTCTTTTTGTAGTTGGGGATCTTAAATATGATTTATAACTTCTAACATGAACTTTTTTTTTCATATCTTTTTGATAACAAAGTCTTTTGGTAGTTGGGGATCTTAAATATGATTTATAACTTCTAAAATGAACTTTTATTTTTCGTAGCTTTTTGATAACAAGTGCTATTTTCAAAACTATTTGTTTCTTCTAATGATAGTGCTTCATTTCTTGGCTTATTGTTAGATAATTTTTCAAAGTTTTTGCCATCTAATATCATTAAGGCTTGTACTTTTTTTTATATTTCTTGATTTGATTCTAAATGTTGGGAGTTTTATATTAATTTTATAGTATTTTGTAATGTGACTCTTTTTACCACGTCTATGGCATGTTATATTTCTAAATATTAAAGAAGACGAAAAGAATATAGCATGTTATATTACATTGCTCCTTCGAGAACTCATTCATCGGAAGAGTTATATCTTTCCGTATAGTTGATTTGATACTACAATGTTGGTTTTGTTAAATCAATTTGTAAAAATAGGGTCTCATCTTTTGGACTATGTATTAAGGCTTTAGAAGAAAATGTTATATTCATAATTTTGTAATGAATCTCATAAATTAATGCTATAAAAGAATTATTCATACATTTATTATGAGTTTTTATTTGTAATAATATATTTATCCCTAAAGGAAATACTTAGGTTTGGATAACATGGAAAACAAAATAGAGGCTCAAATTTACTACACTTAGGGAATCTTAAAAGTTACAAATTTAGTGTTTCTTAATACTATTAATCTTTTTGATTCTACCAGTACCAATCTTATATGAATGTAGTTAAAAATTTTATGTTTGTATTAATTCATAGAATTTTGTGATAATCAATGTATAGTTTTAATAAGACTATATCTTTTTCTTTTGTGTTAATATGCTTTTTGAAAAACAAAATTTTTTTGATATTTTTGTATTTTATAAATTTTCCAATTATCGATAAATTCTTTAAGATTATTATTATTTCTTCATTATTAACAATTCTTTCGTTAATATATTAGAAGTAGAAGTACAGAAGATGCATCTACTTCTTGTCAAGAAATTTATTTTTAAGAAAATTAATTATTTCTAATTTAATTTTGGGTTGGGAGTTAGACTAACATGTCAATTGCCTAAAGATTATATAAGGACTATTCACCCTAAGGGAAAATAAAGAAGAATTTTGGTTAACCATAGCCTTGAAGGCTTTTGTGTGGTCGTTGAATTTGTTGGGTAGAGAGAGGGAATCTACCACGTAGTTTAGCCTACTCAATCTAACTAATTTTTTAAAATATTAAAAGAATAAAATGATGACATTTTATTTAGAATGGCCAGATTTTAAATTGAGTCGGCTCGGCTAAGCAGTAGGCACAAGACTTAGTTAGCCTGCTCTTATTTATTGACTTTATGTCAGGCCGTATTAGGCCTGAATCCAGTTACCGCTTCTAATGTGGTTCAATAATAAGATAACATACTAAAAATATTTTAATTAATAACATTTCAAACTTTGTTGATATAAATTAAATTAAAATATTATTTTGTTGATATAACTCATGAATAGATTTGTGAAAAATAATTGTTTGATTTAGTTTATATAAAATTTTAAAATATAAATAAAAAAATCCCAAAATTGATATTCTTCAATTTGATATCCTTTCAATAATCATAAAATACAAGGGCAAAACTGCAATAACACAAATCTTCGAGGGCTACTAATGCAAAACTATCGCCCCTTCCCTGCAACGCAATCTAATTACAAAGGTCCGTCTTTTATGGTCTCTTGGAAACACTCTCTGTATTATTATGTACAGGTGATGATAAAGAAATGGAGGCAAGCTTGCTTCCTTTAACGTCCTCACTTACTCTAACACGGGCAGCTTTATTGCGTCCTCAAGTTTGCGCCTTTCACTTTAGGCCCAAACCCCTGACTCACGTTGGTTAGTCCTCTGCCACTCTCACACTTTCTCCTTGTTAAACACGTCTCAGTAAATGCTCCTATTTCTGCTATATTTTTCACTTTTTTATTCTTGTCCCTCTTCTCATCTCCGTAGTGTATGTAGTTTATGTTTTTATTAAAGTGGGGTTGTTTAGACTTGGCAGTTTTGCGGAGGAGCAAAGAATTGGAAGATGAACCACTACTTGAAGGAATGCCACCCGAGTATTACGATGACGTACTCTATTCTCCTAGCTTTCCTTCTTTTCTTTGTCTAGTTTTCTTTATTACTGATACTGGTTTATCACAATGGTAATGATTTCTCCTATTGGGATATAAATTTGTCATCTTTAATCGTATCATGTGTTATGTGGGTTTAGTTTCATCACTAAAGGAGTTTTGTTGAAATTAATGGTAGTGCTTGCTTGCTTTCAAGTTGATGTCTAAGAAACTAATGAATATTTAGTAATCTTACGCTCAACTATTGATGTAAGAAGAGTAGATATTGATGAATATTTATGTGGGACGTGTATTTGAATATTTATTCTGGGATCTAAAAGTAAAGGTGCTTGTGTACTGTTGCATTCTAAATTTGGCGTTAACAATCTGCTGCTCAGGAATGGCAAGCTGAGCAACGAAGAAAGGATAAGGAGTTGCAACGGTTACGTCAACTGGAAGACGAAGAGGAAGAAAGAAAGATTGAAGAGTACCGTGAAATTGGCTTGCGATTAAAGGGGTATCCTGAAGAGGATGTTAGAAAAGCACGAAGATTGGTTTCAAGCTTCATCAGAGCAGCTGAAGAAGTGGAGGAGGTGATCAGCCATGATACCAAGTTACTAATTTTTTTACTTACTGATTCAACTTTGAAAATTCAACTTGATATGATTTTCTCAAGTACTGTTGTCTTTCGTATATGATGATTATTCCTTGTTTTGGGTATCTTAATAACCTAGACGCTTCACTTGATAGTTTGAGGTTGTTCTCAATACTTGTTTGGAAACCTGGTTATAAGGTACATGGGAAAATGCTTAGGAAGCTAAGAGTTATCAAATGTAGAAATTGTTGTGTTTGCAGTTGGACAGCTATGGGGACAAACTATTCTTAGCCTTAACTATTTCTATTGTTATCATCATCTCCTTTTATAGAATATTTGGGTCTAAGGGAAGTCAATCCATATTGTTCCCCTCCTTCATTTTGAATTCTAATATGCAGATTAATTTTTCAATTTTTATCCGCAGAAAATTGAAGAAGCTGCTGACAAAGGAGAACTTACTGAGCTAGTTCTAATGGTCATCTGGAATCGTCTTGATCTTGCTAGGCGTGATGTAAGTAAATTATAACATTTTCTTTTATAAAAATATATTAGGTCCTATTGAACTACACAATAGGAAGTAACAGTTCCTTTTGTACCAATGTTCACTCCTGACCCTCCCCCAAGATTTGAACATGGGAACTGAAATAATACTATTCTAATATTCATGGGGTATTTTTTCTATCCTCTCTCTTACGGTAATGATGTCCTCCGATTAATTATCAAGCATAGTTAACTTTTCAAGTGTAACATGTGAGTTGCCTTAGATGTCCTCCAACTAGATATCAATCATGGTTAGCTTTTCAAGTGTAACATGTGAGTTGCCAATGCAAATCATGCATTTATGAAGTTTATTAAACTTGATTGGCTTCTGTAGTAATTCCTTTTTTATTATTCTCAAAGGAGAAGATTCTTCTTTTTAGCAAACATATGTGGATATGAGCACATATGCACATTTATATGTTCATATATGTCATGATACTAATATAATTATTCTGGGCTTTTCCAGGATGAAAAAGATGCTGTAAGAAGTCTTGATCTATTGTACAGAAGGGTTGAGGTATGCACTTTTCTTTTCACAAGCACCAGCGGGAAGTATTAGTGTAATGCAATGGAAGCTACCCATGCTGAAGTGATATCAAATTTTTTTCTGATGGCTATTCTCTATGGAATTCCTTGTCTGTGTTTCCCTTTCTTTTACCATCGAGATAATGCATGAGCTTGGAGATTAATATCTTTTTCGTGAGAAATTCTCGTATAAAATTATATGAGATGAGACCCCTTGAAGTCCAATGCATTACTCAAACCATGTAGACCCAGCTGATCACAAAATTTCTCCAAATAATGAAAGTGATTAGTTTTGCCTGAATGTTCACTAATATGTTAACACCACTGTGGTATTTATATTCTTATGGCTTCTTTCAATTTCTTCTTCTCTTGATTGCCGTCCAAATTTGTGAGGAATTACATGATATGTTTCACTTACATTCCAGACAGAAATTCTGAAACGGGAGGCAAGTCCGGCCATGAGACTACTCAACGAACTTCTGAATTTGCACAACGGGTTTGATGATGAAGGATGGTTGAAAGAATGCAAAAAGCGTATGATTGATACCTTTCCACGAGAGGATCCATTTAGCATTCTTGTTCCACAAGGTTTTGACATTGATAAGGTACAGTTCATTCCATGCAGTATTTATGGCACCAAATTTTACCTCGAGTGCATATTGCTCACAAACAAGTTGTACTACAAACAATTATCGGGCCATTAGGATTGATCATCCTTACATTGAATCAGTTCCACTGACAAAAATTCTCTTTTAATCAGCACCAAGGGCCACTGCGACCATCACTAGATGCTGATGATACTTTTCTGAGGGTAGATTTTGTTAGAGAAGTAAATTCTTTGCTCCAAGAAGTTCGAGAGGAAGAAAGTGAAGTACAGTATGTAGAAGGGCTAGATGCTGAATCCGTTGCGAGCAAGCTCAAGCATCAAGAGAAGCAACGAACAATACGTCAAGTAGAAGCTCTACTAGATTTAGCCATCAATTTGAAATGGTAAGCAGATATCTGGTTGCCTTTCATATTGAAAGATACGTCTCGGCAGCTGAGCATTTGGATTATCTGTTGGTGGTTTTGTTTTTTTTCTGAGAGGACCAAAGATCCAAGAACTAGCTACAGAAAACTTGTGTGTTATCACCCGCACTTACAATATGGCTTTTGTGTTGGGAGGGTTGTTTTATATTAGAAACTGCACAGTTTCAGAAGTGCTTTATTTACGAGTACTTAGTTTGCAAGTATAATTGATTAGTGACCTTCTTTTCTGTGAATTCATGTTTATCTTTAACGTATCACTTGGGGCTGACTTGTTTGTTTTCCGTAAGTTGCGTAGTTTTGAAGATTAAAAGAGAAAATTAGGGGTATTTTGTACTTGAATTTGCCTTTTTCGGCTTCGGCTGCAACCACTTCAGCTCGTATGTATTCAGTGCCATTTGACAGCATACTGGTAGGGACGCTGTGAGTGGGGATGCAGTATTCTCCACAATTGAAGCGGACACAATATATGGAAAAAGGAAAATTGCATTGAGCAACTCGTATCATTATGACTTAAATGATTTACAATGCTTGTGGCTTCTTGTTCTCATCAAAATGACGTTAATATCACAATAAATACATTCGAACTTCAGGAACAGTTGAAGTTCAACCAAATTCAAGGTTTTCTCTTTTCAGTTCTTGGAAGTTTTTAAGCTTTTCTTCTAATTCACGTCAAGAGATTAGGGTAGCTAAAACAATTTGACTTTGAAATCAAACGCAAGAAATATGAGTAATCAACTAATAAATCACTTTATTGACGCTAAGTAGTAGCCAAATCTAGAGTGATAGATTTACATCCTTATCAGTCTTCATATATCGTACTAGAATTATTTGACAAAGAAGGGTTCCGATTACCAACTACACAGTCCTTATAATAACAAAATGATGTAACAGAAAGGTTTTCAATGATCAGAACTGCTGGCTTCAAATAGAGTGCAGCTGTAAGATTTCATTTCGTAAGTATACAAGCCTGTCATCTGCTCAACCACAGGCACACCGCCATCTGTAAAAAATCCTGGGTATGGGAGAGCTGTGTCAACCAAACGGCGCCATTCCATGGCTTCAGGACATGGTGGTAGAACGACAATCTCTGAACAACCTGAGGCATTGATGGCAATGAATAGATCGCCCTTCAGATGGAAAGATTCAGAACTTGATGGCTGTGCTTCATCAGCCTTCAATGTCAAGGCCAGGAGTTTGCATGAAGGGTCTTCCCATTTTGGTGGAGACTGATCACTTCCACTCCAGTTGATTTTTTCTTCTTTTAGGAAGTCCCTCTTCTGAAGGAGGTCACTTCTCCTTACTCTCAAGGAACTTAAAAATGAAATGTACTCTGTGGTTTGAATGCAAAAACTTGTTGACAGCGCACTCCAATCAAATGATTTTCTGCCCGTATGTGAGGTGGAACCACCAGAAGATTGGCCACACTCATCTCCCATGTTAAGAACAGGCACACCCAGAGAAACATACAGAACAAAGAGATAGTTACGAATCTGTTTAAGTCGCCGTTCAAGGACAAAAGTTTTGTTTGTAGGACCTTCTTCCCCGCAATTCCAACTTAATTCTGAAGCCAGTTCACCATCACTGAAGCTGACCAAGTCCACAAGAGGAAGTCCAAAGTTCCTTGCTATAAAATTGAACGAGAAAGCTGGGCCACGTCCACTTGAAAAGATATCCCCACTTCCACAAAGCCGTGTAGCAAGGTCACTAAGAAGACCGTCACCTCTCAGAAATTTTCTTACATCATGACAAAATTTTGCATTTATCTCCGACCATCTCTTCCAATGGGGAAAGCAGGTTTCCTTTGGCAACCTGTCCCGTGGATCCCAACAATCTGCAATGATCTTGGTTTTTGAGAGCACCGGATCAAAGGATATTGCTTCAATCAAGGGAGGGCGAGATAAGAATTCACCTCCACAGCCAGTCAGTAGAGATGAAGCATTAATAAAGCAGAAACCATCAATGCGAAACTCTGTTACCCAATATCGAAGACTATCCAAAATCAGCTCCTGGACAACAGGATAATTGCAATTCAAAGCATTTCTTGATTCTATTTTGTCAACTCTACTGGCAAAATAATAGGATAAGTCATCAATTCCTTGCAATGCCCCACTTTCAGCAGTGTGGGTGAAAACAACTTCTAGTAAAACCTCTATTCCATTGGTATGCAACTTCTTCACCATTTCCTTCATTGAGCTAATTGCAGATATTGAACCACCGGAAGGCCCATATAGATTTGCTGGTGAGAAAAAATGACAGGGAAAATATGGACCTTGTTTTTCACCAAATGGAAATATTGGCTCTAAGAGAACTGCATTTACACCAAGACTTTTAAAATGGCTCAACTTCTCACTCAAACCAGCAAAGGTCCCAGCAATATCACTGCATAACTGACTGGTCTTGTGTTCAGTGAAACGCATCACATTCAGCCGATAAACAATAAGTTTCTCCATGGCCAAGTTGGGTCGAACATCACCACTCCAGTCAAAAGTAGGTTCCTTGCATAATCGTCCAAGGTACTTAGGCAACAAACTGGACCTGTGATCTGCTGAGACATTTAGGATAACTTTAGCATAAGGATCCAAAACAACGACCTCTGCATCTGCATTTTCAGTGTTTCCCTGAAGAGTAGACTTCTTCAATCGATAACCATAGTTCACAAAATTCCGTACACCTTCCAATGAGGCATGCCATACATCACCAGTGCGATTGACATATGGATCTAGATCGAGCTCTAATGCAGAAGCATCGATCATTGATTCACCGTACAAGCATAGAACAACTCTTTTGGCATGTCTTGAAAAAAATGCAAAATTCATTGAACCATCCATGGAAAAGGAAAGACCCAGAGGAATTGGATTACCGCGATCAAAACCAACAGGCACACAAAAGTTTTCCCTTCGATGACTCCTGATTTCTGAGCCAATCAATTCAGTATTTAACATAGATTTAAGTAGAAATGATAAGTAAAAGGGAGTTTGTTTTGCCTCAAACTCCAATTCAACTACAAATTTGCTGGATGAGTTCCGTAGGAGTGGGGTATCCATGCTCCTAACTTCTGAGACTGATTGCTGGGAATCCAGAGGCATGAAACATGATGAATCAGAACTGTATATGCCCCAAGTCAGTATAAGACTACTGTCACTTGCATCGAGCTCTACGGATGAAACCTCAACATACACTGCATATTTCATATTTTTCTTTCTAACAGAAACTTTAACAGGATCACCCTTTTCCGTTCTAAATCGAAAAGTTGAAACTTTTTTTCGTTTTCCAACTTCACTGATAGCACTAGTTACCTGTTCAGTTTGATGCACAGATATTCGAGATGTAGCAGATATTCTTGAATTGAGACATTGGTGTTGATTTTTTGTTGCATTCCGCACATGTCTCAGTAACAGCTTCTTTTGTAAATCATTTCTCCCAAGATCTTTTGTCACTCGGCTCCCCAAAACATAATGTCTGGCTAGCGTCAATTTAGAAGAATCCATAGCGATGCGATTATAGGAACATGGCCTTATTGGAAGTAAAGAAGGACGAGTTGCCATCTCGGTTAGTAAAGGCGGGTAATCCAAATTCAAAAAGGGAATAAAAGAGAAGAGTCCTACCATTGACTCAACATTGTTGGGGAAACAACAGTTACTTCACCTATATAGATCACCAAAGAAAGATGATATATTTTTCTTGGCATCTCGAGTAGCCGTCAAATTCAATCCCCAAACGCAATGAAAACAAATCCAACTAATTCATCCACTGAAAATCGTAGACAAATGTAGGCTCAAACTCACTGGGAATAATCTACTAGTCCCCAAAGGGTCATTTACTCCAGCAGTAGCATCGTCGAGGGAAAGAACAATCAAGGTACATCTGTCACATAGAAAAAATTAAAATAAAGAGGGAAAAAGGCAAATATGTTCCGCAACACCGCCATGATCACAGCCTATAACTGTATAACACGATCATCATAGAACTTCGCTCTATACTATCAAAGCATCTTTCCTTTCACGACCCTCTACTAAAAGCAAGAAACTTTGCTTGTACCAAACCTCTAACAATGCCCAATCCATCGCAAAAAAAAATGGAAATAAACAAATATGAAAGCTCCAAAATGAAGATGAATAGCAGATGCCAATTATACAAAAAGAACTGAAAATGGAAAGGAATAAGAACTTACAAGAAGTGACTGGTACATTATTAGAGAGAGAATGAGGTAGTAGAAGAGCAGTGGGAGTGGAAGCTACGAGACAGAGTACGTGTGGATGTTGTCTGGACGTTCAAGGACCGCACATCTCAGGTACACTATTCAACTTAGATTGTTTTCTAACTTGGTCTTATTTAGTTCTTGAGAGCTCCAAGAAAGTCACGATTCAGTGCTCAAAAGTCAAAACGACACATTATGGCTTAATCCTTTCCCCTTTTTTTTTTTTGGAAATGGGCTTAATCCTTTCCCATAAATGCAAGCACCTTCATTTTTTTTCTTTTTTTTTATAACCCAGGTATCCTACCTGCTAATTCCTTAAATACCGCTAATTTACTACCAGTCGACGAGCCTAATCTTGGACCTCAAAGTAGTCACCCCTAGCTGTTTTTGAGGAGGTAAATCGAGAGATGTGCACAAGTTAGGTACTCAGCATACGCTACTGGCACAAACTGGGTACCAAGACCAAGCACCCATATTGGGTCTCGATGCCACACGGCGTTACTTCTACCCAACATCTAGCATGCTCCTTTCTGTCAACTCGCATGCGCCCCTAGAGACTTGATCCTCCACCCCATAACTGGAGAGAGAGGACCCTCCCTAGTATTTGAACTCATGTTGTCGTGAGTAAATCCTAGGTATATGTACCGTCTGGATACACTACAGTTTGAACTCCATGATAGGACCACTCATTAAATAGTCATTTTCTATAATTGTCTGACTTAGATTTGGGCCTCGTAGCTTGAGATCCAATTATTTAAAAAATAGGCCCAAGATTTAGGGACAGTTGGTTTACACGGAAGAATGATAATAAGAATAAGAATGAATATAGTGAGGAATAAAAATAGATATTATTATTATAATTATGATGGTTGGTTAAAAGGAATAAATGATTACTTGACAGTAGTAGCGTTATGAGTACCGTTCTGTACTGGCCGGTACCAGCCGGACAGTACCATACCGGCCGGAAACAAAAACGGTACCCGTGTTTAAGGTACCGGCCCTGGGTACCGGTCAGTACCGGCCCTGGGTACCGGTCAGTACCGATCGGTACCCA
>JANZXR010000004.1:9550296-9575530 GCA_027575705.1 Erythroxylum echinodendron
TTTGTGAAAACTCTTATCTTTTGATGTTAATGAATTATAAATTATGTATGGATGAATTTGAGTGGACATATGAATTTACGTATAGATAAGATTGAGTTGAAATTAGGTACACTTGAAAATGCTATCGATTAGAGATGATGAAATTTTGAATAAGAATTGTAGTGACATATGAGTAAGATATGTTATGGTATAAAAGTATGAAGATGACTTAATAATGGTAAAGGTATTTTGTCATTAACTTTTGTTTGCAAATGTAGATGCCGCTATGATGTTGATTTAACTGACGAAATAAGAACTGTCACAACTTCCATTTTTTACGAACTTGGTGAAAAACTTTTGAAATTCAGTGCAATTGAAGCTATGCAATTTTACCAGCAATTTATATTTTTGATTTATTGCAAATATATTTACATTTAATAACAAGAATTATGACAACTTTATCATTTGACTAATGATCTATATTTTTTCCTTCCCATAATAAGAGTATCGAACTTCCTCTAGAAAAGATACACTCAGAATCAAAAACCAAGACCTTTCTTGTTTATATCAAACTTGTCCAAATCCATTTACCAAATGGAAGACAACGCTTCACTATTATCTATTACTGCCAAACTGATGATGCTGAATTGTAAAAGAGTTTAATTTCAATTGAAAAAGATGATGACATTTCAACTGATGATCAAAATAACAATGTTGAAATTACACCTACACCTATTTCAGGTTTTTGTCATTATTTATTCAATCAATTTTTGCATTTTTATTTTGATTAAACTACGTCAACTTCTTTTTTTTGTTGAATTATATTATCATCTGTTATTTATTTAATCAACATTTTTATCAGAAAAAGTAATGTTCACTTTTATACTCTGGGGCTAATATATTTCAGTTTTTTATATTTTTAGAAGATATTATTGTTTCTTCTTCAAAAGTATGACAATGTCTTCACAAAAGATTCAACGACATCGAACCCACACCAGCCTCAAATGCAAACGTTGATGATAGCAACAAAAAACCCAAATTGTTGTAGACTTTTTTCAGACTATGTCAGACAACATAAGAATGTAACTTTTGTAACTTTGGTGATTTAATTTCCTCTTTTCTTGAACTTTTTCTGCTAGCCTTTCATGTATTTCTCGATTGTACTTGGGTTTACTATTTCTTTACATTTTTAACTCGTAATTTAATAGTCTTGGGAAAACTGTAACAAAATTGTGTATACTTGCATAGTGGTTTGGAGTTGTTTATGTGCTTTACTTCTGATTAGGAAGAAAAAACTTTTGTGTATCATCTTACTATTGTTTCCAAAATTTGCCCATTGCCTTCACCTTTCTCAATTTCTCCTTTTTTTCTGACCTTTGTCAACTTCTTTTTTTCACAAATTCTCTCTTATTTTCTTTTTTTCTTCCTTTCTTCCTCTATATCTTCTCTATTTCTCCAAATGTGATTCATGCCCCTTTAACCTGGTGCCACATATATACCATTGTTCCATGTTAAATCACACCTATGACTTAATAAGTTACAATTGCGCATAACTAGGTCACGGAAACAAGTGACTTAATAAGTTACAACCGTGCATAACTGAGTCATGGTTATGAAACAAGTGACTTAATAAGTTAAAACCATCCACAACTGAAACAAGTCATAACCGTGAATGTTAGGCACGATTGTGGCTTAACAAAAAATGTACATCACAGCCGTGACTTACATATCACAATTCTCTTTGTTAAACTCGTTGATATTCATAAAATAATTACTTTAAAATTCATACAAATTTTAACATATCAAAAGAAACCATTTTGTTGATTTGTTGATTTGCTTCCTTTTAACATGTCTTCTTTCTGTTGCATTTAATTCCTATCACATGTTTCTTGAATAGATTCCTGTAACTACGATAACAACATAATAAAAATTTTACCTATACCTTTAGAAGGTGAAAATGCTATTATTTCTACACAAATGAAAGCTTGTTAGATATTTTCTTTTACTTTATTCTCGTGACGATTTGAAACTGCATACAATAAATTCAAAATTTACCATTTTTGTCTTTAACCTCTATTATTTTTATACGCAACCCTTTTATTAAGAAATGTACTTGATATTGTAGATTCACCTGTCCTTTTTACAATATTATTGTGCAAATATAAAATAAATAACTACTTACCATGTATCGCACCAAAAACAATCAATATCTATTGTAAATATTTAATGGACATATTACCATATCAGAATTTATAATTTTTTAACTGATTCTTCTCTTCTAAATATCTATCAACTCAACAATTAAACATATCTCTAAAGGTCACTAAATGCAAGAATTATAAATCAACTATGATCTATCCATTTGCTTTTATTACTCTATCAATTTTATATTCTTCTAACCCTAGAATATTATTTTCCCTCTTCTGCGATTGATATGCGTTTAATTGTTGATACATTTAATCATTTACATTTAGTTATTAATGATACGAAAATGCTTAAGATACTCACTTTAATTCATATAATTTTAGGTACAATTTGGAAGCAAAGAAATTAAAGTGAGTCGAAACCACTTCATTTGGGTTTTTTTAAACTTTAATTTTTATTTGTATTTATGGAGCATGAAGAAGAAAATTAAAAAACAAGAAGAAGAAGAAAAAATCAAAATACAAAGAAGAAGAATTAAAGGTGCAGCTGGGAAAAGATGAAGCATGAAACGAGATTAGAGCAAGGAGAAGCTTGTTAGTGAGTAAAGAACTGTAGGGTTTTCGGTAGGGATATTAATGGGGACTGAAGCATTTTTTTGGGAGAGACTCATGGAAGGCTAAACATCCTGACGTCGGCTTAGAGGTAATATCGACACCGACGATACGGGTTAATTGTATTTTCTTATTTTTGTTGTTTCTTTCTCTCATTAGAAATTGATTATGTTATTCTATATTAATTGAATTGGGTTTTGTGTATGTATAATTAGATTTTCATTATTTTTCAGTTATTTGTGTATAAACCCATTGGGATTATGAAAAGATGATTTTAATGTGTTCATTGAATTGTTTAATTGCATACCCATTGCTAGAATTTTGATATAATCTATAATTGTTATGTTGAAATTTATGTGTAGCGGCTAATAATTCATAATCATTAGAGATAACATGACTAGGTTAAATGACGCATCGTATATGGTTGTTGTCTTAGTTAATTGGTTTTCTTAATTCATAATGTTACTGCCTAATTAAATCTAGAGATCGTATTCTAGATTATTCGATGGTCAGATTTAATTAATGATCGTATCTTGATTAAAAAACCTAAGAGAAAACTCGGGTTAATTATTAACCTACGATTAATAGTTTCTAGGAGAGGTTTGAGAACAACAAATCAATAAAATATGCTTAATTAAGGTATAGGTAGAGATTGAACCAAGGAATCTGATCCTTACTGAATTCCTCACTTTTATCAATTTTTACATGTTTTCTTTAATTTGTTTTTATTAGTATATCTTCATTTTATTTTTTTATTTCAAAACCCAAAACCCCCATTACCTAAACATCAATTAATTTCATTTCATAAGCTAACCGAATATTCCCTGTGGGATCGACTGATACTCACCACTACTATAGTTATAGTCTAGCTATTTTATTTTGACTAGCATTACGACTCGCAAGTCAGTGACATCTGAATTATTCTCACCTATTTTCCTACTTATTACTGCGTCAAACTTACAAAGTTTAAAAAGATCAAATTAACCATAAGACCAACTATTTCGATTTTATCTTTTGCTAAAACTACACTAAGACTATCAATTAAACATATACATTATGATAAAACCTTGTCCATAAAGAGATCAAAGACTACATAAACATCATAATCTACCATGACCTAATAAAGTAAAACTATTTAAGAAGCAAAAACTTCCAGTCACAAATAAAACATTTCCCCATAACTAAAAAATAATTTTGGAATTGCATATGCATATACATAACACATATATTAATTATCAACACTCTTTCTTCTTCACCAACTCTCTCTGATTTTCTTTTCTTCTTCCTTTCTCTGCATCTCGTTTGTGTCTCCAAACATGATGAAATGATTGAAGATTAATGCCCCTTCATCGCTCATTCACAAAATAATCTCATTAAGATTCATAAAAATTTCAACATATAAAAAAAGTCAAATTAGACAAAATTAACGATAAGAATACCTCAATACTTAAATTGTACTTGTACTCAACCAAAACCAAAAATACTAAACTATGAAAACACAAATAAAAAACAAATTAATAATGACATCAAATTATTTTCTTATTTAATAATTAAATAAGTTAAAGATCAATTCAATAAACGTAACCTAAGATTTTGAAACTTATACTAATTCGTGAACAAACTATCCTTCACATGGATAACAATAATTAACAAGTATGTTAACTGAAAGACTATTAACAAGTGTGATAGACACTTACTCCACTTTCCGTTCTCTGATGTATTTAAAGGTCATAAATATTCGTTCAATATTCATTTCATGTTAAGCATCTACCATAAGCTTACTTACTAATCCAATCTTCACTACTAAATATCGAACACAAACATTAATCTGAAGGTCTTTATTTTGGTTGTATTGGGGCCAAGCTAAAGGTAGGAAAAAAGATAAAGCCAAACTTTAAACCATAGAACTAACTGAGCATTTAAAATAGTAAAAACTAATAAAACATAAAACATATAGTTTTTTCTTTTCATTCATAAGCTTAACCCTACCAATCTCGTTTGCTTTTCCCTTCTCCCCTTTCTTTTCATTTTTTATTTCTCTTCCTTTTTTTTGCTCTGCATTTTCTGGTTCTCTTCCTTTTTTCCTTTTTTCCCTTTTCTCATTTTATTTACTTGATATGATTTCAATTTTTGACCCAATTTACAACAAGTTCAAAAAAGGAAAAAAATGTGAACAACAAATACAAATTATTACAACCCAACCCACCCCTAACTTATAAACTAACTATATGCTATGCTTCTCCCACAATTATTCCCTACAGTCAATTGTACCTTTTAAATGCTCAACTTCCCCTTATGGCAAATGTAATGAAAAGAGATAAACAATCAAGGCCAAGACTCATATTTAGGGTTTTAACTAAAAAAAAGTTTCATTTAAGCTCAAGGGGGCTCACTAAGTATAATATAATGGTGGCTTTTTAAGGTGTCAAGATAAATCCTAAATGCCTTCATCGCTTCAATGTTTGCATAAGATTATGTAATTTCGACTAGTATTTGCAAGCAAGTTCTAGATTTGCTTAACCATAAAAGAATGCTCTCAAACAATGACTACTTTTAATCGGTGTTTAATATCTCAAAAAAGCTCAAATTCTTACTAAAGGAAGGTCTCATTCATCTATTACAACCAGCTAATATCCTTTCAATTGAAATCCAAGTCAATCAGTTTAAGCATGTAAATATATTAATTCACTCATATTATGCATTTATAATCCCAATCAAGTTCATTTACTAACCATGCATCTCTAACTATTAAATAAGAAAACAAACATGCAATGTACAAACATACACTATCATCATTATAAGAAGATAATTAAAGTATTTAAGATGCAAACAAAATAAATAAAGATTAACAATAAAACTAAAAATAATTTAACAACAAACAATAAAAATAATAAAAAGAAAAAGATAGAAATACAATACTAAGATGAAGGTAGACACTGTCTGGAACCAGCATTTAAATTTATTAGGAAATTTCTCATCTCCACTATGCTAGCCTCAATCTTGTCGAATCTATCATTCGTTCGCCGTTTAAATGCAATAAGTTTATTGAGCAATAATTGAAATTCAATTGAAGTAAGTGCAATGTTTCAACGCGTAGCTTCGGGTGGCAAAACATCATCCTATTGTGTTCCTTCAGCTACCCCGATGTAACTGCGTTTACTACTTGAAGCTTCTACTGTGTCGTCACTAACAAGAACGTAATGATCACCTTGTCACCTAACAATCTTCATACATACCAACGATTGCAAGTCTAAACTAGAGTTTCCTGAAACTAACTGCATAACTGTTCTCTCAGTTAATAAACCAAGATGCTCTACAATTTAGGTGATAAATGCTCCAACTACTATTCTGTCAGCTCTAACTTTGACCATACCAATTAGATGCATACTTAACCACATACCAGCATTAAAGTGTTTAGCATGCACCATACACCTAACACAAACAATTCTGCTTTAGAGGTTACACCTTGGCTATCTCCTCTACCAAATAATGTACAAGTTAAAATCCTATGAAGATAACGAAGACTATGGTCCACTAAAGTAGATGATTTAGTCCTACTTGGAGGAAAAGTGTTTCTTGAATTAGTGATTTCATTCCAAAATTTTATAGGCCTAAAATCATCATGGTAGCCGCATAAATCACTATGTGAAAATCCAAATATAATATTCAGTACATCTAAAGTAATAATATGCAGCATATTCATCAATCTAAGTGTTATATTATTCACAATGCCATCATCGTTAAAGATCAATTATAAAGTAGTCAAAAATTCTAGAGTTAATTATAAAGGATAGAGGAGGTAAAAGGGAACTGTTTTTTTTATTGTGGGAACCTAGAAATGAATGAAGCTTGAGTGGGCGGTGTAATGGAGCTACATGCGACGTGTACGGGAGCTAGGTGGGTAAGAATTTGATGATGGGTAAATTTTTACAAATGCGGAAGTAGGTGATTTAATAAATTAGTATTTGATTATTTTTATTTTAAATATTATTTCATTCATTTCATTTAATAATACACTTGTCACCAACGTGGCAAAAAAGTTAGATGACATAGTTTAACAGTTAACGATGGAGATGGATGGTCCAACCCACGAGCAGACTATTTTTATAAAAAATTAAAATTAGATTATTTTAACATCACCTTTTAAACTAAAAGAGTCTCACCACAAGTAGTATGTTCAACATAAATGATGTAACTAATTTAGAACAATGATTTAACTACTTTTTCAGACTAATCTTATAAGTTTCATTGTTTAGAATGAATGATTAAATTGATTTGGAATCAATACCCTACGCTTTTAGAGTGATGTAACTAATTTGGAATAGTATCATTATGGGTGGTGGTACGTTGATCATAAATGATGCAAATGATATGGAATAATCATGCAATTGCTCTTTTAAGCTAATGTAATTAAGGTTGACAAATTGACCAGGGCCTAACTTAACTTGAATCGACAGCTAAAAATTTAGTTGAACGAACATTTATCATCTTAAAGATTAATATCAATTAATTTACTATACATTTTAAAAAAGTTATTTTCACTTATATGTGTGATATAAATTATATATTTAAATAATTATATATAAACATTAAACTTACTGTGTTCTTAATAAATAGTATTCTAATTTTTTAATATTGTTAATTTAGTGATTGAATTTTTAAACTCACAACTCGAGTCATAATATTATATTTATTAATTTTTGAATAATATGACATATTTATTAAATATTAAGTGAGCATGTTTTGTACAAATTTATAATTAAAAAAAGTGAAAAGACAGTTTAATAAAAACAAAAAGAAGAAAATTCACATAGAAGTCGACAAAAATGCAAAATGAGAGCTTCAGAAGTCAGGACCCCATGCCTTGGGAACAGACTCAACGTCTCTCGTGGACAAATCTTCAAAACTGCAAGGAGCAAAATAATATTTACGAGATCCAGTACATTCCCAACCTCAGTGGACGAGTCTGTTGGGGTAAAAAGAATATGTTATGGTAAAGCGTATCCTAGAAAGTCACCTTGTAGTTTTATACATGTGAAAACGACGCCGGTAGATCATATCGGCATATAATCAAATTTCGTTAACCACAAAGGAATCGATCCGAAACAATCTCTTCACCAGTAGAGCTCGTGCTGCCACTAGCTACCGTTTGATCATCACATTCCTCGTCTTCACCCACGATGCTAAGATCACAACTGATATCATCATCATCATTGTCGTCGCCGTCGATATCATCATTGCGGTCTTCATCGGACGACAAAGGTGTGAGCCAGCAGGTTCCATGTAAGTGCCCATTCACACACACAAAATATTCCAACCTCCCATCACGTGACCCAAGCCGGCGAGCCGCGCTCTTAGGAATGAGCCGAGCCCTACTCATGCTCCATACGCGGGCCCCACAATAAGGACAACTTATACTCTCCTCGAAATTCACTTGCCGTCTGATTAACCACGCTCTGGTCCTTGATTTGGTAAACCCCTTAAAAACACCTCTGTAGACCCCCAAATCGTCCTCATGATCAGCCACAGTGTGTTCACACGGGTCGCTCACATACAGTAAGTCGCCTCGACACTTCTTGATCAAAAAACTCCGGCCCGAAGTCTTCGAAAACCTCGAAGCTTTCACGAAATGGCCCGGCAGGACCCGACTCACCCTGAAGTTGCGGGTCGGATTGCAACCGCAGCAGAAGAACATGAGCTTGGCGAGTGCGCGCCAGAAGTCGTCGAAGTGAGCGCTGGCCTGGCTGTTTGTCAATGTAGATACCATTCTCGGAGCTCGATTCGCACAAAGCCCGCGCCAGAGTAAACGCTTCGCTATGGCGTGAAGCTTGCGGTTAAGGGAAGCTGTTACGCAGAGTGTGTGCAAGTCCCATTTTAGGGATTCAAAGACCAAAAGGAGTACGCGCTCGTTGAGTATTCCGGAGTTTGATGTTTGATTAGGTGCGTAAGTTGCGAGTCTCTTGCTGGTGCTCATTGGGGACAAATTAGTTTTGGCGACTGGAGCTAATGTCGGAAATAATGATGGTCGTTACGCGGCTGCTTATATTAGCGATGGGAGGAGACCCAAAGACAGACACGTGTCGGGTGGAGAATGGCTGACTGGTGTTGAAGATCCTGATTCGAGTAAAAACACTTGGGGACGCGTGTTGGTATTTGATTGCATAGAGAATCGAGGTGGGGAAGGCCGCGTGTCCTATTTGCCAAAAATATCTGGAATATTGGAGTCTTGGGAGAAGATTCTTAATTATCGCAGATGTTGGATTTGAGGAATTTGAGTATAGGCAATGCAAAAAGCTGTCATTTTCTAAAACACGTGTCATTTCGATACTTAAAATGGAAGTAGGAAGAGCAAGAGTCAACAGTCGTTGGTGTTTAATCAGAACTCGACAAAGACTAGCGATTTTACTAATTCTGGTATAAAATAACTAATCCTGGTCAGGTGGTGGGTAAAAAATCTAACCTTATATCGAGCCGCGTGTCCTCCGTGTGTAAGACAAAAGTGTACGTGGCAGTAGGTCTGATAGTAATCTTATTTTCTGGGTACGTGCAGCGCGACAGGTGGTGGGTGATGACGACAGAGCGAGAGGACGCGTGGAAGTGGAGCATCTTCATCTTTTTCAATAATGGAATATGGATGCTTTGTCTCCACATGTCAATTCTTTTTTTTTTTTTTCGCTTGATTAACATGATTTGAGCATTAATGCACTCGGACTCTGAATGATGAAAATTAATTCCGTCTTTCAGTTTCATTCAACTTCCTAGACGATAGTGAAACGAAGTCTATTTATGTAATGTGGTTAGCTAGAAATAGAGTATGCAGCGTCTAGTAGAAGAAGAGGGGGGGCTTGACGGCTGCTCTTCGTCTTCTTCTCTATTTGGGATATGCATGCCCTAACACACGATTCGCAGTCGCCCTTTTCTAACTTATTAAATATAAGGATATATGTATCCTTTGTTTAAAATTACTTTTCAACCGAACTTTCATGGTTGAATAGATGAGCATTTAAGTTTTAGTTATAAATTCTGATATTTTTAAAATCAATAGACTTGAACTCTCATTTATGAAAAATTCTTAGTTTCATTAGTTAATTATTAACTTGACTTTTCTTTTTCAATTTTTGCTTTAAGTGGTTTCATCATTGTCAAAGAGGAATCAAATTTGCACTAATAGGCCTTCTATAAAAACGTAACTGGAGATTAGCGTCTAAATTACTAATTCCCAAGTCATTTTCACTATCGGTCACATTTCTTGCCTTTCTAACCGTTTACCAACCTTGCCATCAGCGCCGACTATCGTTATCTTCATCTACATTACACTCATTTGTCTCATCATCAGCCAGTTAACAACGATTTCCTTCCTCATCTCCAGCGTGTGTGTTTGGTGAGTCAATGGCGGATAGATGTTTTGATTCCAAAATCACACTTTCGGTCTTCATGGGTCTTGTGATTGGCACTTTTTGTAAATCTTCAATCTGGATTCTCCATAGGCGTAGATATTGTATTTTAATACCAAAAGAAAAAGACACAAGAAATGGGAGAAATAAAGAGATTTAAGGATAAATCCAAGGTAATGAATCTCGTACCCTACACGTATTGGCTAAAAAATAGAACAAAATATTCATGTACCGACTTGTTTTATCCGATATCACCGGTAGTTGAAAAACCAATTATATATTGACTAATACTGAAAATTTTGAAAAAATTAGTAGTATTTTTGCAAAAAATGAAAATTTTTTGCAAACTCACCCTCAACCCGACTCTACTACCTTTTTCTTTTTATTTTTTCTCTCTCACTCTTACTCTTTTTCTTCTTCACTATCATCATCTCTTTTTATTATTAATAACATAACATTTAAATTCATATAGTAAATAATAGTTATATTTTTCTACAAAGAATAATTAAAAATATATTAAAATGAAAATTAAGAGGCCTCAAATTTTTTTATTTTTTTAAATTCTTAATATAAATATATCAATATTTTATTATTAATAACAATTACATATTAAAATAAAAATATATTTTATTATTAAATATTAAATATTAAGATAGAAATTATATTTTATTATTGATAATAATTATTCTTCTTATTTGATATTTTGATGTAATTATTATTTATTATATGATAAAATTATAATATTTTAAATACTTTGTATTATTCTTAATTTTATATTCCTACGATGATAAATATGTTTTTTATATTGATTGTGATTATTATTTATATGTGGAATATGTGAAAATAATATTAAGAAAAATAAATAAATTATTATTTTAAAATTCTATTATTATAATTTTTGAGATATAGTTGATTTAAATTGTACAGTACAATATTCAAAGATTATTTTACAATTTTTTTAAAATTTAAGAACTATTTTAAAAATTATAAAAATTATTTAAAATGATACCCTATATTAACCGATATAATACTACACTATAATCCAATTTGTTACCGAATTTAGTACGATATTCGTGCAATTGGGTAATATCTCTGTTGTTTGATTATATAAACATTTAAGTTTTAGTTATAAACCCGCCCAGTGAAATTTTCTTTTAAAGTGTAAGGTATTCAGCAAAATATTACTTAAAAAATCTATCAAACCTTACTCCCATCTGATAAAATCTTTAACCTCGTCATTGTTTTATCTGCTGACCTGACTTCTTTTTGTTTTTTTAAAAAATTGTCCTTTAGCAAGTATCGCCATTGCAACATGGAGCCCAGTTGACAAAAACATAACTAGAATTAGGGTCCAAATTCCGAACTCCTAAAGCAGATTCCCTGTAACTTAACATCTCCTCCTCTCTCTTGCCTTTCCAGCCATCAACCAGCCTTCTTTCTTCATCATCGTCAGGTGACCTGTCGTTTTCTTCATCTGTGTTGCGCTTGTTTGGCCCACCATCGACTACTAGCTAATAGCATTTTTCTTCTTCATCTCTACTTGTGCGTTTTAGTGATTTATTGTGATACTCTTTCTTCTTTTTATGCTTTTGATTTCAAACTTACATGTTTAGTCTTAACTAGTTTTATAAGTTACACTTTCAGTAGATGTTCAGTCTTGATTTTCTACCATCATAAACGATATCCTTTAATAAGGAAAATCAAATTATGTCGTGTCAATACTCTACTGAAACATCCCTATTTTCTGGAAGCTATCCAGGAGGGTTTGAAGATCAATGTGCAGGGAACCAAAAGTTACTCGTATACGCAGAAACTGAAGATAATCAAATCCAAACTTAATCTGCTAGCTAATGGAAGCAATGATTATATAATCAAAGAGAAGCAGAATGCTCTAAATGAATTGTTATGCCAAAAAGAAGATATGGACAAACCTGGAGATAGAATCCTTAAGGAGAAGGAAGCTGAGTTACTACGAAGATTCAATGAGTCTTTAGAAGACCAAATTTCCCAACTAAGGCAAAAGCCAAGGATGCAATGGATTAGAGAGGGTGATAGGTGCACGAAATACTACCTTCATTATATCCATGCTAGGAGGAACAAAAACCAGGTCAGGTACTTGAAATATGAAGGAGGACATAGTCACAAAACTGGAAGAGACAAGCAGATGGCTTATGAGCACTTCAATAAACAACTTGGGACAGAGCAGATAGTTCAGGAAGGGCAACAAGATGAACTAGACCTCGTCCCCATATCAGCTTTGGATCAACAAGAGTTAGTTAGGGAGGTTATATGTGAGGACATAAAGATCACCTTATTCTCCATTAGTCCAAATAAGCTTCGTGGTCTAATAGATTTAATGGAAGATTTTTCCAACACACATGGCATGCCAAGGGGGATTGCATTATCAAGGCTATTTAGGAGTTTTTTTTTTTCAAAAGAGGAAGATTTTGAAGGAGTGGAACAAGACCTACATAAGCCTGGTTCTAAAGGATAGATAATGCTACTTAAGTTAAGCGAGTTTAGACCCATTTCTTGTTCTAATGTAATCTATAAGGTCATTTCCAAAATCCTAGCTAATAGGATAAGGAATTGTCTTAGTAAGATTATTGATCTAGATCATAATGTTTTTGTAAAGGGTATAATTACAGGTAGAAACATCTTGCTCTGTTAGGAATTGCTTAAAGGGTATAATTCCAATACCTCTATCAAAAATTGTACTTTGAAGGTAGACCTAGTTAAGGCCTAAGACTCCAAGTAGCTAGATTTCTAACTATATTCAGGGATTGGATATAGGAATGTATCACCACTCCTTCCTTTGTCATCTTAGTTAATAGAGAGCCAATAAGCATTTTAAAACTGGTTAAGGAGTCAGATATCCATTATCCCTTAATCTATTATCCCTTAATCTATTTATTGTTGGCTTGGATGTGTTATTAGGTATCATTACAAGGAACATATCAAAGAGTCCAGATTTCAAGTACCATTACAGATGTAAAGGTATCAAGGCTTTCCACCTAGCTTATGTGTTATTATTTTGTCTTGAAATTATGGTGGATATGAATGGCAACTTGATCTGATAAGCTTGCGGTGCGACCCGAATTGGATAAAAACAGAAATCTGTGTTGGAAGCCCCCCGCGGTATGGATCTATTGTAAGGAAAATAAAAGACCTCGTTGTAAAAGGGGATCTACTTGTACCGATTTTCTTCATAGTGAAAATACTCTCTCTGCTCTTGCTCGAGGACGTAGGCATCATTGGCCGAACCTCGTTAAATCTTTGTGTCGTTCTTTCTTTACTTTCGCTACTTTCATTGCGTGATTGTGCGGGTGAAATATAACATTACGCTAATGATGTTTTACTTTTTAGCAAAGATGATAACTCTTTTATTAATCTCCTTTTATATTCATCGATGAACTTTAAAGATGTCTCTGATTTAAATTGTAACCATGCTAAGAGCTCCTTCTATCTCTTAGTCAATGTTAACACTAAAGTAGCTACTAAGGCAATGGAAATGAGAATAAGTTAAGTTGAATTGCCTATTAAGTATCTATATTCCTATATCAAAATAGAAAATCAACGAAGTGGATTGTATGCCTCTTATTTATTCCTTTAATAGAAGAATTAATTATCAGTATAACAAGTTTCTAACTTATAGAAGAAAACTTCAAGTGGTCATTTCTATTCTAAACAACCCGACAACTTATTGGCTTAAACACCCAGCTCTTCCCCATAACATTTTAAAAGCTATTAATAGGAAACTAAGGGACTTCTTATAGAAGGGCACTAACAATCAACATAAAAGTCCTAAAGTGAAATGGACAAAGGTTTGCTCATCAAAGGAAACAGGAGGGTTAGGAATAATTTCAGCCAAAATTTTGAACAAAATTATGATGACTAAGAGGTTATGGAGCCTTTGTAAAAATAAAGAGGAGTTATGGGTTGAATTGGTACACACAGTCCATAAAAAAGGGAACAACATATAGTGCCTATAACCAAACTAAACCATAACATAGACCCTAAGGCAAATCTTAGCAACTAGACAGTGGATGGAGAGATTGATTACTCACGAGGTAGGGGATGGAAAAACCACAATCCTCATGGTTTGATAACTGACTCACCAGAGTAAATTTTTAGAGGTTGAGGGCATCCAACACTTGAAACTTGCAATTCCTTTAAGCTCAAAGGTGAAAAGGCTTATAAGTAATAACAAATAGAAATGGCCTTACCACTATAATAAAGGAATTGGAACTATCATTAATTACTTACCTTCATATCAACCAAACTAAACTAGATCAGATATAATGCAATGGACATCACACAGTATAATGGAGTTCTTCACAAAGGCGTGCAAGAAATTCATACAACATGAAGGAAATTTCAGGGTGTAGTGGAATAAAATGTTGTGGGATCAGGATATTAATCCAAACCATGCACTTCTACTTTGGTTGGGGATAACAGGGAGAGTAGAAACTAAAGACATGATCAAATTTGAAATCCCATTTAGAATTTATGCCCTATGTCATCTACATATTAAGACTGTAGACCATGTTATAGTTGGTTGCTTTCACTCCAGTCGTATATAAACGAAGATTAGAGCTTTGTTAAATGTTTAGTAGGATGCTTCAAACTGGAATGAAGTTGTGGAAAGGCAACTAGGGTTAGGATGGCTAACAAAGCATAATACAAAGTAATGAAGAATAGTTTTGCATCATTGGTATACTACTTGTGGTAAGAAATGAATGTAAGAATCTTTGATAAAGAAGCCAAAACACAGGAGCTAGTCTTACAAAAGAGAGTCCTATATTGCAAACATGAGCATCATTGCCTTGGGGCTAGCTTATATAATATCATAGTGTATGAAGGAGAGACTGATGTTGAACTAGAAAACTAAATGAGTAGTATGCCTATTAAGGATCCTTATATAGCTTGATAGGATAGTGTACTACTAGTCTAGGCTAAAGGGTTATAGATTATAGAAACTAGTTTGGTTAGAGAGTGCCAGCTAGATGATTTTATATAGTGTACTTATTTTGTACCTTATCTTTTTATTAGTGAAATTCGTTTAACTTTCAAAAATAAGGTAATGCAAATTAATTTAATTTTTAAGCTTAAGCTTAAGCTTTAGTTCCCCACTTTTAACAATTTACTTAATTAACTTCATACTCTTATTCATCAATAATAAAATTGTGTGTAGTGTATGATGTTCCCTTGGGTGAATAACACCATTAACTAGAAAAAGCAAATGTTTAAATTCATAATAATCTTGTGTAAAAGCTTTAGAAAATATTAATAACCAAATGGACAAACCAAAATCCATCACTTTTACTACTTTGTTTTAGAAGCATTCAGGGTAGATGCTTAAACACTAAATTTCATTATTAAATATAGATATCTGTTTAAGCTATAATTTTTATTCTTTTTAAAGCTTTCATTACTTCAAAGAAATTAATTTATGTATGATTTTTTTATTGGTTTAGGTTATTATTTTTATAATATTTATGGAATCCCCAATACAACATTAAACTCAAACGCTTAGAGTGTGATTTGCTATTGTGGGTTAAATGTCCCATTAAAGATTTAAAGGATGATCATAATTTAGGAAGTAGATTTCATAAATGGCCTAATTATCTACCGAATGAGTTTTTAATTGTTTGTGATTTGAAGAATCTTGTTCATATGTAAAATGCTTGAACTAATTTGTTTATAGATTCGGATATGTAAAATTTTCAAATAATTGAAAACAAATTTATTGAGAGAGTTATTAAAGTGATTTATAAATTAAAGAAAGATGTAGTTATATTGAATAAGGAAGTTGAGGCAAGGACAATTGAATTTTATTATCATTTTGAATAAAATAAAACTAAGGAGATTAAGGAATAAATAAAGCTCATCGAAGAAGACATTAATCTATTTGAGAAAGAGAAAGAATACTTTAATTTTATGTTAATGAATTTTTTAGTAAGGTTTCTTATGCTTTTAATGGATGTTATTTTCATCTATGTTATGGGGAAATGCTTTAAATTTCAATTTTAGTTTCTTCAAATTCATGTGAAAGTTTTTATATAATCGATACTTATTACTAAATGTAATGCAAATGCTAAAATGAAATTCATTTATGGAATATGAAGCTGAATAGATGTATCAAAAAAAATTGCAAAGTAAAAAGTAACAGCAAATACAAATTATAAGTTATCAAAATAAAATGGTAATATTAAGTAATTTTATTTGGCATATTGTCACCTAGATATATATTGTTGAGCCAAAATGAATAGATATTTAAATTCATATGACACGTAAACAAACATTTCCAGTAACCTTAAGAGTATGACAGTTGCTTATTTGTGAAAAGATATGTGAATCGTAATTAATTTAATTATACCAAAATGTAAGTCAAAAAATATTTTTTCATTATATAAAAATCAATACTTAAATGTATATAATCACATTTCTTGTGATTGATTATACACCATATTACATCCTTTATATGCACTCAATTGAGAAACTTACTCATTTGATCAGTGTGCACTTCTTGCCAATGATGCTTTCCTTTTCTTTTCTTTAGTTTGTAATTATTACGAAGTGATGCTTTTCTTTTGAACCTCAACCCTTTAATTTAAAGGATAACTTGGATATATGAAGATTAACATATGTAAAATTACTTTTGGTGATATATATGTAATTAGTTAATTATGTAAACTTGCTAATGGTTTCATGAATAAATATCATAGATAGAACTCATAATATGGCTTTATTGATTAAGTATAAAAATATCTTCTATATTATTGACACTAGTAATAATCAAAAGAAACATCATTCAAATGAAAGTCAATCAAGCACATGCCTCAATTATAAAAGAATTAATGAAAAATCTAAGATTTATATGTATATATGAACATGTCTCATTTATGTACTTATAGAATGACCTATGTTATGGACCTAATAACATGTTGCATATACAAAAATAGTAATCAGTTTGTGTTAATAGGTTAATTGCTCAAAGAGTATAGTAATGTGTACAAAACATGTGAATATGATAATAAAAAATCCAAAAATAAAGAATTTGTTGGTAGATATTGCAAAATAAAAAAAATCAAAAGTAGTCAGATATGTATCAAATTGTATGACAAGGAAAGCATATGTAAAAAGAAATAGTTCAATTGTAGAATCAAATAGTATAAGGCAGTCATAAATAAATAGTATAGTAGTAAGGCAAGAAAAGAAAGGCAAGATAGAAATGGCATATTTCGAAGTCAGTCATAACATTGCTAGCAATTTCAATAGGTAATGTAGGCCTTCTTTGCTGCGTTTTATTAGGTTATAACCATAACTGTCATATCTTTTACATTGTCACACTCAACCCGTCCTAGACAATTTGTTTGTATTTCTCACTATTTTATTGATCCTTTCCTTTTATTCTCACTATTTTGGGTCTCTTTGACATAAATCTTTCAACAGTGTGTGTATTTGTTCATAATCAATTCTTGGCCAGAAAACCACACCGCTTATAGGCATCATCCTTATAGTAAATGCTTACACTCACTAAAGAACTTAACCTTCTCATAGAAAAAATTTACAGATGTTTCCATTCTTTACTTATAATGATGGATAATTCTTACATGGTAGCTTGATAAGGGTGGCCATATAGATTCCATATTATGCAACTACAAATTTTTTCTCTACCAATCTTAGCATAATACTTTTCATACCCTTTTGAAACTTCATTGTATTTCTTCCCCATCTCCATTCCAAATTATTATTCATTATATTGCTTCTTTTTTCTACACAAATTTATAATTTCTTCTCAATTGTATGTAATGTCTATCTTATATATATTGACATACTTCATAACCATATTTCTCTTCGTCATTATGATTTTTATTATTTCAAGCATGCTAATTATTAGTCAATTTTTAATAGACAAGACCTATCCATTTAATGTTCTAGTCATATTTTATCAACTACTAGGTATTTGGATTCAAATGATTGGTAATATCTTGTCCACCTATCCTTTCCACTTTAGTCCCATCTAATTATGATGAATGTGTTTAGCACCTATATTGTATGTTGCATTTATTGAAGGCATCTCTACAAATTTGATAAATCTTTGAAATAGTTAAAAGAAATTAAGCAAGTTTAGAAAATAAGGTTAAATTGAAATTAATAATATCAAGAATAAGTTATTTTTTGAATATCAGTTATTATTGTATGTCCTTCTCCATCCTCTAATTCTAAACCAAAAGCAACGAGATTCATAAACCAATCTTATGAGTTAAAGATTTTTTACCTCCACAATAGCCCATGTTAAGGGATACATCTCTCTCTCCTAAGCACACTAAGCAATTGGCCTTATAATTGTGTCTTTAATAAGTAATCATCTATGCTAAAAAATTTTCTCAATTGCCCACGTCCTTTTTTCATAACTTTAAAGAAAATATTTAACCTTTTGAAATATAACAAAGATAGTGAAATATGAAATGAATTTTGTATTCTTGTATTTTATTACATAAAATGTGATTTTGTTTATATGTAGCAAAGAAATTTCTTGATTCCTTTCCATTATGGATATATGATTGTTGACTTTCAATTATAGCATGAAATATTCATTAACAAAGTCTCTAACCCTCTTTTGTTATTAAGCTACTCTTTGTTGCTTTACACATATTAAAGTTAATAAATATATTCAACTTCTCTCTACAATGCTTAACTATTTTAGTTGTAAATATACTAGGCTTTTTAAGAAATTTATCCCTGAAATATCTCATCAAGAGCTTAATAAAGATTAGTTTTGGTTTCTTAGTTATGAAACAACTGTAATTAGGTTTGTATGTCTTCACTTTGAAACACTTATAATTCCTGTCATATCCAACATATAGCTCCAATCAGCATCCCTCAATACAACCAACCCTAATCATATTGCTTTCACTCTTTTTCCACGTAATATGGAATCTTATTTAAACTACATAAGTCATAACAACATCTTTAAAATCTTATGCATTTTCAAATATGTTACATTAGTTGGTTTATACCTAACAGTTGTACTTGGTCTTTATAGCGGTTCATTAGGCCACTCTCCATTTGGATTTTCATTACTATCAATAAAACTTCCATAATCAGTGGAATATTTTTCAAATAATTAATGGCTATCTAGAATATGTACTTAGATTTAACTTGTACATGGTCAACATCAACTTTCGCATCTTTAAGAACTATATCTTTAATGTTCAAGTCATTAAATCCTTCATTGTTCTAAGCTAATTCCACCCTAATAGTGTTTCCTTTTTCACCACAACTATCTCCATCATATTCTCCCCTTCCTAAAATATACTTTCAAAGATATCTCTCATTCTCTTCAGTAAGCTCCATTTCTTAGTTATAGACAATATGTTATGTGTAGGACATGTTGTTTATAGCTTATATGTGATATACACATCAACCACTTGTTGGATTTTCATTAAGTTAATTAGCCTAATACAAATTCATTTGATTTAATAAGTTCTAAAAAGCTTACAATTTAAAACTTGGTACTTTATAATATGCCTTGTTAACTTAAACGTACCTTAATTAATCTTTCTCACATATTGGTCTATAGCTCATATAATTAAGGTTGACTTTGTCAAAGATGCTTATTTTTTGATCCATATAAGTCAACTTAGGTTCTAACTTGACCTTCTCATTAGAAGAAAGCCTTATACCTCTATATTGAGCTATTGCAATCCTGTATATAATCATTTTCATTACATTAACATTGATCAATAAAAACAAAATATAAATTTTTATAGATATAATAAATTACATTGCATCTAGATGATTGTAATATAAAATCATATGTCAAGTTTTGATCTACAAAATAATATAAAATCAAATTTCATGTTATTTTAGTATCTAGAGTAGAAAGAACGAAAGTTAACAAGCTTTGTTTTTCTACAATATTTAACAATTTTGTTGGTATAAATTTGTTAAGGACTATAACAATTTGAGGAAAAAGCATTAAATTTCTCCCTAATCAGGCATAAATAAACACATACACAATTAGATGCTTGTAACGAATATGCAAACCTTTATAATTTGCTACAAGAAGTTTATTTTACCTTAATTTCCATTCTTAAATTTAGTACAATGTTAATGGAAAATTCTATCTTATTCAGTAATGTGATGTTATACAATTAATAAATGGATTTAATGAAATATTCTTTCTTATCTTTGGTTCCATTATGCTTAATTGGGAAGTAATTAATTATAGAAGATACTGGGTCGTAGGCTTAATAAGTACAACATACCTTTCTTCTACTATGTGAAACTCCAACCCATTAAAAATAATACACAAGCAGAGTTCTTCTATAAGTGAGGTAAACTTTAAGAGATAAAAAATCAATTCACATAATTAATAATTATTTAGCAATATCTAAGGAGTACCATGTTGAATTTATGTAGAAATGTTCCCAAAAGACTGATAGCAAATAATGTTAATATGTAATCATAAAATTAAAATTTTAACTATTAAAATTGAAAATTTTTTCAATAAATTACTTTCTGTTGATATTTAACTAAAATATAGCCTGTGCTAATACCATCAAGGTAAAAGTAAGTTGACTAGAGCTATTATTACCATTTTGTGACATAGAGGATTAACGGAACATTTTGGTTGGTCAAACTTAATTCACTTAAATTGGCATGAAAAGACCTAGTTAGGTAAATTGTAAAATTAGTATGTGTTGAATCTAACAAATATATTCATATTTTAATCAAAAATGAAATATATATAGTAATGAGTAGGGTTAATAGAGGAAGGCTCTGACAAAAGCCTTACACCTTCTTAGACAATTAATGAAATTTTATATGGACAAACAAAGGGACCTGTATATGATTTTCACTGACTTATAAAAAGCTTATAATAAGGTACCTAAGGAAGTTATGTAGAGGTGATTAGAAGCTAAGGGAGTTCTATGAACCATATACGGGTTGTTAGAGATATTTACCAAGGTGTTAAAACTAAAGCAAAGATGAAAAAAGGATGTACAGAGAATTTTTTGTCAATATCAGACTACATTAAGGATCCTTGTTAAGCCGTTTCTTGTTTGCAAAAGTTATGGATGAACTCACCAAGAATATCTAAGGGGATGTGCCTTTGTTTATTTTATTTTATTGATGACATTATTTTAATAGATGAAAAAAAAGATGGTGTTAATGTTAAGATAGAACTTTAGAGTGACACATTAGAGTTGAAGGACTTTAAATTGAGCAGGAATAAGACTGAGTACTTAGAGTGCAACTTTTTAGGTTATTGGGTTGCATGCAATACGGAGATAAAGATTGGTTTAGAATTTATTTCATAAAAAATATTATTTTAAGTACCTTTGATCCATCATAGAAAGTAATGGCCAAATATATGATGACATAGTTCACCATATCAAAATTTGGATGGCTTAAATGGAGGGATGCATCAAGAGTTTTATGTGATAAGAAGATACCACTTAAGTTAAAAGGTAAATTATACCATTTATCAATTAGGTTGACCATACTCTATGGGGTAGAATGTTAGCCTATCAAACAAATGTATAATTATAAGTTAATGGTGTTGGAGATAAGGATGCTCTGTTGAATGTGCAACCTCATAAAAAGAGATAAAGTTAGGAATGTAGGGGTAAGAGACAAGTTAAAGGTGACTAATATTAATTGTAAATTAAAGTAGACCAGGTTTAGGTGGTTCAGACATATTAAGAGGAGACATCCTAATGCCACAGTGAGAAGATGCAAGAAGATTATACTTAGAGACTATAAGAGAAGAACAGGAAGACTTAAGAAGAATCGGGAGGAGGTGATCAGGTATGATATAGTCCTACTAAAGCTTACGAAATATTTGGCCAATAATAGAAAACTTTAGTAAACTAGGATATATGTAGAAGATCTTACTTAGAGAGGTCCTTTTATTTTCACATGCCTTTTGAACCTCTTTCTTTGATTTTTGTTTTTAGTGTTTAACCTAAATGTAGCACTTTCCCTTTTAGGTATTTTATTTATTTATTCCATTTTTCTTTTTCTCTTTCAATTGCTTGTTTATTTTATTTACTTATTTGTTTTCTTTCTTGTTTGCTTATTTATTTAATTTTATCTTTATTTTGATTTTGATTTTTACTTATGCAGTTATTTGTTTTATATATGGCTATTGGTTTTTTCAAATCGTTTTCAAAAACCTTTTTTCCCTTTTAAGTCTATCTGAAACAATTTATTTACTAGTTAGGGGTGAAGCTGCATACTTAGGGACATCTTTAGACACCGCATCTCAATGAAATTTTTACTGAGATGTTCTTGTTATTGTTCTTAATGAGTAGGGTTGAATCCATATAGAATGATATAACTTATCTCCTTTGCTAAGTTAACAAAACAAAATAAAAGAGAGGGGTTCTAAGATAAAAATTGAAATTGATTAAAAGAAAAAAAAGAAAACAAATCAAAAATGTAATTTAATGAAATCAAACGACAATAAACATTTAGTCTAAGGTGTAATTTCAGTTTTTGATTTTTTGAATTAATCATTAATGCAAAGATAAATCCTTATATTCCTTAATACAATAATTATAGTTGTTAACAAGCTCAAAACTCTTTAATTAATTCTCTTATCAATAGATAACCCTAAACAAGCTCTTAAAATTTAATCTATTACTAGTATTAAAAACTAGAGATATCACTAATTCTAATCAATAAACACACAAGCTCAGTTTATTTAAACTAGATTATACATCCATATAATATGAGTAAAATATCCTATATTGAATACTGTTATTTCACTACTAATCATTAGAACAATTAAAAAATTATGAATTTAATCATTTAAATTAGCAATATATTATTTTGATAATTGAACAATAGGCCTTTTGTATCAATCAAACAAAATAATAATTTTAATAATCTCAAAAGATATATAAATAATAAACAAAAGAGTAAAGAAGAAAAAATAGATCTCAAAATTCTTGACTATCAAACTTTAATTAATATTTGGCTAAAAAAAGAGTATTTAGTTATACATGGTTCTCAAAGACAATGTAAGAGGAAAATAAATAACTATCCCAAAAATATAGAAAATTTGAAAATGAAATAAGATGAGGGGGATATGGGACGGTTGCCTCCTGCACCTCTTTCGTATAAATGCATCCTAAACCTATATCTAATATTCTTAAAAAAAAAGGGATAAAAGATACAATAGAGACTAAATCTAAAGGATCCCACTTCTATTGGGATTATCCTACCAAAATAAGTCACACCTAATCAAAACTCCTATATAAAGCAAAATAGAGCCAGTAATAACTAGGGCTTGTTGACTTTAGAAGAGGCTCGTCCATTTATTCATGTTTATTTTTTAGAGTAGTTATATCGCCTAAGGCATGTGCATGCTTTAGTTAAGAAGGGTCAAGTTCAATAATGTGAAAACAAGACGTGGGCATGTCATATTCAAGTGTGAATTCTAGATGCTTCACCCCTTTTCTGAATGTTGCTTCTATAAAGTGTACTCATGCTCTATTAAGAATGGTCTTTATCCCTAAAACAAAATAGAGTAATGTAAGTTATAAAAATACAAAGAAAATAATAATCTAAATAAAATAAATTTTCTAAAAGGAAAAATATTGGGTTGCCTCCTAATTAACATCTTTCTTTAAAATTTTTGGATAGAAATTATAGTTTATTGCTTCTCATTATTTGGGCATTCTAAGATAATTTCTTTAGCAATATGAGATAATTTCTTTAGCAATATACACCTAGAAACCCTAATAAAAAGGTTTGAGATGATGACCATTAAGACTTATCAACGCTTGGACTATGTATTTTAACTATACCATGAGGAAACATGTTAATAACAATAAAAGGTCCCACCCATCTAGAGCATAATTTACCATGAAATATTTTCAAATAAGAGGGACTAAGTCGATTTTTTTGACTAATTGAAAAGTGTTTTCTAAAAATTCTTTGATCATGAAAAGATGTTATCTTTTTTTAGTAAATTTTAGAACTTTCATAAGTACTGTTACGAGTTTCCTCCAACTCCTGCAATTGTAATTTTGGTTGCTCTCTAGCCTTATCTAGTCTCATATTGTATTGCTTGACGATCTAATATATCCTATGTTCTAATTATATTGGAAGATGACATAATTTACCAAAAACTAAATGGTAAGGAGACATACTGATATGAGTCCTATAACTTATGTGGTAGGCACATAATACGTCATCAAGATGCTTGCTCAAAGTCTTCCTAATCAATTAACAGTCTTTTTAAGAATGGATTTAATCTCCCTATTGGACACCTTAGCTTGTCCACTAGTTTGTGGATGATATATAGTACAAATACAGTGAGTGATATTGTATCCCTTTAGTAAAGCCTCTACCACTTTATTGCAGAAATGCTTATATCATCATAGATTATAACTCTTAGTGTTCCAAATGTCATAAAAATGTTAGTCTTAAGTAAATCTACAACCATTGTAGAATCATTGGTACAAGTAACTTTTATTTTCACCCATTTTAAAATATGATCCATTACAAGAAGTATATAAATATTGCCATATGAAGGGGGGAAGTAGACCATAAAATCAATACCCCATATATCAAAATTTCAAAAGTAAGAATGGGGTTAAGAGGCATTTGATCTCTATGTCCTAAGTTCCAATTTTTTGTCGGCCCCCTGAAATTTTTTTCATTAACTTAAGCATAATAGCTTATGGAATAAATGCAAGAGAGGAAATTGAGGGTATTTTCAATATGTAGCTTAAGTACCAAGGGTAAAGTGGACTTTTAGGAAAGGCATGGTGGACTTGTCTTCTTGGCAGAGTGGTAGCGTGAATGGAAGTAAAAACAGAAGAAGAGAGGCTTCAGATGAGAGTGGACAGAAGAGAGTGGTGAGCTAAGTTGGAATTTTTGTAAAGCTTAAAGAGAGAATCCGAGTGCATTCAAGAGGGGAAAAATAAAGAAGTAGGAAGGAGCTCTCTTTGGAGTTAAGAATCTCATTGCTTGGTGAAGATTTACAGTAAGTCATTTAGCAAATGTGCTTTAAGGCTAGCCGAATCTGGATATTTTGGTTAAATAGGAGTTGTGTTTCTTTTATGAAGGAAATCAAGG
>JANZXR010000004.1:9575630-9591676 GCA_027575705.1 Erythroxylum echinodendron
AGAGGCAAGGAGGATTTAAGAGTATAAGCATCGTTTGTGATGACGTCAGAACACAGAGGACACGTCATCACCAAGACAGTACTACATAGAAGAAAGGTTGGGTAGAGTATAAAAGCATCATCCGTGATGAATCAGAACACAGAGGACACGTATCATCTGTGTTACTGTTCACAGAAGAATCAGAACACAAAGGACACGTACGTCTGTGTTACTGTTTACAGACAAATCAGAACACAGAGGACACGTATCGTCTGTGTTATTGTTCACAGACGAATCCGAACACAGAGACTCGTATCCTCTGTGTTACTATTCACAAACTATCCTCTGTGAAACTGTTCACAGAGTATCGTCTGTGTTACACAAGACACCGTTTGTGCTACTGTTCACAGACTATCCTCTGTGCTACTGTTCACATAGTATCGTCTGTGTTACTATTCATAAACTTCGTTTGTGTTACTGTTCACAGACTTCAGACGATAGATTCTCAGTCGATAGAGGGTCAACCCAGAAGATAAAAGTCAACCAAAGAGGATAGAATACAGAGGATAGATTAAGGACTAAAGATTATAAGGAGAAGTTAAGAAGTATTGGAGTGAAGTGCATCTTCTGTGTTCCTGTTCACCTTGTATCTTCTGTCCCAATGTTGAACTCTCAGGAGTTAGAATTGACCTTCGAGGTCTCCATGGAAGTTATGGAGCTTGAAATTCTCTTTCAAACCATATAGAAATTACCCCGAACTGATTACGCTAGAGAAAGTTATGAAGTTTTTTGTGTTACTGTTCACATACTGCGAAATAGACAGAAATGAGACGATAGAAATGAGACAAAGGAAAGCTGAAAATGAGACGCAAGCAATGAGACAATAAAAATAATAGATCCTTCAGAAGATAAATTCGACCTTCGAGGTCTTCATGAAAGTTGTAGAGATTGAAGAGCTGAGACTAATAAAGGGGAGTTTTGAGAAGATAATCCTAAAGTGATCAAGGTGTTATCTTTAGAAGATAACTTACTTAGTAAGATATTCTGCATGCATGAAAGTAACAGATGAGGTATCAAAGCAAGCATGAATAATCATATATGAGGAGTTAGGCTCTGGAAACGGGGCCTAACAGGTGTGGTATTAGAGCAAGCATGAATAATCATGCATGAGGAGTTAGGCTTCAGAAACGGGGCCTAACAGATGTGGTATCAGAGCATGCAAGCAAGCAGGAGTTAGACTCTAAAATCAGGGTCTAATAGAGTTGGTATCAGAGCATGTAAGCAAGCAGGAGTTAGACTCTGAAATTGGGTCTAACATTTTTGGCAATGTACACTAGTTTTACAAAATATGTATGAATAATGAAACAAAGTAGGCCAAAATAATCCATACTCTAACACCTTATAAGGTATTCTTTTAAGAACAAAGTATCCCCTATATGTATATGAATGATAAAATTTTAAAATTAAGGGGATTTCATGTTAAGAGACATTTCAAATGATTTGGTTAGAACAAAATTTTCACAAGGATCATCCTAAATATAGTATTTACCATCACTCTTTATTTCATCCATTTTACCTTTAGATATATCACATAGTGGTGTTTTAGTAACCACATATTTGACTATATCAACATATTAGAAATAATTTATTGAACAAAAAAAAAATGCTCGATTAGAAAATTGTTATTCAATGGTGATGTGCTTTACTTGTGACCAATTTGTTAAGAAGGTCTACTACAATTTTTTTGCACCTTTCTGCATATTTTCAAATCAAAATATTTTTTAAAAAGTGTCCATTGAATGAGTGTTAGCTTTGGTTTTTTATTAGAGAGTAGCTATTTGAGAGCTGCATGGTTAAAATAAACAATTACTTTAGTAGGAAGCAAATATGGACAAAACTTTTCTAAGAAAAAAATAGATAGAAGTACTTTCCCTATGGTAATGTAGTTACTTTGTACTATCAAGTGTTCTTAGAGCATAATAGATAATATAAGAAGCAAATCTAACTTTTTATTGAATAATAGAACCAATAACAAAGTTACTTGCATCACACATAATTGTAAAAGGAAGATTCCAAATTATTGGCTAAATTATATGTGTGAAAGTTGGTGAGTCCTTCGTCTTGTCAAATGCTACTTTATATCCATTGTCAAACTCAAATGCCAATTCATTTGTAATAATCTACATAAAGGTTAAGTAATCTTGGAAAATTCTTTGATAAAGTGTCGATATAATCTTGCATGACTAAGAAAAGAATGAACTTCTCTTACACTTATGAGGTAAGGTAAGGATTTAAATACATCTATCTTTTTTTTTTATCAACTCCTATTCCCCTTAAGGACACAATTTGGCCTCGTTATTGCATTAATAAATTATAAAGTGACATTTTTCATAATTAAGAACAAAGCTTTTCTCTTTACATCTTTCAAACACCTTATTTAGAATAGCCCTATATTTATAAAAAGAAATATCATAGACAATGTAATCATGTATATATACTTCAATGAATTGCTCAATATAATAAAAAAAGATACTTACCACATATCTTTGGAAGGTGCATTGTAAAGTCTAAATGGCATTGGCTAATACATAAAAGTACCAAATAGGTTTGTGAAGATGGTTTTCTCTTATTCTTTATACATAATTGGGATTTGATAAAAACCTGAATAAACCATTAAGAAAATGGAAAAGACAATGACTAACCAAACGTTCTAACATTTGATCTGTAAACAAAATTGGAAAAAGATCTTTTCACAACATTAACTTATCATAATCTATACAAACCGCCGTCAGTTTGAACATGAGTAGGAGCTAACTTACCATTAAGATTGTTGATCAAAGTTATACTTATTTTCTTTGGAAAAATGAGAATATAACTTATGCATTTGTTATCAAGGATTAGATAGATCATACATGCATCAAGAAGTTTCAAAATCTCCTTTTCCACTACTTCTGCCATAGGTGGATTTAATCTATTGAGTTTCTTTCGAAGTTTTGCAGCTTTCTTCCATCAACAGTCTATACATACAAGTAGATAGACTTAATATTTTAATATCAACCATAGTCCAATTAATAGCCTCTTTAAAATCTTTAAGTACACTTATTAGCTTTTCTTCTTCTGAAGTTATGAGTTTATTAGAGATTATCACCAAAAGTTTTCACTTTCTCTTAAAAACATATACTTTAAGTGACTATACAAGGGTTACAATTCTAATTTTGGTGCCTATAAGATAGAAGGAAAGATTTTTTTTCATAAAATTTATGGTAATTTAATATTGGCAACATCATATATTATGTTTTCAAATGATTCTAGCCCAAAGACTGCATCTTTGAATATCAGAACCAATGTCAAAATCTTTCTCAAATTCCTACAATTTTTTTATTGTAAGGTTATTTGCAAGTATAACCTTTAGAGTGTCCTATCATCTAAGACAAACAATTCCTAAACTAAAGGATCAATAACATCTACAACAGAGATAGGTCACACATCACTAAGGCATCTCGTGGCATCATAAATATTAAATTTAATGATTTCTCCATTAACTTCCATGGTGAGTGCAATAGTTCGCACATCAATCTTTGTTTTAGTTGTCTTGAGAAATGGTCCATCTAGCAAACAAATGTAGAGTTAATTGTCTTTTTGCTTAGCAAGCACATAAAAATTAATAGGGAAAACTAACTCATTAACTTATATTAAAACATACACTAAGACTCCTATAAGGTAGACAATAGATCTATCAACAATTTAGATGATCACACTCGTCTCTTTTAATAGACCGACATTTAAAGATTGATAAATAGGTGAACGTATGACATTAATTAAGGCACCCAAAGCACACATAACTTTTTTAATTCCAATATTGCCAATCATACATATGATAGTGATTATACTTGGGTTTTCTGGAGAATAGTTAACACATTCTCCCCCATACTCACATTAAGGTTTTTCCTTTAGAGAATAGTTAACACATTCTCCCCCATACTTACATTTTCTTTACCTTTTAGTTTACTTTTATCAATTCATAATTCTTTATGAAATTTTGCAAAGTAGGGTACTTGTTTTATTGCATCAAGTAAGGGAATGTTTACTTTTACCTTATTAAAGGATTTAAGAAATTTCTTCCCCTTCTTCTCTTTCTTAAATTTGGCAAATCTTTTAGGGAAGGGAGGTTTTGGTCACCAATATTCTCGGTTGTTCATCAATAATCACCTTAGACTAATCAAATTGTTATTAGGGAGTTATCACTTCTTTTCCTTTCTCCTATTTTAAGGCATGTTCATAAGTTATCCCTGGACCTCTTCTGGTTTCCGTCAGCTCTTTCCCACCTTGCAAGGTGATTGCACTTGCATTTTGTTTCGAATTGACAATAAGTTGCGAAAGTAACTTCTTTGATTCTTTAATATACTAATTGGTGATGCTAGTTGATTAATTTGGTTTTCCAAATTTTAGATGCTTGATATTATCTCCTATTGAAATTGCTGTGAGTCAATAACGAGTGATTTAACCATATCTTCAACATACATGCCTAACTTTGAGGTAGGCTATTATGGTGGACCCACTGGTCAGTTTTGAAATTTTTAAAAATTCAGTGGTCTGGCTTTATAACTATAAGTTAAAGTGATCCCTCGATTATGATTTATAATTGTTGAAGGATCAAATTTCTTTTATAATGGACCTAAAAATCCTCTTACCACATTGGCATACTTTTGAGTATCATCTTAAAATGTTGGCATATGTTAGTTGGGTTATTAGGAGCAGTACAAATCCTATAAGTGTTGACTTGTTACATCTTTCCCCTAGTAATCTATTAAACAAGAAAAGATAAATTAGAAATTTATTATTCAAGATTAGACACACTTATCTTATTTATTCTTCTTAAAGATGAGTCTTGTTTAAAGTTAAGTTGTTGAGAATTGGCAGCCATGGTGGAGATAATTCTCTAGTGACTTAAGGAGTTTTATTCATTATGGCACCTCCATTAGTTACATCCATCATCCTTCTTTCCATTGGTAACAATCTTTCATAGAAGTATTGAATGAAGAGTTGCTTAGAAATCCCATGTTGAGGGTAGCTTGCTTATAGTTGCTTGAATCTTTCTTAATATTCATGAGAAGAATTTGTCAAGGAAAATTTTCACCATATCTACCCATAGAGCAATTGACTTAGGGTGTACTTATTTAGTGGGTATGAAAAAAGAGGAATAGGTGTGGAATGAAAGATTGAGTTTGGTAAAGGACTATGATTATAAAGTCATTATCTTAATGACCCATTTTTGGGTTATACCCCATTCCTCTCCTAATCTAGAGGAATGGGTATCATTGTTATGTAAGGGTGTGCTTCTTACAATTAATTAAAATATAACTAATTAAAATATAATTATTAATTAATTAAAATATTGTAATTAATTAATTACAATACAATTAATTAAAATATAATTCATTCATTAATTAAAATATTTTAATTAATTAATTAATTAAATTATTATTAATTAAATAATTAAAATTAAAATATTATTAATAATTAATTAACTACAATATAATTAATTAAAATATAATTCATTCATTAATTAATATATTTTAATTAATTAATTAAAATATAATAAATTACAATATAATTAATTAAAATATTATTATTTAATTTTAATTAATTTAATTAATTACTTAAAATATAATTAGTTACAATATAATTAATTAAAATATAATTATTCATTAATTAACTATAATAAAATTAATTAAAATATAATTCATTCATTAATTAAAATATTGTAATTAATTAATTAATTAAAATATAACAAATTACAATATAAACAATTAAAATATATTAATTAATTAAAATATAATTAATTAAGTAATTAAAATATAATTAATTAAGTAATTAAAATATAAATAATTAATTAGCTACAATATAATTAATTACAATTAATTAAAATATTTTAATTAATCAACATATTGTAATTAATTAATTAAAATATAATCAATTTTTATTTCTCAATTTTTTTACATATCAACCACTATCAATATTAATGGTAATCATTCCTTTCTTTTAATCAATCACCATAATTATGATAATAATTTTCATTCTCATTCCTCACTATATTCATTCCCTTTCCTATTGCCATTCCCATGCAAACCAACTGCCCCCTAAAGAGGTAAATAAAACAACCAATCATTAGCTCCATCAGCTAATGAGAATGGCAAAGCACATATCTTAATTTGCCCCTTAGATACACCTTGTAATTTTAGACTTCAGCAGACCATATCAAATTCCTTTAGGTACTTGTGAGGATCTTAATTCTCAAGGTCACAAACGATAAGTAATAAATGAAAATGATCAGACTTAAGCTCAAAATCTGCATTCAAGTTTTGATATTTGATACAAAGAGGTCATTTAGTCAAATTTGGTGCTACTAATTCTCTCAGGTTTTCTGTTGATTACCATAGTTGCTTTAACTTTGGAATCATAAAAGGATCATGTCAAACTAAATGGCAATTCTAATATGGGAGATGAAGATGAAGGTGCTTGTTTATCACGTAATTTTTTTCCTTCATTAATCTCTTAACTGTTTTCTCGATCTTAAGATTATATGAAAGTTCACCTATATAAGAATTTTGAGGTACAAAAGAAATGAATTCGCTTTGACACCAATCTCTGGTAATGATATGAAAATTTGGTGGGTGTCGAATCCAAAAATATAATCCTAATCTAATTACAAATGAATTGTATATAGTGATGAGTAAAGTTGAATCCATAGAGACTAGTAAAGCTTATTTCCTTTACCAAACTAAAAAAACAAAATAAAGGAGGAGAGATTTTAAAACAAAAATTGAAATAGATTAAAAGAAAAAACAAAAAGAATATATTAAGAATGCAATTCAATAAAATCAAATGAAAACAAACATTTAGTCTAAGGTATAATTTCATTTTTTTGATTCTTTCAATAGAACATTGATGCAAAGATAAACCCTTCTTTTCCTTAATGAACTAGTTATAATTATTATTAAGCTCTAATAACCTATCTCTCCATACTTTCTTGTTAACTGAAAAACTTTTTGACTAATTCTCCTATCAGCTAATAACCATCAAAGAGCTCTTAGGATATAATCTATTGACAACATTAAAAACTATAAATGCTACCAATTCTAGCCAACAAACATGAAAGTGCAATTTATTTAGACTACAATATATATCCACATAACATGAGTATAATATCATATATTGAATCCTGTCATTTCACCACTAGTGATTAGAAAAATCAAATAATTACATATTTAAATTATTTTGATGATTGAACAATATGCCTTTTATACCAATCAAATAAAATAATTTTTAATAATCTTCAAATATATATAAATACTAGACAACAAAAGACTTAAGAAGAACAATTAGATCTCACAATTCTTAAAAAATCAAACTTCAATTAACCATTAGTTAGAAAGATTGAAATTAGTGTCAAATGGTTCTCAAATACAACATATGAAAAAAGGACTATCCCAATTATATAGAAAAACTAAAAATGAACCAAGAAGAAAGGGAGATAGGACAGTTGCCTCCTACATTTCTTTCTTATAAATTAACCCTAAACGTTGTCTAGTATTCTTAAAAATAAAGGATAAAATCTAAGATTAAGACTAATCTAAAGGATCCCATTTCCACTGGGATTATCCTGCCAAAACAAGTCCTACCTAATTAAAACTCCTCAATAGAGAAAAGTAGGGGAAGAAACTAGGGCATGTTAACTTTATAATGGTCTTGTCTATTTAATCATGTTCTTTTTTGGAGCAGCCATATCGACTAAGGTGTGGGCATAGCTTATGCGTAGACCTCTTTCAGAACTTTTCTTCTTCATGCTTTCATTATTATTCAAAATTTGCATCTTTGTTCTTCTTTGCTAAATTGCCACTTTTAATCATATTTTGATCCAAATCGCTAATCTACTCCATAAAATAAAAAAGATATAATTATAATTCATTGTTACAAGTACTTTATCAATCAAAACATAGAAAATTAATAAGAAACATATGTATTTTATGTATACTAGTTAATCAAATTTAATGTATACAAACACTTAGCTAATCAAATATAGAAGAAAAACAATCTACAACTTTAAAAAATAGCTTATATGAAAGGTTTCTATTAAAAACTTTGGGGTGACAAAAGTAAAGTAATTTTAAAGTATATTGACAAAACATGCAAAATAAAGCCAAAGTTGGACAAAAAGATGCAATTTCTACAAATTATTGATTTTTTTCCCTTTTCTCCTAAAATACTGATGCTTAACGTTCCCACTCAATATGGTTTATTTTTTCTTGAGATAACTTACACTAAGCGCTAGTGACAAAACATTAACTAGATTGTTACAGAGGATAAAGGAAAAATATATGGGTTCTGATATAATTTTTTAACCAAGGAAATAGAGAGATTATTCGTTGAAGAACATGTCTTCAAGGAATAAAGGAGCACATCCTCCTAATGTAAATGCAAGTCAATAATGAGGGTTGGTCCTTAAATATAAAATGGATATATGGTAGGCTGAATGAACATGGCAAAGATGAAGAAAACGAGAGGGATCGATGTCAATGGCGATAAAGACTGATAAGATCTTATCTTGACATATTATTTGATATTATCTCCTTTGTTTATTTTGGTGTTTAAATATGGAAATCAATGTTTGTTTTGTTTTAGGAGATGAAAAGTAGAGATTGCATCTAATTGGGACTTTTTTGATGATAATGACAATTTTTGGATAAGATAAAGAGATTGATGTAGTAGATAAGGCTGGTCACTTGAAGAGTTGGGATTCGACTGGAAGACTTCGCCTTATCCTTATCATGAAGGAGTTTGGTTTTGAATTCATTTTAGATAAACATCTTTACAAGTTAGAATTAGATTAGGATTAGATTAAAAAAAGCTATTAAAGGGACGCTTTTTGCAATAGAAAGAGGTTATCTCTTCTTACGTTTTTAGCAATTCTTCATTTTTTATTCTATTTTTTTTATTGGAGTAAAAGCCATGTGTGGCTAAACTCATCGTTTTGATTCAAGAGGATTCAATAGTCTAATTGTAACTTTATGGGGGTTCTGTGTCTCAAACTTTTATTTATGTTTTAATTCAAGTATTTCTTATTTTGAGTTATCATATTTCATGAATGATTGATATTCGATTTATCTGACAATTTAATTTAATATTGAATATTATATCTCTATCTAAGAATTCAATAATCCGTAATTGTCATGAAGGATTGGTACAAGTAGCAAATAGCTCATTTATGAATTTTCATAATTAACTTATGATAAACAAGAAAACTAAATTCAATAGTTAAAGCTATCTCGATTATTTAATTTAGAGTTTAGTCTTTTTCACGGAACTTATTGCTATCATTTATTTGATACAAAATGCTATCACACCCAGCCAATAGATGATAAGTTTTGGTTTGGATGTTGGGTTTGAACAAATTAATTTAGAAAAATTTGAGACTTATTATAACTATCCTAATATGTTTCCGACTAACTGCTTGAATCGTGAAAATATTCTTTTTAGACCAATGATCAATGTTATTATTAAATAAAATCTTTCCCTTGAATAGGAGTTTGGCAATCTTGACTTTCTCATATTTAAATTCAGTTGATTTAATTTGTTTTCGTATTAATTTCAGCTAATCAATTATTTAATAAAAAAATCCCATTTAATTTTATTTCTTGAAATTAGGAAACTAGTGTTCAGTTCTCTAGGGATTCGACCTAGTTTCACAACCACTACAAAAATTTGAAGAATAGGTATTATTTTATGGGCTTCAACAACCCGACCAAAGATAGAAGGTTAATAAACAACTAAAATAGCAAGAGAGGGGAAGAGATGTTAGCAATTATGAAATTTTGATTTGGGAATTTAGGATTTAGACCATAATTCTTATTTATGTTTTTATAGTAAGACCCACTAGTGCCATTTGAGCTCTATATTGGCAATGATAGGACTTGTTAAAAGCAAAAGTTAAGAATAAAAGTTAGGTTAATAGATAATTAACAGAAACTTTATGAAATTAAATGTTTCATTATTAAATTTGATAGGTTTTTAAAACATTATGACTTTTTGTTAAACACTCCTAAATATTAAGATCTAACTTAAATTTTGTTAATAACCTCATGGTAAAAAAATTAAGCTTACTGTCTTAATAAACTTTAAAGACTTGTTGAATATGAATCTTTATAGTCAATATAAACTTAATTCAAGCTCAAACTAATACAAAAATGAATTTAAGTTAAAACTTTAATTTAAAATTTATTTTAATTTGAACTCAGAGCTATATTTTTAGACTTGTTAAGTACTTCAATAATAACTTGAGCTAGAAACATTTAATAAGTGTTGCTAAATTACTTGATGTTATATAATATGAAATATTTCATAAAATATCTTTTATCATACTTTTTAGTCATATGTCATGATAATTCAACTTTAAATATACATTTTATACTATTGAAAATTAATATATAATATATTTGTAATGAAAATTTGATATCAAGTTAACTAAACAAAGTTGAGTAAAGCTTTTAATATGTAGCTAATTATACATAAAAAATAAAACTATCAAATGCATATTTAATAAGATGTGTAAGTATCATAAAAATAAAAAATAAATTTAAATTTAAACTCTAAAATCTAAGCATATAAAATGAAAATTACTATTAGTTGGTATAACTAATTAAAACTCACATATTTTATTTACCTATAATGATAATAAATGTAATAAAATTAACATATAAAATCATATAATTCAATTAATAATATATAGTCCTATTCAAAGAAATTTTAGTTAATTTTTTTCTAAATTTATTAGAAGATTGTAAAAGCATAATTTTTCGAAACAATTGTAAATTAAAATAACTCCTTTATTATTTTTAAAAAATTTTCTTATAAACATTTGATGTAGCGAAGCCTTCCCAATTTGGCCATGTCTTGACGTAATGGTAGCATCCAACAAAAAACTTTCAATTGTCTTGACGTATTATTTGTATTGATTCAAGTACTATGTGATTTGATTGAATAATACAAAAAAGTGGCATAAATACACTTATATATGGTTAAAATATCATCTTATGATGTTAACATTGGCATAGAGACATATTCTATTCAATTTAACACAAATTTTATCATACCATTGCGTTGAAATTTCTTGTCCATGTCTTAATGAATACTATTTTATGAATGCATAAAAATTCAACAATGATTTAGACTTTAGGAACAAGTTCTTAATAATACTTCCTTTTAAGCCACTACACCTTATGATATAACTAACGCTAATATATTGCAAGTTCATTCCATTGTACCTTTACAATTAGGCATGATTTATACCTAAGTTCGTCTTAGTTTGAACTAAATAGATTTAGCATGTTTTGACTACGTATTAGGCTAGACTAGCCTTTCTTTTCTAATTTTCGAGCTCCAAGCCAAATTTGAGTTTAGGCTTTTCAGTTTGACCTGCCCCAAAGCTTGAATGTATCATTTCCAAATGACATCGTTTTCTAATTAGAAAAACAGCCTAGTTTCTCATTATAACAACTTGTCCATTTTAAAAAGGTGTTACTTATCAATAAGATGACCTCATTTATAAATGAAAGTCTAAACCTTTGCATGTGCATATGTTTGCCTCCTTTGTGCTTCTTGCCCCCTTCTTCCTTCATTCACTTAGCTCAATCCACCTTGCCTGTGCCACTTCATGCATTTGTCAATGAATCACGTGCTTGAAGCCTCCTCTCCTCTTGTCTCTAATTGCCTCTCCTCACCAGCTACCACTTGACCAATAAGTTTCTTTTGTGTTATCTACTCTTATCTCTCAAATCCCACAAGATGAGGCATTATGAATTCATTTGACAAGCTTAATATGCATACTTTTATTGATGGGAATAATTATTGATTTAATGATTTACATTGAAGGAGGTATGACTTGGAGTTGTGTTACTAGTTGGTTAGGTCTAAAGTAATTTCCTTTTTAATTTTATTTAGGTTATAGAATGAGATTTTGAGATGGTTAGCTTGGACTATGGTTTTTATTCTAGTTTTCTGTGCTGGTTGTTATTTCATATACTACTTATCACCATTTCCATAATTCAATATGTTTGTTTCTATCTTGACAATTCTTTATTAATTAATCATCATGATATCCTCACTTATACACATAAGTGTATATATATATATATATATATATATATATATCCAAGGACTATAAACTATTTATTTGTGTTCTTAAAACATAAGAAAAGGTAGTTACTTTGGTTTGAAACAGTCTGATATGAGTCTAGATTAAGTGTTGAAGAAAGTAGTTTGATGTTAACATCTATTGGTAGATAAACCAGGGCTTAGCTTAGCTTTAAGCCTAGGAAATAAGTATACATAAGTTTCACATGCAACCCCTATACATAAATGAGTATCTTTAAGCACTTGAACAATATATCATTATATGTCAATTTTAATTAATTGTAATTTGTATATCAGTTTTAGTTGCAAGGTTAGGTATTACATGTTTAAGTTTAACACCTAATTTAATTCTCAAATTATTTTCTAAGAAAATGACATGTCCATATAAACATAAATAAGCAACAACATAAAGATGTTTTATTTGTCTTAACCATATTATGTTCTATGAAAAATATGTAGTATTTATAGTTCAAGTAAAGCTTAAGTTTCTGTAGTGATAAAGCTCTTTTCAGTGTCAAATTTTAAGTTTGTTTGATCAATTATTTCTCTTAATAGTACTTAGTGTCTTATTTTGATGTATAACTTATGTGATTTTTGTTCAAATGAATGAGCATATACCTTTAGCGGAGAGTTCTAATTCAATATCAGATTGTATACTAGCAAAGAGTTAAAATCCAGTACCTAACAGTGATATACCAAGTGAAGAAATGATTCGGGTTGAAGAAAAATAACTTATGTTATTTTTGTTTAAATAAATGAGCATATTCCTTTAGTGGAGAGTTCTAATTCGGTATCAGATAGTATACTAGCAGAGAGTTCAAATCTAGTATGTAGCAGCAGTATACCAAATGAAGAAATGATTGAGGTTAAAGAAACATGCTTATTAAGAAGTGATGTTTGGAATCACTTCACCAAGACTAGATGAAGGGATGACGCTAAAAAGGTCAAATACATAAATAAATGAGCATATTCCTTTAGTGGAGAGTTCTAATTCGGTATCAGATAGTATACTAGCAGAGAGTTCAAATCTAGTATGTAACAGCGGTATACCAAGTGAAGAAATGATTGAGGTTAAAGAAACAGGCTTATTAAGAAGTGATGTTTGGAATCACTTCACCAAGACTAGATAAAGGGATGAGGCTAAAAAGGTCAAATACAAATACTGTGACAAGATGTTGGCTCGGGGTTTTAAAGGTGGAATCTCTCATTTAAGGAGACATATAGAGTCATGCAACATAAAGAAGATGTTATTAGGAAGTTAAACATTTTTTAATGCTAACATTATAAAAGGTAAGAATGAAGTGATTGCCATATATTATTCAACATAAATTAAATTTTTGCTAGCTACGATAATCATTGGTGATGAATAGTCACTCTTTATTATTGATAGCAAAAAATTCAAGATATTGCTCACCTCACTCCTATTAAACTTTAAGATCCTAACTTAGAATATTGTGAAAAAAGATATTTTGATATGATGATCAAAGGAAAGAAACATTAAATTCATTATCAAGTATTCACAGAGTAGTAGCCATTATATTCGATACGTGGATGATTTACAACTAAAAAAAAGAGGGTTATATGACACTAACAACATATTATATTGATAACGACTGGACTTTGTGCAGATAACTGTTATGGTAAATTTTATTCTTTAATATTGTTATCATTTATTTATTAATTATCTTATAATTGATATTTATTCATGTTTTTAAATGGTAACTTTATTTATATGCTAGCTCTGCCATACAAGTGAAAGGTTGATAACCATGATGGTAGAGTCCTTAACGGATTAGAACATCGACACCATGACCTTAACCATAACTCTGAACAACTGTAACATAAATGATGGGATGATAGAAAAATTAAAGAATAAGTTATAGGTTGGGAGCTTATTGATTGGTGGAAGATTATTCCATATGTATTATTTCATGCATATCATAAATTTGATTGTGAAAGATGAGTTAGAGGCAATAAAGGAAGCAAGAGAGGCAATATGTAGTGTAGTATATTGGAGTGTGACACCTAAAAGAATGGAAAATTTTAAAGAAACTATATGACAACTACAACTTTTTGTTCCGACTAGATGAAATTTAACATTCAGGATGTTAGAGTTGACAAAAAAGTATACTAAGGTGATTAAAAGTAGAGACAAGGAGATCCTCAATGTACTTATATGTTAACAGAAAAGCAATGAGAGTTAGCTAAAGCACTTTGTCCAAAGTTGGAGATATTTTATAATGCTACTGAGTTGTCTCAAAAACAAAATATCCAACTTCAAACATTTCTTTAGCCATATAAGTGAGGTCAATTAAGCTTTATTTAGTAGGATTTTTTGTTCCAAGGAGGTCACCTGGGTTATGATAAAGCATATGATGGAGAAACCTAATTCTTATTTGTCTATGATAGGACAAACTGTAACAGTCATTTTTATGTTAGACTCAGGGGTTATATTTTTATTATCAAAATTTGTATAGTGATTAAGCTCAAGCACGTGTTGATATTATGAAACAATTATGATATAATTTGTTTAATGATTATCAAATAAGAATGGACAAAGATTAGGATTTCAGTAGTTTTGTATTAGCTTCAGCTTCATCTATTATTGATATAGTTGGTGTTAACCCCAAATTTGAGCAATTCATTAAGAAAAAAAAGGGCTAAGACTTTTTATAATAGGATAAAGTTAAACAACTATTTAGAGGCTGATGTTATAACCTTGGTTAAAAAGGTGCAATCTAATATATTATCATGGTGGAAGACACATGGAAGTGCTTTCTAATCATGCAAGCAATTGGATGAGACATCTTAACAATTTTAGTATTTACAGTTGCTTCGGAGTCTACTTTTAGTATTAACGATTGGATAGTTAGTCCTCGTCATGCTCAACTTTATTTTAATATTGTGAAAGCTATTATATATGCCCGAAGTTAGTTAGGGGATGAAGATATTCAGGGTAAAATCTATTCCTTATAATATGTTAGTTTTACTTAACTTAATAATTTTAATACTCATATATTATATTATCTTATATTGTCATTTTTTTTTAATATTGACACAAGTACAAAGGCTATTCTTCCAACAAATATTTGATGATAAATGTATGTTTAAGTGTTGAATATTCATTTAATACAATTGCTGCATGATTAGGTACAATTTACTTAATAATGTTTCTATATAAAGATAAATGCAAACTATTGACTATCGTAATTATAACGATTAACTAGCCTCTTTCTTTTACCATTGGTTTATTTTCTTTAATCTTTACTCCTGATTTTTTTTTTCATATGATTGTTTTGGTTTTTTAGAATTAAAGATATAACTTTTTACTTATGTGGTTTTTTCATATGATTGTTTTGGTTTTTTATAATTAAAGATATAACTTTTTACTTTTGTGGTGTTATGTATGTTAACAAAGAAAACTGTATACTATTAATTCTTTATGTTAGCTCAACTTCATTCTCTCATGCTTTAATTGCTCTTTTTTTTTTCATTTCGATAATAGGATTGTGATAGTCTTTACTTTTGAAAATAACAAGATTTTGATAATAACACTTTGATCATAGGCAAAATTTTGACTTATATTATTCTTTTATGTTTTAATTTTCTGTTTAATGCTATAGATTGTTTTTTGTTTAATTAACACTATAAATTGTTAATAAAAGCAATATACCTTTTTAATTTCCATAATTTTTAAATTCGACATTTTTTTCTTCTTATATGAATAAGTTGGACTAAGTGTCTGTTTGGTTGAGCTTATATCAGTAGAGCTTTTGTCAATAGAGTTTTTATCAATAGAGCTTTTCTGAGAAGAGCTTTTTTAAAAAGTTAGTTGACTGTTTGGCTGTCAATTAAAAAAATAGCTTTTTAAAAAGAGC
>JANZXR010000004.1:9598744-9610529 GCA_027575705.1 Erythroxylum echinodendron
GTGCTTTTGAAGTTTACAGCCAAACACTCATTTTTTCCTTAAAATAGCTTTTGCGGTGGAAAAAAGTGCTTTTCCACCTGCCAAAAGCTGAACCAAACGCAAAGTAAACCAAAAATAAAGATTGTATTTATTTCTTTAATTAATTAAATTGAAAATACATTTCAAAAGCTAATAAATGTTTGAGAGAATTTTCATGAAAGTGGGTTTATCCATACCTTGTATTAAGTTTGATTTATGTTATTTATTTAGTTTATTTTATGTGACATATTTTGCATCTCTCGTAATAACTAAAAGAAATATATGATAAATGATTATAAAGCTAGGAATAATAATAATAAAGGAATTTTCTCGATACCTAAAAGAAAGAAACTACTAATAAGTCACTTAAGTAAAGTCATAAGTTATAGAGTCAATATCAAAATAAAACATCCTATTAGTTTATTTGTTTAAATATTAACATGTGTTTTGAATTAGGTTAGTATCATTAAACCATTAAAATTTATTTGCCTTATGCATAATGAATAAGAAAAGACTAAGTTTTAAATATGTTATAGATTGAAGATACAATTTAAAAAGAAATCCATCCAATTTATTAAAATTTAGATGATATCTTTCATTAAAATTTTCATATTTAAATTAGATATATTTGAAAATTAAATAATTATTTAAAATCTAAAGAATAATTATAGGCTCGACCTAAACTAGGCTTAAGCTATAGGCGTTAACTTAAAGCCTTAATAGGATTCAAACCATCTAAAATTTGATCAGGTTCAGACTCAAACTATAAGTCTCGAGCTCATTCGAGTATTTGACTACAAGTCTCGAGCTCATTCGAATATTTGACTCAGTTTGAATTCTTATATCTATTTTTGGATTAGGCTTAAGCCAATGGGGACCTGAGTTTTGATTGGCCTAATTCCAAATCTATTTAGAGCCATAGATTGAATGAAACTTGAGATTTAATCAAGCTACATATTTAATGTTATCTTTTAGGTCTTGTTTGGTAAACAATAATAAATAGGTAAGAATGAGAGTATAACTTTTATTCCCCAAATTTTAGTTGTTTCGTTAATGGTAATAGATAAACTACGAATGAATTTTAAACAATCTTAGATTTTTATTCCTAAGGAGGGTGTGGGTATAAGCTGAAATTAAATATTGGGAACAAGAGATGGAAGATATGATTAAAATATTATCCAGTTGTTATCAAAATATTATTAAAGATATTGTCAAGATATTAGTTCTTATCAAAATATTATCATCAAAGTCACACATTGCAATTTTTTATATTAATTTCTTTAATAATTATTTTGTTTTATTTCATTAATATTTTTATATTTATAATAGAAATCATTCAAAATTATCTAAAAAATTAATAATTTTATAAATTATTAAAATTTTTATTAATTATTTATAAAATCTAAAATATTTAATTAGTTATTTACAAAATAAATCATATAATAACTAAATATGAGTAAAAATTATTATCATTTTTAATATTTCATACCAAATATTAACATAACTATTAGTTTTATTTAATACAATACTAAATACATATAATTAATAATTTTATTTCCATTTCAATTTTTACTTTTCATTTTTTTCTTATTTTTTATTCGAGCAGACCTTTGGGCAAGGATTGGTTCGGGTCTTAACAACGCAAAGTGTACAATCTACCAACTTGATACGATACAGTTTGACATCTTGTCAAATTTTAGATTAGGTCACATCATAAGTCAATTTACGTGGGTTCAAACTTGATCTTAAACGATTTTATACTTAAAATTAACTTGCCTGGTGGGCCTAGTCTCCCATGGCCTACTCACCCTGTAGAAGATCCAATTATGCCTATTGGGAGACGCAGGAAGTTATACAGCCCAAAATACATGGTAAAAACGCCCTTTAAGATAGGCGAGTGATGAATTTGAAGAAAGCAGTTGGTTGGTCACGTGTACCCGAGCGCATGTTAGTGTACACCCCACCCCAACCAATTTTAACCTATACTTCCCCAGCGCACTTTAGCTCCCTCCCGTATCAAACCAAAATAATCCTCTCCTTTTCTCTCTCTCTCTCATTCTTCTCTCTCACTTCTTCTTCTTTCTGTGCCTGCTAAATTAGGGTTTGTTACAGTCACAGTCCTCACTCTGTACCTGGATTTGCTGTGCTCTCAATGCCTGATAACTGCTTCGTTCAATCGGGCTCTAAAGGAAACCCTAGGCAGTGCCGCAATTCTCATTTTCTCCGACTATCTCTGAATTGGTGGCTTCGCTTCAGCTTCAGGTGTGTCCTCTAAATTGATAGAAACGGTGGCGATTTAGCGATGGCTCCCAGTCGCAGAAGAGGGGGTGGTAAGGTAGCCGCCGCCGCTCTGCGTCGCGAATGGAAAGTCGGTGATCTCGTGCTCGCCAAGCTTAAAGGCTATCCTTCCTGGCCTGCCACGGTATGCCCCTTACTTTGGATTATCTTTTTACAGTTCTTGTATACTTGTGTGAAGATATTGGCGCGTTTCGATTATGTGGAGTTGTTTTAGGAAGGTTCGGGGGAGTTTTCTGTTCTTGGAAGGCTAATTAATTTAGGGTTCGTGATTGCACTTTTGTGTACTTTGTTGTTTTTCGTGATATCTGGTTTTGGGTTTGCAGGTTATTGTTTGATGTCTAATATGTTCTGCAATATCAGTTTAGGAGTTAGCTCTAATTTAGGAAGGAAACGTGGAATATTCATATGCTACCTTACTTGCAGTGCGTGTTATGTTTTTCTTTGTAGATGTCTGTTTGATATAGGGAAATTTTGAGATTTTCTTGTTTTCTAGGTCAAAAATGTGTAGTTATTACTAGATTGTTGATTTGTACGCTAGGTTCACTCCGTGTGCCCCTTTTGATTGGATCCGGTGACATTGAGTTGTGTCAGTTGATTTTCCTGATAGGAAAGATGAAATTGAGGCTGAATTTTATAGCAGAATCACCATTAGTATGTCAATCGTACTTATTTTCTAAATGAAGCAGTTTCTATTTTGTTTTTTTTGTTACTTTCCTGACCAAACTAAGGCTTATAAAAAAAAGGAATTTCTGCATATACTTGTATCTTAAGCTGTGCATTGAACTTATGAACTTTGTTTCTCGTGCTAGGTAAGTGAGCCAGAGAAGTGGGGCTTTCAACCTGATTGGAAGAAAGTCCTTGTTTATTTCTTTGGAACCCAGCAAATGTGAGTATGCAAGCAAATTTGTTGTCAAGATCATAATCTATACTGAATATAGTTTGTTCGTCCAAAAATTTCCAAAGTGCTGGAGGATTTTTATTTTATTTTTGATTCTTAAATTCTTAATTCAGTGGGGTCATAAGTTGGTTATGACCAGTTTTTAGGCTGCTTAATGAAACTGTATTTTTGGTTGTTTTATTAATTATTGTGACTGATGAATAAATTCGATAGGTGAAGTTCTGCACATGTAATACTTACATTATAAATAGAGATTCTCTCTTTACTCTGAATTCATTTATCTTGGAATTCTCATCTCATTAGTCAATTTCCTTATTCCGATAAAGAGTGTAGCTGGGAATAGTGGAGATTGTCGTGGAATTAAGTCCTCCATTCTGCCCCAAATCCTTAACACGGATGGTCTCGTCTCTATTTAATACATTTGCATGGGGTTCAAGAGATTTAATATTGTGAATTTTGTTGGAAGAAGAATGATCTTTGGCCAAAGATGTTTTCCTTTCGGAACTTTCTTTTCTAATTCTGATTTTGTTTCATTGAATTGTTCAAAAATTGTAGTAGCCTGAGAAATTCAAGTCTTGGCCTTTTGACTGAATTGAAAATTTGAGGAATGGGGAATTCGCTTTCATCTGGCTGTTTGTGTTCTAGTTCTGTCTAATGGTAACCATGTAAATGTGTTCTAGGTCTGTCTAATGACAACCATGTAACTGTGTTCTAGGTTTGTCGTCTAATGACAACCATGCATCTCTTGGAAACAATTTTATTTTTGTCTATAAGCTCTAATTATAGCTCTTATGATCAGTAATAAGATTTAAATATGGGATCTGGGTCCTAAGTTTTTAATCGTGATTCCTTTGGATGATCTAGTGGATAGCTGTCTTGTATGGATATAGGCTTTAAGATAGTTAGGGGCTTTCATGAGGTTAAATTAGGATTTGTGGTTGTGCATCATGCTTTAACTGTTCTAGTTGATTTGAGAATCCAGAACTGAATTTCTGCTGGGATTAACTTGGATTATGAGTTTTAGGCTAAGTATCATTAATTTCTTATTTTTGCCATTGTTGCTGACGTTATGATGGTTGAGTTTTGTAATTTTTGTCTTGTAAAAAGTTTATTTGTTATGTTGCATAGGATAAACTGTGTGTCATTGTTACTTTTTTAGTTATAGGTTCTGCCATTCATTGGTCATTGCATGACATCTTTATTTCATTTGAATGACTTGAAAGTAATTATGCTGGCACTATTCACAAGCAATTGATGATATTTAACTCGAGCATGGAAATCAAGAACTTCATTAGCTAAGCATTACAAAAGAATGGGTAAAGTCTTCTTCAGATTATTAATTGGACTATGCAAATGAAATGGCGAGTTCTCTAAAGAAGCAAGGATTTGTAGGAGGCATTTCTCCTTTAGATTGTGCCATTGTGGGTTATCGATGCTACACATTTCCTTGTTGGTGATCCTTTCTGTTAAAATTGGTACAATGGCGAGTTCTTTCTCCTTTAGATTGTGCCATTGTGGGTTATCGATGCCACACATTTTCGTATCGGTGATCCTTTCTGTTAAAATTGGTACAATGATCTTTTTCCAGGGTTTTGTTCTATAGATATAAAGGTCTTTTCAGTACTTGATCATTTCTGACAGAAGATTAACTTCTTTGGATTTTGTAGCTCATTTGGTGAAATGGTCATGGGTATTAGAAATTGAATGGATGCCATATTTTATCTATTTATTCTTTTGGAATTCTAGTGCATTATGTTCTCCTCCTCAAATAGATTAAGTCATTGTTAAATGTGACTTATTTTGATGCTTGTTTCCTTTGATGTGAGACAACAAATGCCATGGTGATCAAGTTGTCTCTTATTATATTTGAAAACAATTCAGCAGTGATAATCTTTACTGGGAAGCATTGTAGTTATTTTTCCCATGAGAAATTTTCTCCTATTTAAACATCTCTTCTTTCACAATTAACATAAAGGAATTCAGCATCATGATTTTAGTCTTCATGTTCTATATTTCTACTTGTTTGACATTTTCTTGACGTTTTCTCCATATGATGTTTTCCTGTTTTTGGATTGTAATAGCTGATCTATGTGATTATTTTCCATATGAATGATGGTTGAAGATCTTAGTTGGAATGCATATTGCCACTTTGCTTTGTAGTGATTATTTTGTTGTTATTCAGAGCTTTCTGCAATCCTGCTGACGTTGAAGAGTTTACTGAGGAGACAAAGCAATCTCTTCTGACAAAACGTCAGGGGAAAGGTGCAGATTTTGTTCGTGCAGTGCAGGAGATCATTGAAAGCTATGAGAAATCAAAAAATCAAGACCAGTTTAACCCTAATGATAAAACTGGCCATGCAAATGGTGGGAAATCAGAGGAGTTACCATCTCAGTTTGAGGTCATGGATCAGAGAGAATCTTCAAAGACAACTGCTACATGTAGAAATGCTACTAGTCTTCTGACCTCAAATGATCCAGACGTGGCAGAATCCAGTTCTTTGCATGACAAGGAATCGTTGTTGCAGCAAGCTACTAATAGTGTTACGGCTGCAGGAAAAGCTGTGTTGACTACTTACATTTCAAGAAAAAGATCTGGAGGCCTACGGTCTAGGAAACGTGTGACAGAGAAAAAGGCACCTGCTCTTGAAAGGTCTAGAAGCTCATCTCTTTTGGGATCTTGTAGATTTCAAAACTTCACAATGCCATGTAATGATGTTAGTAAGTTTTCTGGGAATGTACCAACTGATGTAATCCAAGGATCTTTGCGAAGGAACAAGCAAATTAGGAAATCACCGGATACAGACTGCAATGATATGGATTCATCTGCTTTTGTTTTGAGTGATAGCATTGAGGACAGTGGTTCTGAAATTGTTACAGCTGATTCTGATTCCGTCAGTTTGAATGAGGGAAGTGCTATAGAGAGTAGTTGTAAGCCAGAATACTCTGGGTCTCTTGTTGAGGGGTCAGAGGGGGGTGCTGAATTGAGCAAAGGGCTTGACTTCCAAATTAGAGCTGTTCTTATAAAGAAGAAAAGGAAACCAAGTAGAAAGCGAGTAACTAATGAGGCAGCCGATTCAATTGTCAAAGCAGAAAGGGAGGCTGATTTAGAGGTACATAACAGTATTCAGACTGCACAAAATGCCTGTTCGAATTTCATCGAAAGGTGTAACAAAGGGGAAGGGGACGAGCACTTACCATTAGTTAAACGAGCCAGAGTTAGAATGGGTAAGCCATCGCCTTTGAAAGAAAAAAATAATGGTTCTTCTCAACTGTTAGAGAAACACTTTAATGAATGTCCAGTTAAACAAGTGAATGGACAGAATAGCTTCTGTCAAGTAGTTGAAACCGATCGTTTGGAGCAGATTAGCCCTTCTAGAAATTCTTGCAATGATTGTTCTGATATAGATGCATTTGCTGGGAAGAGAGATTTACAGAAATCATCACCTCCAGAGGGATGCACTAGAATTCTAGGAAATGGGTCACGACTTCTAAAAGTTAAGGAAACCCAGTCCTTCGGATGTTCAACTGATGTTGAAGCTGCTTTACCTCCATCCAAACGTCTTCATCGTGCCCTGGAAGCCATGTCTGCTAATGCTGCTGAAGAAGGTGAACTGTGTGCAGAAGCATCAAGGACAAGGACAGTGATCAATTGTGGGTCAATATCTACAGGGCACAGTTTTCTTATAGATGTTGGAAGCAAAGAAACCAATGGTTTGGGAGAGGGGATTATAGACTCTGTTGACTGTAAAGATTTTGCATGTTTTTCTAGTTCTAGCATAATTAGGGGGGAAGCAGACACATGCAATCTATCTATTGAAAGCTCTGAAGGAAAAGAACCTCCAAAAGACATCTCTAGAGGGGATATGGATGCTGATGGCAGCAAAGTTCATCATACAACTTGCATAGTCATGAAAACAGATAGTCCCGTACACTCGACACCTGATATCAATGGAGGAGAGACTATATTGCTATGCAACCATGAATCACAGGAGCATTTAATGCTTGTCAACGATGAGAACAGTTCTGAAAATGTTAAGTCGAGAGGTTTTGGAGGTAAAAATCCTGATAAAAGACTCGAGGATTTGGAAAATTGTAGGCCAATTCCGGCTCTTGTTTCGCAGGCTTATGAAGATGCTAGAGCTACACCCATAGATGCCATGAATATGCTTCATCGAAGTGCAGAGGTTACTACTTGGTCATTCAGGTCTCCAAACGAAGACAACATTCAAGCAAATGGCTTGTAAGTCTTTCTCCTGGCTTTCAATCAGATTCATTAGTCTACAGTATGATTATGGTTTTATACCAAGCATTCACGATACCTTCTTTTTATGATTGCACCTAAATTGTCATTTTAATTTGATGGATTTTGTACTTTTACTGTTTGTTCCCACCTATTACTGCAACTTGGTATGGAGAAAATTTCCCACCTTAATCTCAAACTCAGGAAAGTGAAATTATTTTTGGTCATGTTATTTGTTCATTGGAGAAGTTGCAAGTATGAATTGCTATCTGAATTTCCTTTTTTTTGTGATTCCTCATGTTTTGGCAAGCATCTTTGAGCTTTTTAAAAATTTGTTCTAGGTGTGAGCTAGGAAAAGATGCCAAGTGTGATAAAAAACAAGATGCTTGTCATGTCTCTGTTTCTGATGATCGTTCATGTGAGAGGCAGCTTTTGGTTGTCCAGTCAAGTCCATTGACAGCTGATGGAGTCGAATCTCCTGCACGACCCTCTCCAGCTACCACTTCATTGTGCGACGTGTCAACTGCAGAAAGTGCTAATTTTACTCAGAACAGTGGCTGTTCAAGTCCCAGTGGACATTTGCAACAGAAGAAAATTTTGTGCACTTCAGTTGGTGATGATGACAAATTTGAAACATCAATGCCTCAACGGCCAAAATCTGTTGGCAAATGGAGTAATTCTACGGAAGCACATGCTACTCTGTCATCATTTGAGGACATGCTTGGATCATTGACAAGGACAAAGGAGAGTATTGGGCGGGCAACACGCTTGGCTATTGACTGTGCAAAGTTTGGCCTCTCTTCTAAGGTACAGTTATGGTGCTATGTTATGTAGTTTACTTTTTACTCTCAACTTTTGCTCTCAAGAGATATGAGCTATGCAGAATTGAATTTCATTCAGGAAGTTAGATTCATGTAGTGAGAGTTAAGTTTGTGCAACTATAAAAAAAGTCAGAATTTCTTATCTGTCTCTACTCGGTTCTTGTAAAGGCTACTGTAGCTCAGGCCTTAGATGTTTTTCTTCTTATATTGCTCTTGCCTTCTGAAATAGGTGGTGGAGATTCTAGCCCGTAGTTTGGAGACTGAATCAAATTTACGCAAAAGGGTCGATCTATTCTTCCTTGTCGACTCTATCACTCAGTGCTCTCGTGGACTGAAAGGTAAATTGCTTTCATTTAAATTGCCTAGATTTATGGTAGTGAATCAGTTCACTAGAGGGTAAACATACTCTTCCATGTGGATTTCAACATGGTACGCTCTTTGTTTTCTTATTGGAAGTGGAATTCTTATGTCTAGTTTGAATTTCTAGGTGGTGTTGGTGGTATATATCCTTCAGCTATTCAAGCAACATTGCGGCGTCTGCTTTCTGCCGCCGCTCCTCCTGGAAGTTATGCACTAGAAAATCGCAGGCAGTGTATGAAGGCAAGTGTTGGACACATGACATTTTGCTTTCTATTTTCTATTTTGATTTTATCTTAGGCCTTTTACCTTTTATGTTATTTTTCAGGTTTTGAGGCTTTGGCTGGAAAGAAGGATTCTTCCAGAATCTGTCATACGCCATCACATGAGGGAACTTGATTCACTTGGTGGTTCTTCTTCTGCTGGGCCTTACGCTCGTCGTTCGGCAAGAACAGAAAGGTCTTTAGATGATCCTGTCAGGGACATGGAGGGTATGCTTGTCGACGAATATGGAAGGTTTGAATTTTTTGAAATGTGTGTTGCTTTTATAACAGTTCGGAATTTCCTTTGAACATGTCTACTAAATTATTCTTGCAGCAATTCAAGTTTTCAGCTTCCAGGGTTTTGTATGCCTCGCATGCTCAAGGATGAAGATGAAGGAAGTGATTCTGATGGAGAGAGCTTTGAGGCAGTGACTCCTGAACATCAGTGTGAAGCCTTGGAAGAACACGAGTCCATCCCTGCCATGGAAAAACATACACACATCTTGGAGGATGTTGATGGTGAGCTTGAAATGGAGGATGTGGCTCCTTCTAGCGAGATTGAAATGCACTCAAGTGGTGGCATTGTTAGAGAGAATGCTGGACAGAATACACAAACTCAGAAAGTACATTGTTTTCCAGAGTCCTATGCGCCGCCACTTCCTCATGATCTCCCACCATCATCACCACCATTGCCATCATCTCCACCGCCACTGCCACCACCGTCACTTGTTATTCGCCCTTCATATGTAATGCATTACTCACCATAATGCTTTTATTTCTTGGTTCATGATGTTGATTAGTTTCCCAAAGTTAGAGGTCCATGCCTAAAAATATGAAGAATCAATTGTTAAGCCATTGTTTGTGATTTTCATCAAATTTGTAGGGTATGCAAGGGGATCTGAGACAACCTTTTGTTCAGCAGTCAATTGTAACAAGGTCAACATCATCGATTTCCAGTGGAGTGGATTGTCATGCTCCAGAATGTAGGGAGCAGATACGGAAGCAGACCTCTTGCACTACTCATCCTGTACGACCAATGAGAGATGTTCAACATCCTGATGGTCCAAGCTTCTACCACAAGCATTATCCTCTAAGACCACCACATCATCCATCCCCAAATCAGTTCTCTTATGTTGAACAGTCAGGCAATTATATGAGGTCTCGAAGAGGAAGTCCACCACCTTCCTACTCCCACAGATACTACTCTCCGCATAACGCTGAAGTTGGACACTATTATAATAACCATGAGAGAATGCGGCCAACTCCATATGAGATGAGTGAGAATTGGAGATGTCCCCCTTTTCATGGTAAGGTTCTTTATTACATGAGACTTAATTGTGATTTGAGAAGAGATAATACTGCACTGTGGTGCTTATTCTCGCATCTTTACATTGTGAGATCATCCTTTGACTGCCCTAGGTCCACGGTATCCAGAAAAGTCCAAAGCATCTTATGGATCAGGTCCATATGGTGGTCCCCCAAGAGAAACTAATAGATATTCGCATCATGAATGGGAATTTCCCCCCCGAGGAACACATCATAGAAATTTTACTTCCTTTAGACCATCACCTTGTGAAGGTGGAGTTCCAGTAGCACATAGAGGTATGTTGCTTTACTATTAGATTTATATTCTAATGCAGTGTCAGAATATATATTCGTACCTGTACTACTTTCTTCTTGGTTTTCTTGTTCGTTTAAATGTTAGCGCTAATGATGTGGTTTCAAAAATTAAATGTTCCTAGGCAGCTTGGAATTGGTAGTCAATTTACTAGTATTATTGACGCTGAAATCTCGTTTTTGTTTTAGCTCCAGGAATATGGCGGCCAAGATGAGCAACTATTACTTGCCTGCTTCAGGCACCGGTACGTTGTCGGCATGCCTAAACTTTGAAATGCTATGGTGAGATGTTTCAACGGTTATTCTACTTAGTGGGTTCGCCATTTGTGAAGATCCATCTTTTTTGGTGATTTCTTCGGCCTGTTCAAAACTGCTAGCGAACAAGAGAGAGCATTGAGCAAGTGTTCAAATAGATGTGAATGAAAATGGTGGACCGGGTTTTGTATTGTACATAGTTATTTTAGCAAAGCTAATGTAGAGGACGGCTACTCAGTGCTACAGTCTGTCATAGAAATTTGAGGAGTCGTAATTTTTAACTCCAGGCAGTCAATGTAATTGGTTCCATTTTTCACTTTTGGTATTATAATTTTATTTATTATAAAAAGGAATGTAGTTACCATCATTCTGATGTACTTAGTTGTCTTAGGGTTTGTTTGGTTGGAAGGTTAGTAATAAAATAGAATGAAATATAACACAATTTTATTGTTTGGTTGAGAGTTTCATGATGTAATAGAATGGAACGGAATGGGATGGAAGCAGAGTATGTTATGTTTTATTCCATCCTAAACAATGAAAATAAGAAATCTTTAATTCGGAGGGTTTACGATAAAACGTAAACTAATAAATATACATTACTTAATATACTCTTAAAAATTTTTCTTAATATCAATTATTTCTTTTAACCTTTAACTCTCTCTTATATAATCAATAATATTTGTATATTATTTTCTCTTACTTTAATAATAATATTTTTATATTATTAATAAAAATTGTATATAATTAATAATAAAATAAAATTTTTAATTAAAATTTTAATAAAATTTTTATTAATGAAAACATAAAATATATAAAAATTATTCTATAATTGCTTATAAATTATATATAATTTATTATTAATTATATGAATTATTATTATTAACTATTTAAAATTTTTTATTCTATTATGTGTGATTTTTATTTAAATATTTTTATTTTTATTTTTATTTATATAAAATATATAAATATAATTAAAGAATAATTTTTAATATATTTTTTATTTTATTAATAAAATTTT
>JANZXR010000004.1:9610629-9620633 GCA_027575705.1 Erythroxylum echinodendron
ATTTTTAATATATTTTTTATTTTATTAATAAAATTTTTATTATTTTATTTTATTATTAATTATTAATTACATAAAAATATTATTATTAATTATTTAATAAATTTTATTTTATTATATGTGATTTATATTTAAAAATTTTTTATTTATATTTTTAATTATATAGAAATATATATAAATAATTACAGAATAATTTTTTATATATTTTTTATTTTTATTAATAAAAATTTTATAAATTAGTAATAATATTTTTATATAATTAATAATAAAACAATAAAACTTTTATTAAAATTTATATTGTTTTAAAATAAAAAATATATAAAATATTATTTGTCACAGTTGTGTGTGATTTTTTAGTTGAATATAATTTCTATTTTAAAATTATAACATCAAGCTTCTTGCAATAATCATTTTAATATCATAGATATAATAATCATTTATTATGTATTCTATTTTATCCCATCTATCTTTTAAATAATATTTCACTACATTACATTATAAATCCTTCCATCCTTTCTAAACAATTTTTCATTATATTACATTCCATTTCATCATAAACTGTTTACTTTAGCTCAATTATATTCTATTAATTAATATCTAACTAAACAATCTCTTAAGCTTTTCATTAGCGGAAGAATTGCAGCGATCCGACCCGACCCTAAGGATATAAAATTACTCGTTTGAAGTTGTAATTTTCACTTATTTAGGTAAAGTGAAAAATTGTTTGGTTCCCGACTCCAACCGAAGTTCAGATTGCCAGAATTTTCTTATTATGTACAGCTTTGCATCAAAATTATTTATTAGAGTGAGCTGTAATTCGAAAGTGATGTAGTTACGCGCATTAAATGTTTTTGTTTGACAAGCCCAACTCTCTTCCCTTCCTTTTTCCTTGTTCTAGTTCTAGTTTCATTATTATTCATCTTTAGCAATTGTCAATTCCTAGTTATCAACTCAAAAGTCATGAAATTGTATTGAATTTGATATAATCATATTAACACACGTAATTTGAAATAATAAAGTATAAAAATAGATCATATCCAATTCCAGCGAATATACATAAACAGACAGGTCAGAGGTTCTGGTCGTGGTGGTGCTGGTGGTGTATTTGTTTTTGTTTTGAGCGAAAAGGATGGGGTCTTCTCCTTCTGTACCTCAGAAATCTATCCATGAATTCACTGTTAAGGTGTAGTTTCTCTATTTCGGCTTTACTCTTCGCTCCGCTCCTTGCATACTTCCATTTTCTTAGGTAGTCCCAAGCGTGTCTCTGTGTGCGCCCGCTAACGTTTGTTTTGGTCGGGGCAGGATAGCAGGGGTCAAGATGTAGACCTCAGCATTTACAAAGGAAGGGTTCTTCTTGTTGTTAATGTCGCTTCCAAATGGTTTTGTTTTTCTTCTTTCCTTCCCTTCCCTTCCCTTCTTTTCTCTTCTTCCATAATTGGGGAATTCTAATGTGCTGCCTCTTTTGGAACAGTGGTTTCACGGAAACAAATTACACCCAGCTGACAAAACTTTATCAAAAATACAAGGACAAAGGTCTGTTCGTTTTCTTTCTTTTTTGACTTACTTCCCGCTTCTCTTTTTTCCCCGTTTTGTTTCCCACGATAGGCACAGTTATTTTCATTGGGTTGTTCTCACATTTCTTATTTAGTAATCACTTTTATATAATTCTGCTTTTGTTGGTTTCATATTCCTTTTTTTTTTTTCACTCAATTATGTACGACGCTGGTGCTTATTGCTGTGATAAAATAGTCTTATATTGAATTATTGATTTTGATTAAAATGAAAGAGCACTGAGATGCTAATATCTTTCAGAGTGCTTTACATATTTAATCTGGAACGGACTTAATGATCGAAACCTTCGCATCAGTTTCAAAAGAGCTGTCGTGATCTGCTCCTAAGGTCCCGTTTAATACTAACAACAGAGGGTGTTTCTACAAAACTAGATATTGTTATATTCCCAACTTTGTTCTTGCCATGTTTGCTGTATGTACTATGTTGTTTTATTTTTGCTGATAAGCAACTTAATTTATGCTGGATTGCTAGACCAGATAAAGCAAACTCACTTAGCCTGCAAGTATCTTATCTAGGAGAATATGCCTAACCATCACTGTTTCTTCCCACATATATTGCAAATTTCATTTTATAGTTGGTCATGTTTTTATCATTCCATGTATTGCTAATTTAGAATCCATTTAAATGTTTGGTATCAGGTCTTGAAATCTTAGCATTTCCATGCAACCAATTTTTGTATCAAGAACCTGGGACAAGTGAAGAGGCCAAGGAGTTTGCTTGTACAAGGTTCAAGGCTGAATATCCAGTTATGCAAAAGGTACAGAGCTTCTTTCAATTTAAATTGGATTTAGGTAGTTTTCTTTTTGGATGCTTGATTTTCTTGCTAATCTGATTGACTATGACCAACGTTCCCCTGTATGATTGTTTTAGTCAGATTTTTGTTTGATTCCAATACATGGTCTTTTATTTGAATTCCCACCCCGCATACAACATCTCATTGTCAACGAATTTATCCTTTTGAAATTTATCACGAAAGCTTTAGTGGGCTAACAATTCATCCTTTAACTTCTGTACAGATTCTCTATTATGTGATTAGGTCCATTAGTTAATGCATATTATGATTAGCTTAATAGTAATTTTATATTGCAGAAATGAAAGAGAGGAACAAAAAGATGACAGAACTATTCTTGTGTCTGGGTTTCTGAAGGTCAAAGGACATTTAATCATATCAACTTGAGACTATAGTGATGATATTTCAGTATTAGGTTCTTTCCTGCTGTCATTAAAAGTTGACTCATTTCTTATGATGTTCTCGGTATATTTCTTTCTACATGGAGCTCTGTCTCTCAGATATAATCATATCAGCATTCATAATTTTACTCTTCATGTCAACTTACTTTATTGGGAGGTTTTACTTAACAAACCTACAGGTTTTCTGATATCTTTATACCACTTCAACTCCTCTTCTAGCTTTTGGTTGACATGTATAGTTTCAAGTTTTATTGTGCTTGCTATGAAAAAAACTTGACCTCAAACTCCCAGTGGTTTTGGTGCTGAGATCAGATAGTGTGGTTTATAGGGCTTCTAATCATAAGGAAGTTATTTGTGTGGCTCACCAATTGCTTGCCTTTTGGTAAGAGGCGTTTCCCATTCTAAGGAAGCTCTATTAATTTCGTATACTGTGTTAAGTTAGCTCTTAAAAGCATTTTGGCGTGCATTCATCTCTGAACTTATGTGGAAGTTCCTGACTCTTTTAAGTTTTCCTTTGCAAATTTCATGGATTGTGTTTCCTCGACCTCCTAGATTTTGACGTTGGACTGATTTTTCAATTCTGGCGCTGCCTTATATAGTTTTTAACTTCCAAGTTTCTAGGGATGAACTTTTTGAAACAATTATAAAAGTTTCAGTAGTTAGACCGAGCTTTCTGCTTTCAAAGTAGCAAGAAACATGGAGATGTAACAAGAGCTTTTGGAGAATGGGGAAAAGGAGAATATCTTGATTAGAAAAGAAAATAAGGGAAACATCATTCGAGACAGTCATTTAGAGTATGATTAACGTAACTCCTTTATCAGTTATCATGCTTCTGACTATGTTTCACTGCATCTCATGTGGTTATTATGTGCACTGTTTAGCACTGATGCACCCTCTATAATAATAGGTAATGCTTTCTACTTAGTTGACCAATTTTAGATGCGTAATTCTGTTAAGGTACGTGTGAATGGGTCAAATGCAGCGCCTATTTACCAGTTTCTCAAGGCAAATAAAGGTGGATGGTTTGGTGCTAGGATAAAATGGAATTTCACCAAGTTCTTGATCGACAAGGAAGGACACGTCATTGGTCGCTATGCCCCAACAACTAGTCCTTTTTCCATTGAGGTTTGTCTCTTTATTTATCTGTGTATATTCTGCGCATCTGCATTCATGCTTCTGAACAAGCTTTCATGTTCACTTGAATTCTGATTCTTGTCTTGCTTCCTTCTTTGTGTGCACAGACCGATATCAAGAAAGCTATAGGAGAGGCATGAATCAGAAAACTAAGCACATAAAACCTACAGAAATAGCAGTCCGCTTCATGTCAAGCTACTGATGTGTGAAAAAATGTCATATTGATAGCTTAGAGATTAAGAGAAGTTGAAGTACTGTATTATATAATTTTCATGTCTTGGAGTTCTTTTTACGAATATTTCTGAGTGCAACTTTCAGTTATCTTTATTGTATTGGGGTATTGCCTGATTGGTTGTTGGCTATTTATCTTAGCGGATCAGGATTTTCATATCTATGATTAATGAAAGCAAATAGCAAGAACGCTATGATGACAATTTACAGGCTCCAAAATAGAGAAAAAGAAGGGATGAGGTACTATTTTTTGAGTTAGACTGTTTATCTTTTTCTTTGGATATGGCAATGGTTATAATTAACTTGATTAATTGAACACTTAATAGTTTTTGATTTCTTTACAATTTTGAAGTATGAATTACAAATCAAATTGAAAATTAAATTGATAAGAAAAAGAGAGATGGGGTATCATCTTAAAATTGATATACAAATAAAATTAAAACATTTAAAATAGGAATAAAAAATGTCAATTGAAAAAATTGGAGTTTAATTGGAGAAGAAAATTGTTAAATAAAAATTAACTAATTTATTGTACTTTTTAAAAATTAGTTGGTTAAGTAATAAATTTGTTAGTTATTAATAATAATTGTTGTTAATATAAACTTAACAACGAAACATTGGCCTATTCAAAATTTTTGCAGTTGAATTATTAAATTAAATTAATTTTTAATCTTTTATTTTGAGTCTATGTAGGGAGAACTTCAAAGGAAGATGTTGTCTACAAATATCTATTGAACTTTTGCCGAAGAATATCGTGAATTGCATTGCATGTAAATGCAGAGAATAAGAAGGCATTGTTGGAAATGGAGACCACTTCATATTCTGATTTTGATGGGGCACGTTTCATTAAATTTGTTGCTTATTTCTGTTGATTTACTAAATTTCAACTCCGCTGAGATTTGCTTCCCTAAACAAAGTTACTAGCACTGGATTTTTCGGTACAAATCACTTGTTCCGATATTTTGTGACTATTCTGTTTTACGAGAATTTATTTATTTAACATCAAATAAATGAATGCTCATGAAATAGAGTAATTATAGAGTAATAACAATAGATGTTTTGTTCTCGGAATGGTTTTATTCATTGTAAAGATTTTTAATCGGACATGTGGGTTTATATGTGTATAATTTTATATAAAGACTATCATATAAATTTGAGTCCAACTAATTAAAATGGTATAATATGGTTATAATATTTTGGGTTTTATGCACCTATTTTAAATGTGAGCGTTATATCATGTATATAATTTCTAATTTTATAATAGGCGAAACTAGAAATTAGATTAAGATCTTATCTTAATAAAAGTGATTATGATCTCTAAATTAAATGTATGTACAATTACTTTTGACAACCCACCGGAGAGCAAACAAAGAGTTAAGAAAAGAACTTCAAAAAGGTTACATTCTAATTTGAAAGATAAATTGTAAGACTCCAGTGTAGATTTCATTATATATTCAAGTAAGCTTCCACTTTTATTTAATTTTTGATGATTTGATATAAACAGAGCTTATCTTTAAAGGAATTAAATCTTAATAAGTGATATCAGAATCAAGTTCATAATTTGTCATCAAGAATCTTTGTGTTTTTTTTTTGTCTTTCATAATCTTGAAATCCTTTCTGTATATGGATTTGACTAGTTTTATAAATCTGGTTAAAACCAATGTTATGAATACCGTACCGGATTTAGTATCGGAATGAGTTCTGGTACAGTACTATACCGGTATCGGTTAATACAGGGTACTATTTTGGATAATTTTTTAAATTTATAAAATAGTCTCTAAATTTTTTAAAAATTGCAAAATAGTCCATTGTCATATTGTATAGTTGTACTATATATTTTTAACTTAGTCTTTAAAAATCAAAATAATAAATAATAATCTCAATTAACATGAAATAATAATAATTTTCAGATATTTCACATATAAATAATAACCACAATTTATATAAAAAAGACAATTATTATTAAAAATATAAAATTAAGAACAATATACAGTATTTAAAATATCACAATTTTAATTTTTAATATATAATAAATAATAATTACATTAAAAATCTAATAAAAAGAATAATAATTATCGTTAACTTTTAAATTATTATAATTTACAATAAGAGCTCGTAATAAGGAAACAACTAAGTAGAATTTAAATATGAAACAAAAACATATATTATTTAATTTATTATCAATTAAATATATTATATATTTGATTAATTAAAATTATTATTACTAAAATTATAAATATCTTAATTTAATTTATAAAATTAATTTAATAATTATTAATAAATATAATTAAATTTAAAATTTTAAAAAAATTATATATTTCAAAAAAATTTGATTTAATAATTCAAAATATATAAAAATACAATAAATATTAGTTTATAAATACTAATTTTTAAATTATTTATTTTAAAAAATTAAATATTTTTATTAATACTTTATTAGTAAATATGATATAAAATATTAAAATTAATTTAAATAAAAAATTTATTTTTAATTTTTATTTAATGTATACTTATTATTAGTAATAAAATATTTATCTTATTTTAAAAATAATAATAAAAATTAAATTAATCAACAAATTTAAAAATATTTGAAAAAAAGGGGGAAGGGAAGATGCGGGATGTTTTAAAATTTTCAAATTTTTTTTGAAAATTAAAAATTAAAAATTTTATAATTTAATCCTTACATTTTTTAATTTTTCCAATATTAGTTGGTATTTATAATGCAGCTCGGTATCAACCAGTATTGGCCGATACCGATTGATATTTAAATTAGATATCAAAATTAATATTTCGGTACCATTTTTTAGCCGATACGATACGATATTCATAACAGTGGTTAAAACAATCAGGCTTTATTTTTTTTACGATATTAAAAAAAAGGAAACACAGATGACGGTAAGCTACGTTGCAAGCGTGGTTTTCAAAAGCTCTTAATCTTTATCGCGATGGTTGTTTTAACGTTGATTTACTTTTGGTTTTCATGAAAAGGTTTTAATCTTTATCCAACGTCTGTCAGCTGTTTCTTAATAAAAGGCATGACTTTTTTGTTTTAATAAAGCCCTAACTTTTGGATAAAGATGATACCAAAAACCATCCTAAAGTTTTATCATCTTGGAAAGTTTTAAACTTATACTTGTTAGTATGCATGTTACGGATTAATATTACGAGGAATGAGTTTTGGAGTTTAAAATATATAATTTCTGATTTGATTTATAAAATTTTAACCCAATTATCAATTTGAGCTTACAGGATTGTCAATATTATAGTATCAAGAAATTGGAGCTATGACGCTTTCATACCACTTATACAAAATTTGGGTATTTTAATTTCAGATTTTGAAAATTTAAAGAAATATATAGTATTTGAAATTAAATTAATTGAAGCAACATATTGCCAAAGCAACCTATCTTATAAAAATTAATTTAAATTAGAATGTTAAAAGGTTTTGCATGTATGTTATTATTACAAATATTGACTGGCCTAAAGGAAAGTTAATATTTGGCTTGAATTGCATATATACTTGTGGTGGTAAATGTGTGAAAATTATTTGATATAACGTGTGAACATTAAATCGGTCCAAGGAAAGGTTTATTATTTGACATGCTGTATTGCCAGTGTTTGATCACTACACTAAAGTATCACTTACAAGTTAGTATTTCTGTCCAAAGACTAAATATTAATGTTATGCTAAGTATCTTATGATGGGGCCCTACCATTATCTGTATATAATTAATTTGGCATATTATAGTGTTGTGTGAGTAATTAGATTTTGTTTGTTTTGTTCTCTGTTTAGTTCCTGGTTCTGCTACAAATATCTCTACTAGTGTTAGCTCAATTCCTATGCTTAATGGCACAAATTTTAAGTCATGGAAGGAGAATGTTTTGATTTTTCTCAAAGTCATAGACTTAGATCTTGCTGTACGAGTTGATCAACCTGATCCACTTACTAGTGAGAGTACCTCTGATCAAAAGAGGGAGATGGAAAAGCAGGAAAGGTCGAATCGTATGAACTTGATGATCATAAAATGTGCCATTTTAGAAGCTTTTTGGGGCATTATGTCTGATCAGATTACTATGAAGCAGGGTTTCTTTGAGTATCTTAAGAAAAGATATACCAAAAATGAAAAGGCTGAAACAAGTACACTTTTGGCAAAGCTCATCTTAATAAGGTAAGTAGGAAAAGGAAACATAAGAGAATACATTAAGGAAATGTCTCACATTGCCTCAAAATTGAAAGCACTTAAGTTGGAATTTTTCGATGACTTGTTAGTGCATCTGGTTTTGATATCTCTTTCAGTACAGTACAGTCAATTCAAGGCGAGTTGTAACTGTCAAAAGGAGACATGGTCTCTTAATGAGCTCATCTCACACTATGTCCAAGAAGAGGAAATGTTGAAGCATGATAAGGTAGAGAGTGCCCATTTAGCTACAACATCTAAGAACAAAAGGAACAAAAGAAAGAAAACTAAGGAAGCTACGGTTTCGGCAACATAAAAGAAACAATAAAAGGAAGAAAATCCAAAAGGCTGTTACTTCTGTGAAGCTGAAGGTCATGTAAAGAAACAGTGTGCCAATTATCACGCATGGCGTGCAAAGAAATGTATGCTTCTTATTTTGATTTGTTCTGAGGTTAATTTGACTTCGGTACTTAGATATACATGGTGATTAGATTCTGGTGCAACAACTCACATCAGTGTGTCTATGCAGGGTTGCCTGAGTTGCCGAAAACTAAGTGATGGTGAAAGATGCATCTATGTAGGTGACAACAAGCTGGTAGAAGTCGAAGCAATAGGGACTTTCACATTATTGTTAAGAACTGGATTTTACTTAGATTTAGATGAGAATTTTGTTGTATTATCTTTTAGATGGAATTTGATTTCTATGCAGTGTGTCTATATAGGGTTGCCTGAGTTGTCAAAAACCAAGTGATGGTGAAAGATACATTTATGTAGGTGACGACAAGCTGGTAGAAGTCGAAGCAATAAGGGCTTTTAGATTATTGTTAAGAACTAGATTTTATTTGGATTTAGTTGAGACTTTCGTTTTACTGTCTTTTAGATGGAATTTGATTTCTATTTTTACTTTGGAAAAATCTGGTTATTTTTGTTCATTTAGAAATGGAATATTTAGTCTCTTTCAAAATTCGAATTTGGTTGGTGCCTGTTCTTTATCAAGTCATGATAATCTATATATGCTTGACAGTAATGCTTCATTTAATAAAGCCTTGCATGTGGGTATATGAAGTTAAAATGCAAATTAACGGGCGAGAATTCTACATCGTTGTGGCACAAGAGATTAGGTTACATCTATGAAAGGATAATTGAGAGACTTGTGTCCAAAGGAATTCTCGATCCCTTTGATTTTACAGATTTTGTTACTTGTGTTAATGCATTATGGCCAAATAAACAAATGTCAGGAGAATGAGTGCCAATAGGGCTTTAGACGTCTTAGAACTTATCCATGCTGATATTTGTGCGCCATTCCCTACGGTGTCTTGGAATGGTCGATCGTATTTTATAACGTTCATAGACAACTTCTCGCGATATGACTACCTTTATCTGATCTATGACAAACCACACTCTTTGGAAATGTTCAAAAAATTTAAGGCTGAAGTTGAGAACTAACTCAACAAAAGAATTAAAAGCATTAGATCTGACAGTGGTGGCGAGTACTATGATAGATATGACGAATTAGGTGAACAACGTCTAGGACCATTTGCTAAATTCCTAGAGGAATGTAGTATCATCCCACAGTACACGATGTTGGATTCACCTAGCATGAATTGTAACATCCCGGTTCCGCAGAACGGGTCGGACCAGAGAAACGGGTCCAAGTGTGGTAAATCAGAGAAAGTAGAACAACACATCTCATGCTCATGC
>JANZXR010000004.1:9633498-9644366 GCA_027575705.1 Erythroxylum echinodendron
ATACCGACTTTTGTTTAATGAAGTGATGTGACACGCCACCCTCGCGGGGCACGGATTCGGGTATCACTGTCGATATCGGGTTCGCGTTCGGCGGGAATGTGGTGTTACATGAATGGTGTTGCTGAAAGACAAAATAGAACACTTAAGGATATGGTGAGGAGTATAATTAGTCATTGTACCTTATAAGAATAACTCTAGGAAGAAGCACTAAAGACTGCAACATATATACTTAACAAAGTTCCAACTAAAGCAACCGATAAGACCCTTAATGATCTTTGGACGGGAAAGAAGCATAGTTTAAATCATTTGCACAATTGGGGATGTCCAGTTGAGGCAAGACCTTATAGGCTAAATGAAAAGAAACTAGACTCAAGGACTATCGGTTATTACTTTATTGGATATTCTCAAAGATTCAGGGGTTACAAGTTTTATGATCTCACTATTAAGGCAAATTTTGAGACAAGAAATGTCTGGTTTTTTGATGATGTTTAGTTTGCAGGGGGAGAAAGGATTAAGGACTTTGTTTTTGAAGAGGAACACGTTGAAATTCTTATAATTGCTATTGACAATAATCAGGGTCGGATTCCATTTTTGACATTGTTCAAGAAGCAATTCCAGATCAAGACAATGTCATGGAAACTCCTCCCCAAGTTCAACAACTTGTTCCAGAAGAAAAAACTCTACAACCTTAAGAACCTATGTCATTAAGGAGATCCATTAGAGAGAGGAGAAGTGCAATTCCAAATGATTATGCTGTATTTCTTTAAGAAAATGAAGTTTGCATTGGTATGGTGGAATATGATCCAATTAACTTCCGTCAAGCCATGGAAAGTTCTGATTTTCAAAAGTGGATTGATGTCATGAATAAAGAGATAAAGTCCATGAAGGACAATGATGTTTGGGACCTTGTATCATTTCCTAAAGTTACGAAACCTATTGATTGCAAATGGATATTTAAGACCAAGAAGGATTCGAAAGGTAATGTAGAAAGGTACAAGGCTCGTCTTGTCATAAAGTGCTTTACACAAAAAGAAGGCATTGATTATAAAGAGACTTTCTCTCCAGTTTTTTCGAAAGATTCTTTCAGGATAATAATGGCGTTAGTGACAAATTTTGATCTTGAGTTACATTAGATGGATGTTAAGACAATGTTTCTCAATGGTGACATTGATGAAACAATTTATTTGGTGCAGACAGAGAATATCGTGTCAAGAGATGCAAAGCAAATGGTTTGCAAACTAAAGAAATTCATTTATAGACTCAAGCAGGCATCTCGTCAATGTTATTACAAATTTCACCAAGTTGTCATCTCATTTGGTTTTGAGATGAACTTAGCTTATGATTGTATATACCATAAGTTCAGTGCGAGTACGTAAATTTTTCTAGTTTTATATGTCGATGACATATTGCTTGCCACTAATGATATAGGCTTATTGCACGAAACCAAGAGATTTCTGTCAAAGAAATTTGAAATGAAAGATCTTAGTGATGCCTCCTTTGTTTTAGGGATTCAGATACATCTGTCGAAGTATTTTTGGATTATCACAAAAGAGCTATATTGAAAAGGTAATTAAAAGGATTGGTATACAGGATTGTAAACTAGGAGATACCTCTGTGTATAAGGGAGATAAGTTCAATTTAAGTCAATGCCCCAAGAATTACTTTGAAGCTAAGGAAATGTAGAAGATTGCTTATGTTTCAGTCGTAGGAAGTCTAATGTATGCTCAGGTTTGTACGCGTTCGAATATTGCGTACATTGTTGGAATGCTAGGGAGATATTTCTGGATTGGATCACTAGAAAGCAACCAAACAGGTCATGCAGTATTTGTAGAGAATGAAAGATTATATTCTCATATACAGAAAATTGGATAAGCTAGAGATTATTAGTTATTCTGATTTCGATTTTGCTGGATGCCAAGCTAGTAGGAGATCCACTTCGGGATATATCTACCTGCTTATTGGAGGAGCTATTTCATAGAAGAGTGCTAAGTAGACACTTATAGCTTCTTCCACCATGGCAACAGAGTCTATAACATTATATGAGACATCCAGCCGTGGGATATGGATGCGAAACTTTGTCACTGGACTATGCATTATGGACTCTATTGAAAGACTACTTAAGTTATTTAGTAACAATAACTCGGCAGTGCTATATTCCAATAACAATAGGAGCTTGATAAATTTGAAGTACATCGGCATCAAGTTCCTAATTGTTAAAGAGAGAGTTTAGAGTGGATAGTTATCTATACAATACATTGGACCAAACTCTATGATTGTGGATTCGCTTGCTAAAGGAGTGCCACCCAAGGTCTTTCATGAGCACATTGCTCATATAGGTGTTGCATCTTTTCAGGATATATAGTTTCAGTGGGAGTTTATATTGTAGATGCTTTGTATTGTAGATGTTTTTCAAATTCAACATTTTCCACTGTCATTTTGGATACAATTTTTGGTTAATTTGATTGAGATTATTTTCAACTTTAAGATATTTGGTTTATTTTGTCTATGAACTTATTTAAGATTGATCTCGCTAAAGCATAAGGTTGGACCAGTTGGAAATAAGCATACTAAGATAACGTTCCTTATAATTTCCACGCTACACATCCATGCTTGATCTATGTCATTTGTTTATATCAGCATATATGACCATTGATGGGTCTAGTTACATTAAATGTAGCGAAAGTCACTTTGATCCTATACTGGTATAATTGATGGACTGGATTGTTTGGGGATGGATACAATAATGATAGCAAAATTCTGAGTACTTATAAGGTTAATACACAAATTTAAGTTAACACATATAGCCCAAGTGGGAGATTGTAAGGATTTTTAATTAAAGATGTGGGTTTATATGTGTATAATTGTGTATAAAGGCTATCATATAAAATTGAGCTCAATTAATTAAAGTGGTATAATATGGTTATGGCATTTTGGGCTTTATATATCTATTTTAAGTGTGAGCTTTATATGTGTAGAGACTGAGCATATAATTTCTAGTTTTATGATAGACTAAACTAGAAATTAGATTAGGTTTTACCTTAATACAAGTGGTTATGATCTCCAAATTAAACGTACACACAATTCCTTTTGACATGCCATCATCAGAGAGAAAACAAAGAGTTAGGGAAAAACTATGATATTATAATATTAAAAATAATTCTAATATTATATTTAATATTAGTGTCATTTTAAATATCTCAATGAGGTCTAGTGTCGTTTTAAATATCTCAATGAGGTCTTGTAATGATATGTTTTGTGTAAAGTAATATATATTTTAAATTTAATTACTTAGTAAATTATGTAAATAAATCAAGTTGTGAAAAGGATATAAAAGGAATATACAAATAAGAAAATGGTCAAAACTGTTATTTTACAACTTTTGGTGTAATGAATAGTAACACACAAATTGGTGTGATGAAATGGTGTAATGAATAGTAACAATCAATATTATTTTATTGATATATATCTATTTTTTATTAGTAGCTAAGCTTCAACTGAAAAAGATGGATACAAAGCTTTATTCAAACACTCCTTGTTTTTTTTATAAACAACACATGATTTATAAATGTTGTTTAAACCCAAGACCTCAAAAGTCGTCGGTTTAATTTTAAGTTTTCATTTGATTTTCAATTCTTGATTTTGGTATTTAGTTTTTTTTTTCATATCATGTTTAATTATTGATATTAACATAGTTAATATTATAAAATTTGGAGATAAATTAATTTCATCAATGAATTAATTAGTTGTATTTAATCAATCATATAATATTTAATGATAAATAAATAAGACACAAGTAACAATGTAAAGTTTATTTATAAACCAATGTTTATTTGATATTTTATTAGTCGTAATAATAATGATAAAAGCAAAAACAAAAAATTAAAAGAATTTTTGTAATATGCTTAAGTTATACGAATTGAAAGGAACAAAACTTACAAATAAAAATTGAAGTTAATAGTGAAGGAATTAAAAACATTTAATAGTTGTTAATAATTAGTTTTATTGAAACATGTATTAATGTTTATACTTTTGGCATGTGGAGAAAAGGTGTGTAAAATTATCTGTAGATTTGGTATTCAATATAAACTTTGAAGTCAGGTCAAGGGGCAAAGGAAGAAGAAGTAAAAGCAGTATAAGTTAGTATCATTGTCTCCTACCGTCTTAGGCCCTGTTTGGTTGAGGAGTTGATAATAGAACGAGATAGAGCGTAACACACCTCTATCGTTTGGTTGAGGGTTTCATAATAGAATGGAATGGAATGGAATAAGATGAAAGCGGAGAGTTTTATGCTTCGTTCCATTCTATCCTAAAAAGTAAAGATAAGAAACATCCGATTCGGAAGAATAAAATAAAATATATTCAATAATTAATAATAAATTGTATATAATTAGTAATAAAATAATAAAATTTTTATTATTTTAAAATAGAAAATATATAAAAAATTATTTGTTACGGTTGTGACTTGAGCCATGACTTTTTAATTAGATATGATTTATGTTTTAAAATCATAGCGTTAAAACTCATGTAACAATCATTTTAATATTAAGAGTATAATAGTCATTTATTATACATTACATTCTATTCCATCCATCTTTCAAATAAAATTTCACTAAATTATATTATAAACCCTTCTATATATTCTAAACAAATTTTCAATATATTATATTCCATTCTATTATAAACTGTTATATTCCATTCTATTGCATTAATTAATATCCAAACAAGCCCTTAGTCTTACTTGCCTAATCCTTAATCTAGATAAGCCTGTTAGGAATGACAATTTCGACCCAGCCCGACCCGGTCCATTTTTGACCTAGGTTTGACGGGCTATGGGTGGGCCACGGGCCGGCCTGCTGCTTACTGTGACCCTCGATCCGGCCCAGCATGGCCTATTGACATCCTTAAAGCCTGTGTTCTGCTGTCAGACTTTAGTAGTTCAATTGGGCATCGGGACCCATACGCAGGGGCGGACCTAGTATAGAGCATGCAACCCCACTCAAAAAAATGAAAAAAAGCAAAAACTCATATTTCAGCCCCAGCAAGAATCAAACCCATGACCAGTCATAAAGTAAACATATACTGGTATACTACCACTGCACTACAGAACTTATTATGCTTTTTATTTTGTTGTTTTAATACTTCTACTTACCTTAAGCAATGAATGAAAAAAAAAAGAGAACACAAATTACCCAACTCCTTGCCTTATTGCCCATTCTTCTGCTGAACTCTCAGAGACTTTGACCCCCTCTCTCTCTTCTTTCTTCACTTCACTCTTCATTCTTCACTTCACTCTTCACTCTTCATTATCTTCAACGTCAATCCAACTCCTTCCCCACGCGGTCACGCCTCATGATTCCAGCCCACAGGCCACAATGGCATAGCCACATCAATCACCATTGTTAATTTATTCGTCACTTCGTCTTCTCCCTCTCCATTGAAGGTGTGAAACACTCGAAGATTAATTTCAAGTAAGTTTGAGATTTTTAAGGTTAATTTCGATTTCTAAATTATGGGTTTAATTGTTAGGGTTTTGAATTAGGGGTTTTCTAAATTAGAGGTTTAATTGTTAGGTTTCAAATTAGGGGTTTTCGAATTAGGGTTCAAATGTTGAAATTGATAAGGGCGTTTTGTTCATATGTGAATTTAATGTCAGTTTAATGCGTTAATTCGTAATTTCGAACAGAAATTTGAAGTTTAAAGAATTTCTTGTGATACTGGGGACGTTTTTGGTTACATAGTGTTGTTTTACGGCGGTTGTCGTGGTGGTTGTTGGTGTTGGGTGTTGTTGTCAGTTTATATTGTGTTGTTGGTGTGTTGATAAGATTCGTTGTCATTTTTCAAGTTATATTGTTATTGTAGGTGTTGTTATTGTAAGTTGCTATTGTTTATTTTTATTGCTGTCCATTTTGTTAACGGTATTGTTTTGGTGTTGTCGAAGTTGTTGGCTTGTCACTGCTATTTTCGATGGTGGTAGCGAGGAGTTATTGTGGTGTTGTCAAAAGGTTAAATGTTCCTTTGAATCTATTTACTGTCATTGGAATGTTACCTCATCTGTTATAATTATAGCAAAACCATAATGCAACGGTCTTCAAATGCTTGTTCCTTGGGTGGAAACTAAATATATGTCAAATTGATTTCAGAATGAAGCGGATAAAAGATTCGACTATTACAAATTTTTTTGTAAAGAGAAGGCGTGAAGGGTCCACAGAAACTCCTTCTCAAACTCCAACTTCAACTCAAGTACCAACTCCCACTCCAACTCATACTCAAATCCCCACTCTAACTCAAGCACCAATTCCTACACTAAGTCCCACTCGTACTACTCTTACTCCCACTCCAACTCCAACTCCTACTCAAGAACCAACTCCCACACTAACTCTCACTCAAACTCCCACTCCAACTCAAGCATCAAATCCCACACCAACTCCCACTCAAACTCCCACTTCAATTCAAGCACCAATTCCCACACCAATTCCTGCTCCTACTCTAAATGCCACTTCAACTCAAGCATCACAATATCACTCATCTCCTTCAGTAAATACTACATATGTTAAAAAAGGTGATACCGAAACATCATTGGAGAGACTAAGTGAAAGTGATATTACTTCCCTTGAACATGATCCGGGATTAAGGAGGAAAATATTTGACTTTCATGTAGATGATAGGGAGATAGTGAGGTGTGAGTACATCCGAAGAGGTCTATATCAACTTAAAGATAATACTTTTCCTTTCACATACTTTGGAAAGTTAAAAAGAATGTTTGTCCTTAATTGGTTTGATAAGTTCATGCCTTGGCTTGAATATAGCAAATCAAAGGATGCGTCATTTTGCTTTCCTTTCTATTTATTCAAAAATGTAATGCTTATTGTGGGGGAGATGCTTTTGTTTATGGTAGATTTAATACTTGGTGTAGAGGGGATGCATTTTAAAAACATGTTGGTGGTTATTTGAGTGCGCATAATAATGCACTAAAGTCTCTAATGGATTTTAAGAATGAAAAGAGCTCCATTATATCTAGTTTTAATAGGAAAACAAGTAAAGACGAAAGTGATTATGATAATAGATTAGAGGCTCATATAGAAGCTGTTAAGTTTCTTTTGTTTCAAGGGTTGGCTTTCCATAGTCGTGATGAATCTCAAAAATCCTTGAACAAATATAACTATCTTCAGCTTTTGAAAGTGAAAGTAAAGAGGGACACTAATGTGGGCAAAGTTATGTTGGAGAATGCTCCTAAAAATTGCCAATTGACATCTCCTAAAATACAAAAGAATCTTGCTATTGCTTGTGCAAGAGAGACGACTAAGAAGATCATTGAGGAACTTGATGGTGGTTTTTTTGCTATTCTTGCAGATGAATCCGTTGATATTGCTGATAAAGAGTAGTTGAGTCTTTCTTTGAGATATGTTGATAAGAAAGGAGTGGTGAAAGAGCGATTACTTGGTTTAGTACATGTGGGTAACACTACTTCTCTAACTCTTAAAGCTACTATTGAATCATTGCTTATAAAGCACTCTTTAACTTTCAAGGGCTAGGTTATAATGGTGCTAGCAACATGCTAGGCACAATTAATGGCCTTAAAACTTTGATCTTGAATGAATCTCCTTGAGGATATTACATTCATTGCTTTGCTCACCAACTTCAACTAACATTAGTTGCCGTTGCTACTAAAAATGATGATTGTGCTTGGCTTTTTGAAACACTTGCTACTTTGTTAAATTTGGTAGGGGTTCTTGTAAGCGTAAGGAGATTATTTGAGAAAGGCAAGCAGAATATGTTTTAGAAGCATTAGATTCTGGTACAATTGAGTCTGGTATGGGTTTTTAGAAGCAATAGATTCTGGTGAAATTGAGTCTGGTATGGGTTTGAATCAAGAGATTAGTTTAAATAGGCCCGGTGCCACTCGTTGAAGTTCTCATTTCAAAACAATTTTGGGTGTGTTTCATTTGTATCCTACGATTCTTGATGTACTTGATTTTATCAGAGAAGCTTCTACTAGTAATGAAAAGGTGAAGATGAAGTCCATTAAATTTGCATTGAGGAGGTTTGATTTTGTTTTTCGTGCACAATTGATGTTGACAAATTTTGGGATTACAAATCAATTAAACTTGGCTTTACACAGAAAGGAGTAAGATATTGTAAATGCTATGGCACTCGTTGTTGTAACTAAGAAAAAATTGCAAAAGTTTAGAGATGAAGGGTGCGATGGTCATTTGGAGAAGGTTACTTCATTTTGTGCTAAGTATGACATTGGTGTTCCCAAAATGGATGACATGTATGTTCTTCTCGAGAGATATAGACGTGGCCAAGTCCAAGAGACTAATGACCACCATTTTCGAGTAGGAGTCTTTCTTAACTTGATTGATCGAATTTTGTTGGAGTTAGATGATCGATTTGATGAGGCGAGTAAGGAATTTCTTATTTGCATGTTATGCTTTCACCCAGAAAATCAATTTGCTGCATTTGATTCCAAGAAGTTGCTGCGACTTTCTCAGTTCTATCCTAATGAGTTTTCAAGTATTGATTTATTGTACTTTGAGTATCAACTTCAAAATTTCATTTATGATGTCCGAAGTGATGAAAGATTTTAGGGTATAAAGACTCCTAATGAGTTTTCCATGAAGCTTGTTGAGTTGAAGAAGGATTTGACGCATGCAAAGGTGTATCTCCTTTTGAAATTAGTGTTGACTCTTCCGGTGGCAACGGCATCCTTTGAAAGAGCATTTTCTGCGATGACATTCATCAAAAACAAACTTCGTAATAGTATGAGTGATGAATTTTTAAATGATAATTTAGTCACTTATGTGGAGCGAGATTTGTTTGAAGGTGTATCTGATAAAGATATTGCAAGACAATTCCAAACTATGAAACCTCATTGCAGTGGCAATGAGTAAAGGTAATAACCAAGTTTGGATGACTCCATGTTATGGTTTTAGCGTGTTTGTGCGCATGTGTGTTTGTTTGTTTTTTTAGTTTATTGATGATGATTGTGTGTTATCTTGAAGGATTCTCATAATCAAGATAGAGATGAAGACATGAAGATTGAGCTGTTGGGAGCTAGACCAACACACGAACCTAGCGAGCCTTTATGTGAGAGTCAAGATACTCTATTGTTGAATTTTGTAACAGGTTAGTGGAGTGTCGTCTTTTTTTTTGTTTTATTTATGCATTTACCTTCCATGTTGTGCTTTACTTATGGATGTGAATCTAGAACTTAGTTTAAGTATGCCTTGTAATACATTCTCAGTTAAACTGAACAACCCCATCCTTCAAATCCTGGGTCTGCCCCTGCCCATACGTAACCCTAAGTCCCACACGTCGCATTTTCAACTTGGTGCATGCACACCCAAAGACCCATGGATCCTAGTCCTTGTCTAACCTTTGTCCACTTTTGTTAACACGTAAAAGATAAAGACCTTTCGCAACGTTTTACACTCGATTATAAATACTAATCTTTTTCTTCTTTTTTTTAAAATTTCAATGTAGGTCACTCACTATAATTAATGCAATTGATCTTTAATATTATTTTAAATTATTATAATCTCAATTAACGCATTTCTTCTTCTTTTTCTTTATAGAATATGCAAAAAGAGAATCGAATTGTTTCATTAGGCCTATTTATTCATTACGCTCAATTAATTGGTTCTTATTCAAGGTATAATATTATTATTTTAATTAATAAAAATAAAAATAAAAAGTTTAATCTTTATATGTTTTGTTAATTGTATTTGATATTTTACTCTTAAAAATAAAATTTTTAGAATAATTATTGCATAATTAAAATTATAATGAGACTATTAATTATGAAATTCAATTTGTATTTATATATTACTCTTACATTATTCTTAATAGTAGTTTTATCACACTACAACAGATAAGCTTATTGGCGATGAAACCAAACGTCGCTAAATATTAAAATATCGTCGCGATATCTGGCGATGAAAAATAATCGTCACCCTAATGGTCACTGAATCCCAGTAGCAAAATAATATCCGTGATGTTTTCTTGAAATCATCACAAAAAGGTTTTAGATACATAATAATTTCGTCAGTAAAACATATAACCAACAAGAATGATGAACATCGTACATAGGATTTTGCGACGTATATATTTCGTAGATAAAAGTTTTTACCGACTAAACCGTAGTCGTAGGTAATTATTTTTATTGACAATTTTTTGGTAGCAAAATAGTTTTAGCTACTAATTGTTTGTTATAGGTAAATATTTTTGGAGACGTTCTTGTAAATGTAGGTAACAATATTTTGTGACGATATTTTTTTGGTAGCTAATACTTTTTAGTGACGATTCTGTATTTATAGAAGAATAGTTTTAGCTACTAATTTCTTGTTGTAAGTAAAAATTTTTAGAGACGTTCTTGTAAACATAGGTAATAACATTTTGTGACAATTTTTTTTTGGTAGCTAATATTTTTTATTGAAAAAATTTTATTTTAAATTTAAAATTTTTTATAATAATTGAAAAAAATTATTTTATTTTATTACAAATTTTAAAACAGTTTGAAATATAAATTAGTTACATTTTATAATTAATGTTGGTGACATATTTTTAAATAATAATAAATTACAATACAATAAATATTAAAAATGGAATGAATTTTATATAAAAATAATTATAGGTCATATATAAACTAAGACTCCTCATCGTCATCACCACTACTTACATAGTTTGAGCCTAGTAATTGTTTGACTATCTTTTTAAGCTTATTCACTTCTTTTACATTAGGATCTAACTTATCTTTCGTACATTGTTAGATCCCACTTTTAGGATTTATTTTATTTTATTTTATTTTAATTATTTTATTAGATTATCAAGCATGGAAAATAAATTAGAAAGTATGAAGTAGAAATTTT
>JANZXR010000004.1:9644466-9663104 GCA_027575705.1 Erythroxylum echinodendron
AGCGCTACGTGCAATCACTACAGAACTCCACATGGCATCACATACATTTAAATAATAAAACCAGTAACTGTAAATTAGAAGATTTTTAATTTTGTTGCTACATTTGACATTTGTTGACCAAATACAATAGATCGTAGCAAATTAATTAATACTACTTCCAAACAACTATAGTAAACAATACACGACATCATGTAATTAAATAAGAAAAAAGACATTGTTTTGTATTAGGTTTTCAATGACAACCACAATAAAAGGCTACTCCATTCTCAGTCAAGCTGTTAACATTTCTTAAAATCCTCTCATCCATTTGGGTTCTGTATTGTAGTCATCACCATCAAAGAACCATTATTAACTGAATAAATATTATTCTTTTGTTCTATTTTTATCAACGAAGTTGTGCTAAGTTTAACTTATACCTTTAGGTTTTTATTATGAGTTCTTAACTATGTATTTGATGTATGAGTTGTGTTTATGGTTGTGTTTCGAACATGATTTACTGTCTGTCTTTATTATTTGTATATAGGTTGGCTTCTTCCCAACGAACTTTAATACTTCCCTCATCAAAGTTTCATAACTATTTGATGAAAGGTCTTCAAGAGTATTTTACTTTAAGTCATTTCCATTAATAGTAATATAGCCTAATATAGATAATACTATATTTCTGTACATGAAGAACATAGTCATATCTATTCTACATTAAAATTTAAACTTCGCATGTGATACAAACTACACAATAGATTTCTGATATTTTAGTAAGGGTAAATTTCATATCATTAGGCACATTGAAGATGTATAACTGCAAAACTAGACTACTTTCACTTATCATCAAAATTGGAGTTGAACATATCATCATTTTATTCTAAATCGACATTTGTAGAATATACCTCTTAACATTATTAATCAAGGAATGTAGACATGATGACTAGTTCTAGATGGCCCTAATTCATTTTGTTGGGAGGAATGTGGCAAAATTGCCCCTACTGAAAAAATAAACAATGCAGAAAAAATCTTCACTTCATACACTAATCATCGTTTGCCTTCCATGGTCGATCTTCTGCTTCAAGGTGTTTAGTATCATCTGAACAACGTCACTTTTCTTATTATGTACATCTCATTTTCTTTTATGAAGCTATTATATATATTCATATTTGATGGTATATACTACATGTTTTTTTAAGCTTCCTTGAATCTAGAAGATTACGCGTATGCCTATAAAGGCAAGAGCGATGTCACAACGGTTTGTAAAGGATTAGGGAAATCAATTGTTTTGAAAAATTCATCAATTCCATAGACTTCGTCTGGTGATTCACGTATGCATGTCACTCTAACTTCTGTTTGTTTAACAGTTTACTAATATGACAATATCTATGTTTTATACTAATTGTGTTTTAGGTAAACTATTTCGTACTGGCAGTTCATCTGGAGAACTTGTCTTCCATACTAAATCTAGAGACTCATTCACTGTATTCTCTACAAGTTTAGCTATAGTAGAAACGCTGTTACAAGAGGTTGTGAAAAACCCTACACCTGAGGGAAGAGTTATTACTATTTCAATTGGTGCCTTCGAACATGCAAGGACCCTTCTCGGGAATCCAGACATCGAGGAATTATTTACCTTTACTGACTCTCCTATCACTTGGAATCTAAAAAAATAATTATATTATTGTCATTTATCGATGCAATCAACTGGACTCAGCTTTAAAGATGATTTATTGTTATATCTGTAAGAATTTGTCAAACAACCTCTCTACTAGTTAGGGATCAAGCTGCGTACTATTAAGTGTGGGCTGTTATTGTTCTTGTTCTATGACTGTATGAATGGTTAAACTTCTAATCCAAAATTTGTACTACTCCATACATCATATTATTATATTGATACAGTTATTTAAATTTTTTATAACTAATGTTTGAAATGTTAGTAAATATTAATGATTAATTAATACTATTGTTTAACACTTAAAATTATGTTGTGTATGCCTTTTCAACAATACGTTGTAAACATTCAAAGCAAATATGCAATAAAACAAATATTAACTATGATAGATTATAAAAATGTTAGGTTAACAATTTTGGAAAATGTCAACCCTTTGGTGACGATTTAGGTAAATGGTCACCAAATGTGTTACAAATTACTATAGAACCTTTGGTGACGATTTCTAAAAATCGTCATCAAATGTGGATCATTCAGTGTGTAACATTTGGTGACAATTTTCAAAATTCATCACCAAACGTTGATCTTTTAGTCACGCTTCCAAATATCATCACCAAATGGTCACTTTTAGTGACAATGTCAAAAACATAGCAAAAAACCAAACATCTTTTTACTGACAATTTTGTATAATCGTCGCCATTTGTGAACTCTTTGGTGACAATTTCGGATATTGGTCACCAAATATTTAACAAATTATGGTGACAATTTCTGAAAAGCGTCACCAAAAGTTAATTTAGCGACAAATTTCTGAAATCATCACCCATTGTGGATCATTTTGTGATGATTTTTGGTAATCGTCACTAAATGTTTACCATTTGGCGACGATTTTTGTCATTTGTCACGAAATGTCGTTCCTTTTGTGACACTTTTTTAATTAATCGCTAAAGGCTTAGTTTTAATGATGATTTGTAAAATTTTCGCAATATGATAACTTTTCTTGACTATTTTGCTAACTTTGTCAAAAAAATATAGCTAAATATCTACTTTGTTGTAGTGTTAAGATAAGATATTGATGGAACAATAAAACTAGTATCAATTATTCTTTTTCTTATAAACAAAATATTGACTTAATAAATTAAAACAGGAAGATATTTAAACAAACATATGGATACTTATTAAAGAATATGTTCATTAAACTAACCTGATTATGAGGATTCCAAATAGAATATTACTTGTATGTCAATGTATATACTCATTATAATAGTGATATAATTAATCCTTATATTTGAGGTTATCAATGTATCTCATGTGATAATTGTTATGTTTTGAAGCTATTTATTATGTATTTTATTTAAGGTAGCTTAATTGATAGTATTTATATATAGTATAAACCATATGAAGATAGTTGAATAAGTCAATAAAAGATTCGTCACTTTAAAGTAGTAAGGGAGAATGCTTTATTGTTCTTGATTATTTGTGATTTAAGGAAAACTGTAGTAAAAGTATATTGAGATTTGAAAAGATATTTTGAAATAACAATCATAAATTAATTACTAAATAACAAAAATGAATATGATTGGATTTAAATATAGTAGACATGAATTTCATATTCTATGCCTAATTGGGACATTGGATGACTAAATGATTAAATTATATGTTGTAATCATGTATAGATAGGGTAAGTCAAACAAATTTGATATTCTTAATATTTGGGTGGTCAAGACATGTTCTTAGACATTAATCTTGATATATGAATATAAATTATTTAATTGGAGAACTAAAGATAAATTAAAAAGAGTTTTAATTTGTTAATTTTAGTTATGAATTAGAATTATATTTTATAACTATTGTCAACATATAAGGAACTTATTAAGCCATATATAAAGAACAGTTAAAAAGAAAAAAAATTTAATTTAGTTGAACTTAATTGTGAAGTTTAAGAAATTTTAATAATCAAATATGAGATAATTTTGTTAAAATTATAATTATAATTATTGAAACAAGGAAGATTTCAATCGATATTTTGATGATAAAAAAACATAAAATGAGAAGAAATATGAAAACAAGATGTATTCATAAACTCAAAAGGATAGTTCATCAAGTTAATAAAAGAAAAGATGAACTTTGCAACTTATAAAGTAAAGACCAAGTTAAGAACAAAAGAATAAAAATGAACATTAAGGTCATTATTTAGTTTATAATGTTAATTGTAATATCATTTAGTCTCTTCGATTTTCTAAAAGGCTCTCTATGTATAGATATTTTATATGACTTTATTGCATAAGTCTTTTCATTCATCAAGCCTCTTGAAGATTTTGATTTTAGTAAAAAAGTCACTTGATCTTTCAAACACTCTTTAAGGAACATTTTGGAGAGTGTTTAAATCATAATTGCATTAAAGAAATTGGTTTTGAGCATTTGGAGTTGTTAAAATCATGCTTTTGGGTGGATTTGTCTCCCTATATGGGTTAGTGGTCCATTAATATAGGTTAAAGTTGTCAAATTTAATGTAATGAGAGTTTGTAATAACATAGGTTAATGTATTGGTCAACTATTGTGTCATTTTGGTTGAATAATAGGCTTAGTAATCGACTAATATCTCAATAGCTAATGAATATGTTCAATTCATATTATTCGACTAATATACTATACTAGTTGACCTAGTACTCTATAACTAGCCATTATAACTACCAATGTTTTGGCTCCAATAGTTAGTCAATGTCCCAAAATCCTATAAATTTATATTTTCTCATTAATTTTAGCATCAAGAACCATTTTAATATCTTTCAAACACATTTTGAAGTGTTTTTCAATAATTTTAGCATTATTATCTTATGTTTGTGTCAGTGAGCCTTTTGGAATTATCAAGTGATAAAGTGAGGCATTTTAAGTTGTGAGATTTGATTAGGACATTATATTATTTTAATTGGTGGAGTTTTAAGTAGGATTGAGGTTTCTCTTCATCATAAAAGAAGATTGTATAAAGGTTATTCTTTTCTTTGTAAGAATAATTATAGTGTAATTATTTGCCTTAAAAGAACAACTTAATAGCATTCCACATTGCACAAAAAAAGACTATACAAAGTTTATTCTTTTCACTAAAGAATAATTATGGGGGAATTCTAAGAACTATCTTAGGAGTGGATTTAGGCAAAGGTCAATTACTAAACCACTATAAATCAGTTTGCAATCTCTCTTCCCTATTGTTCTTAAATTATTGTTCAATTGTTTAATTGATTTATATTAAGCAATCTCTTTATTCTTATATATTGATTGTTTTTAAATTGAGCTTACTGGTTATAAAAGTGTGTTGAGATTTGTAACTACCCAATTTACACCCTCTTGCATGCCATTATGAACTAATAAGTGGTATTAGAGAGGGAAGGCTAGCATTTCAAATAAAATCCACATCAAAGATCATATTGACATATTTAGGAGCATCTTCATCATATTTTTACTAAAAGAGACAAAATTTATTAGTAGACTCCTTTTCTTTATGAAAATGATTATCTTTATTTGAAAACAAGAATAAAATTTTCTTGATTTTAATCATTAGGAAGAAGAAAATTTAATAGAGTTTCTTTACGTGAACGGCTCATGACATTTGTCATACTCTAGAAGTTACACATGAAGGAGCAAATCAGTAAAGGAAACCAAAGTTAGCTTGCTAGCATATTGATATAATTGTTTTCAAATAAAACATGATGAAAGCATATCTAACATGTATACTAGCTTTATTGATATTATTAATGCTCTCAAAGGCCTTGGAAAGAGTTATACTAATGTTGAAATAGTAAGAAAGTTGCTTAAATCACTTTCCAAAGGCATGAGAAGCTAAAGTAGCGACTATATATGAAACCAAAAATTTAACAACACTATTATTGGAGGAACTTATTGGATCTCTTTTCTTGCATACAAAATGAGTTTCGAAGAGATACAAGAAGAGACGATGCTTCCAAAGAAAAAGAATTTAGTGTTTAAGGTCCTAAAAAAAGCATATAACAAAGAGGAAGAGACATCAACTATTAAAAAGGGTGAAGAAACATTGGCTTAATCACTAGAAAATTCAAGAAGTTCTTGAAGAAGAAATTCTTCAAAAGAAAGGACTCTAAACAAGTGAAAGTGATTTAAAACAGAAATCCATGGCATTATTTTCTTTGAATGTAAACCCTAACAATATGAAGTCATAATGTCCTCTAAAGTTAATGAGAAGTATGAAAAAAAGTACAAGAAGGACAAGAAGAAAGTACTTAAAACTTCAATTTGAGATGATATAGATGAATATGAAAATGAACATAAAAAGAGACATAGCTCATATGTGCTTTATCATTATAGATGATGATAATGTAACATCAAACTATAATTTATGTTATAGTGATAGTAATTTGGCATATGATGAATTAGTCAAAATTTTAGAATCATGAGTAATGGAAGAATTATCTTTCGAACTCAAGTTAAAAACTGTTTGATGTATGCATGAATTAGAATTAAAAGATAAAAAGTGAATTGTATACTAACAAAGAATAAAAAAATATGGACATTACAATCAAACATTATACACATTATCGTATGAAAAAGAGACATTGAAAAAAGGATCTATACTCTTGAGGATTCATTATCCAAAATTACTAAAGGGAGTGAAAAAATAGAAAACTTGATAGAAGTTTTAAAAAATTGCAATAACAAGCATAAAATAGGATACAATCATGGAATTGAAGCTAATTCTAGAACCATGTTTGTAAAAAAAAAATTTGTGTGGTAAAAAATCATTGCCTAATGTGAAAAATGAGTATGGAGCATCCCAATATAAGCATATGTATGCACATGCCACATCTATTGGGACTAATTTTAAAAGTAGCATCATACTTTTGTATATGGCTCATAACCTAGGCATAGAGTTCAATATTGTTAAAGGAAAAATAGGCATAACTTTTATGATAACATGAAAATCCACTTGTACAAAAGAAAAGATCAAGCTTTAATTCATAATATGCATCATACATAAAATCATGATAGGACATTTCACAACCTTAAGAAAATATTCAACACCTTTAACATCCAAAAGAAGATTCCTCATTATGCATACATTATATAGAATACCAAGTAATACACTTATGCATCATCATTACTCATACAATATAGTATGTCATGGATATATTGATAGATTTTATTTTATTAAACAAAGGATGGTAAGCAAAACCTTGAAAATGTAGGTTGAAAAGTAAAAGAAGCCTAAAAATCACAGAACTAAGCTTATCTGGGTACCTAAAGCACATTGATTGACTTATTTTATAGGTTTTTTTAAAAAGCAAATGATATGTAGTGGAGATATTATTATTATTTTTTAAAGAGTTTATTGACAAATCTAACCTTCTTGTATCTAAGAAACTCTTTAAAATGTATATGAAAAATATAAAGAAAATTAGTTCTTAAAAAGAGCAAGAATGGAAAAATACTCTTCAAAAGAGCCAATTGCTAAGCCAAGTGATGATAATAAGAAGGATGAGATGCTTTTAATGAATTAAAAATTCAGGTAGAATCTTCTTTCAGATCATATCATAGGTAATGTTCAACAAGAGGTAATTATTAGTTCATGTTTTAGAAATATGAGACATCTTGCACTTCTTTATCGATTTGAGTTTAAAGCTTTAGTGATGAATATTAGGTTTACTTTATGAATAAGGAATTGAATATTTTTTAGAGTAAAATGTAGACCTTAGTATCTAACTTACAAATTATTGAACAAAATAAGAATATTAAGTTAGAATTTTCATCAATTAAGTAGTACTTTCTCTAAACTATTAGATGAGGATAAATTAGATTTGATTATATAGGTATTGCATATGATAAAGATTCCCTTATATTATTTAACTCAATTTTATTGATATTTACTTAGTTGATTAATTATTTTAATATTTTTATTCGAGTTTTAAGGTTATTTTCTAGCTTTTTAGAACATATTATTCGACCAATATCTTTATATGGTTAACCAGTGTTCTAAAAAATCATATTTTTTTTATAAATCTTTTTAGTGAGTTTGTAAGTTTCATTGCTCTTTTAGTCAACGACCTATGCACATTGGTTGAACAATGTACTCAAGTGGTCAACAAATGTCCTTTTATCTAAAAATACTTTTCTTTTCAATGAGTTTGAAAGTAGATTGGTTACATATACTGGTCGATCACACTAGTTATTTGTCAACTAATATGGCTATATGGTCGACCAATGTAGTGAGTTCAAAACAAATGTTCACCTATCCTATTTTAGTCAAACATTGGTCAACCGGTGTAGTTATATAATTAACCAATCATTATGATCTAAGAAATTTCTCCTTCTATTTTCTTCTCTTTCTTTTTTCTTGCTTATGCCTCTCAAAACCTTAGGGTCTGTTTGTTTTTGTTTTTGGTTTCTATTTTTTGTTTTCGTTTTCAAATTTACTAAAAAAATCCTTTTTTTTTGCGTTTTTAGTTTTGTTCTTCTAGTTTTCAAGGAAACTACATAAGGTAGTTTTTGGTTTTTTTTCATAATCTAGTTTAGTACCATCTAAAAATATATTATTTAATTATTTGATATATTAATTGTCAATAAGAAATATAAATAATTTAATTTAAAATTATATATTTAATTAATTTAAATTAATTATTAATAAAATTATGTATAATTTAATTTAATTTAATTTTTATAATAAATAAATAAATAAATAAATAAATAAATATTAATAAATACAATTAAAATTAAAATATATTTAAAATATACAAGTTTCAATTAAAATTTGAATAAATAATTATAATATATTCAAAATAAAATTTAATTTTTAAATAAAATTTAGTTTTAAAATAAAATTAAAAATTTAAATTATTTATTAAAAAAATAATTTTATTGATAATTTATTAATAAATATTATATAAGAAATTAAAATAAACTTAATTAATTAAAAATAATTTATCGTTAAGTTTGATCTAATATGTAATTATCATCAATAATAAAAATATAACTACATTGGTATTAACAACCAAACAAGTTTTTGAAAGAAAAACATAAAATAAAAATAGAAAACAAAGACTAACATCAACAATAACTCTAAATTTGTCATTACTTCCTCATGTTACTTTAATCAAAATTTTTAGCTCAGACACAATAGCGAAATTAGGGAATTTTTAAATTATACATAATTAGGGATGTTTTTATCAAAACTAACTTTTTAAATAATTGTTTTGACTATTTAAATATTTAATGGCACTCTTTCTTAAACAAGTGTATCAACCTTGATCAAATTAGTTTTGATATTTTAACTAAGTTAGCTTGATACATGACACCTTATATTTTTTTAAATAAACGATTTCTTTTTGGTGATTCCAGAAAGGGTGAGAAATTTTTTATATTATATTTAAGGGGAGTGACTTTTATATGTGAGATTTCCATATCAATTAGAGAGGGAAATGAAGTACGCCCCCTTTTAGGGTTCAGTGTCCTCGCTAACACACCGGTTCAGGTACTAGCTCTGATATCATTTGTAAAAGCCAAAACCACCTACCCAAAGATATTGTATGGTTTTGCTCTTCCCAATCTCGGAAAAATGCGTCTTTAAGGGAGAAGTATCTATACCCTTATAAGGTATATTTCGTTCCCCTCTCCAACCGATATGGGAGTCTCACAATCCACACCCCTTTAGGGCTCAGAGTCCGTGCTGACACACCGATTTGGGTACTGGCTTTGATACCATTTGTGACAGCTCTAGACTACTTGCTCATAGATATTGTCTACTTACAGTTTTGCTTTTCCTACCGCTAAGAAAACGCATTTATGGGGGAGAGGTATAGATATCTGTAAGCTTGTCTGGGCCAAAGCCTAAAGCGGACAATATCTATGGGCGGGTGATCTAGGGCTTGTACAAATGGTGTCAGAGCTAGTACTTGAACCGGTATGTTAACACAGACACTAAACCCTAAAGAGTGGTGGATTGTGAGATTCCCATATCGATTAGAGAGGGGAACAAAATACGCCTTATAAGGGTATGTTATCTCTCCCCCTATAGATGTGTTTTCACGGGGGTAGAAAGAGCAAAACCGTAAGGGCTTGATTGACCAAGGCCCAAAGTGGACAATATCTGTAGACGAGCGACCTAAGGCTGTTATAAATGGTATCAGAGCTAGTACCCAGACCATTATGTCAGCGAGGATGCTGAGTCTTAAAGGGGGTAGATTTTGGATTCTCATATCGGTTGGAGAGGGGAACAAAGTACGCCTTATAAGGGTATGGACACCTCTCCCCCGTAGACGCATTTTTTCAATGTTGGTGCCCAAGTCTTGGAACTTATTATAAAGATACTTAATGAGGGTATCGGGTATAGAGACCCCTCAAGAAAGTTCACCACGGCGAGACATTCGAAGGTCAAGCGGAATACCTCTCTGGAAAAGTTCACTGCGGCCAACCGTTTTGGCTTCGCCATGACAAACACTAAAGGTTAAGCGGAAGACCTGTCTGGAAAAGTTCACAACGACCAAGGTCAAAATTTGTTGCAGAGAAACCTTCGAAGATCAAGTAGAAAGTCTCTCGGGAAAAGTTCGTTGCGGCCAAAGTCTGGGTTCACAACGGTAAAACCTTCAAAATGGATCCGAAACATCCAACATCTATCACTAAGTTTACGAACACATACACATACATTTCCCACAAATCCATAGCAATTCGTCCAAAGATAGCATGAACATATAAAAGAAACTTTTCTCAAATCTCACTACTGAATCAAACGAAGTTTATGCATAGCTTTAGTTACATATCAATAATTACATCAATACTTAATACAAAATATAAATGGATGCTTATGTTCGATATGCCTATAAAGCTATCCAAAATGTTCACTAAGTTAGTATAAAAGTCTCTATCTTAGAGTTCCCGATGTCTTGCAAGGATTGCTAACTTTCTCGTTCTTCACCAGAGGAGAGAAAATGATGGGTTGAGCTACACGGTAGTGGCTACTAAATTTATAGCCATCGGCAATCAGACACAATTCAAGCATATGTACATGTATAGCCATCAATTCAAGAATTCTCAATCTATTCTAGCAATTCAATTATTTGTCAATTTAGCTTAAAACTCATAACACATAACATAGACTTTATCCATTAAACATAACACCCAAATGCATCATACTTGACAATTCAAAGATGCAATGCACAAATAAATGACTCGAGAGTTCCATGGAGCGAAACGGAGAAACCAAAGTTTTGATCGTGAACAAAATGAGTCTAGTTTCTCAGGATCTTGTGGCATCAAGAAGGCAGCTGGGAGAAGGCTATAGGTCAACGTGGACGTGACTAACGAAACAGGTTCCTCTCTTACCCAATCACAAACAATTTTATGTTCAATACTGTCAATCACAAATCCATAATCTCATGCTTCTTTTACTTCTTTCTTCTTTCTTTTTATAGAAATATCATAACCTTTTTCAAGGCATAACATAATCATAATTCATCATGAATTTTCAAAAATTCATAAAGATTTCAATCTCAAGAAATTCAATGCAAGTAAAATCAACATATACACACATGGGCAAGAATTTTCCCAATCACACAATAGCTATGAATATATTGCCCACCTAATTACTTAAAAATTCAAGCTTAATATTGTCTTTCCTCTTGCTCTTGGATAGGGTTTCCTATAACAAACACATTTTCCATTCTATCCAATATACAAAGAGAAATTCATAAAGCTTAGAAATCAAATAATAAAATCTAGCCTAGACTTAACTTACCCATAGCTTATCTAGGTAAAAAAAAAACCTAGTTTAGAAATCCATGATGAATCATATGGGTTCTCTTATTCTCTTCTTTCTTCAAACGCCATCCCATTTCTCTACTTTTTTTTTTCTACCCAAACAAGAAGAAATGATGAAGAAGATTACCTTAGCTTACCCAAATCCTCTTTCTTCTTCTTCTTCTTTCCACGTTTTCTTTCTTCTTCCCTAGCTTCCACGCTTTTGCTTTTTCTTCTCTCCTCCTCTCTTCTTTCACGATTTTCTTCTTCTTTCTACTTAGCCAAGACCATATTTTGTCTTAGTCTCCCCATTTTTCCCTTCATTTAACTTGTCCTTCCTATTTACCCTTCTTTTGTCCCTTATGTCTAATACACTAACTAATTCTAACGTCTCCATTTAATAACCATAATTTCTATTCATAATTGCTAAAATGATTGAATTCTAAGAAAATAAATAGAATAAATCAATGAATAAATAAACAAATAAATAAAATAAAGAAAATTTTTGGGGTCCAACAGTTCTCCCCCTAAAAGAATTTTGTTCTCAAAATTCTTACCAGAGTCCATAAAGAGATGTTGACACTTCTCCTTCATTGCTTCCAAAGGTTCCCATGTTGTCTCTTCCGTCAAATGGTTCTTCTATAAGACTTTAACCAGCTTCATAACCTTGTTTCTCAAAATCTTTTCGTTTGAATCTAAAATCTCCACTGGTTGCTCCTCATATGTCAAATCCTCTCTTAATTGAACCTCCGAAGGTTAGACTATGTGTGAAGGATCTGATCTGTATTTCCTTAACATCGAGATATGGAAGACATAATGAGTTGGACTAATAGAGGTTGAAAAATTTTATCCTTCTATATTTTGATAATAATAAAACTTAAGAAATAGTTAAGAAATAATTTCAGGTTAATTGGATCAAAAGGAAGATAATAAAAAAATAGACCAGGCTTCTAATAGTCGACTAATGATGGTCAGAGATGAAAAGTGCATATTTTGAATCGGACAATTGCACTAGTTGACTAATAAGGATCAGAAAAATAAAAACGTGGATTTCATATGAAGATTTTGCATAAGGATCTTGCGCATGTATCTTGATAGTCAAATATTGGAGAATCGATCAAATCTTTTAGTTGGAGAACTTGGCGAGTCGACTATCATTTTTATAAGTTGACCATTCAAGGTATAGAGCTGAATACTCATATAGAGGAGTGTTACTAGTCGATTATTACTTGGAAGACAAGTCGACTATGATGTATTAGTCGACCACTATCAGGTACAGCTAAGCAGGTTTTGAATTTTTCAAACAAATTCAAATGGGAGCAAATTTTTTTACAATGGCCAGGAGCATCCAGGAGCGTCTTAAAGCCTATAAATAGAGGTCTTCACTTCAGAAAAAAAAAGCTCTTAAAAGAATTTATTCTCTCATCGCTCTTATATTGCTTACATAACATACCTTGATTATCTTCAACTGTACTCAGCTTTATCATTTTATTACTATCCTTGTTATTATTGTAAGTTGAGTAATTAAGAATCACTTGAGAGGCAGGATTTGTGCCAAGAAAATAAATCATTTGTAAGGTATAACTTGAGCCTAAAGTCAAGTTGATTGGAAGAGTTCACACTAAACTAAAAAGTGTGTAGTAAAGAGCTTTGACAAAATCCTAAGTGGGAGCTTAGGTAAAGGATGTAGGTCTTTGCACTGAACCTCTATACATATTGTGTTTGCCTCTTATCTCTATTTTTTTAACTTTATATTTCAATTTGTTTTTATTTTGCCTTATGTATTTTAATTTTCTATTTTTTAGCAGTTTACGAAAAGAGTTGAAAAACTTAAAAAATCTATTCAAGTTCACAAGTTAAATTTTCTTTTGATCTTTCTTAATGCATTCTAATTCATCAATTGTTCCATGAAAATCATTATTTTCAGCTTTAAGATCTCTTAATTTCTTTCTCAATTTCTTGATGATTTTAATAGCTTCTTCAAAATCAATTTGCGATGTAGTAAATGAATCTTTAAGATCTTGGTCAATGATTATTACCTCATCCTCATCATCACTTGACAAGGAACTATTTCCCATAAAAGCCAAGTTGCTCGCATCATTGCTTAGGTATGCTTCCTCATCATCATTCCAAGTGATTACAAGACTAGCGTTCTTCTTTCCTTTGTCATACTTGTCATTTTTCTGAAATTTTGAGGAAGAAGATGAGCTTTTGCATTCTTTAGCATGATGTCTTCTTTTTTCACATTTCCAACACGCTTCATGCTCTCATATTTTCATCCTTTTGATTGTAAAGTGTTTATTCATAATAATGGAAAGAATAACTTAGGAAAATTTGATTCAAAATCCGATGTAGGTGTGTTTCTAGGTTATTCACTAATTAGTAAGGTATTTGGAGTATATAATAATAGAACTAAGTGTGTTGACGAAAACATTCATTTTAAATTCGATGATACGATTTAACCCCCGAGAAAGGTTTGTTTTGATGATGATGCAGGAAATTTAGGCAATGGAGTTGAAGAAATTGAATCCAAAATTGAAAAAGCAAATTTGGATGAAGAAGATCATGTACCTAGCACTACAACTTGGGAAAAAGCTAAGAATCATCCTATGGAGCAAGTAATTGGCAGCTTGGATGATGGTCTAAGAACAAGGAGGAAAACATATGAACACATGAGCAATTCAGCCTTCATCTCATTGGTGGAACCTAAAAACATAAAAGAGGCTCTTGAAGATGAGCATTGGTTGATGGCAATGCAAGAGGAGTTTAACCAGTTCAAGAGAAATAATGTATGGGATTTGGTAACTCCACCAAAAAACAAAACCATCATTGGATTCAAGTGGGTAAATAGGATAAAATTTGATGAAAATGGCGATGCTATCAAGAACAAATCTAGATTAGTAGCTCAAGGATTCTATCAAGAAGAATGTCTTCATTATAATGAAACGTATACATCGGTGGCTTGATTGGAGGCAATTAGATTGCTATATGCTTTTACTTCTCATAAGAAGATTAAGCTTAACCAAATGGGTGTCAAAAGTGCATTTCTCAATGGCTACATTCAAGAGAAAGTTTATGTCAAACAACCTCCTAGTTTTGAAAATCATGAGCATCCAGATTATGTCTACAAGCTTAAGAAGGCGATATATGGATTAAAGCAAGCACCTAGGGCATGGTTTGAAAGGTTAAGTACTTTTCTAATCCAAAATGGTTACATTTGTGGTAAAGTTGATAATACCTTGTTTATAAAACATGTTTTTGATCATGATATGTTAGTTTTCCAAATATATGTTGATGATATTGTATTTGGTGCTACTAATGAATCTTTGTGCAAAGAATTTAGTGATTTGATGCAAGGTGAATTGTAAAAGAGCATGAGGGGAGAACTCAAGTTCTTTCTTGGGTTACAAATCAAGCAATTCAAAGATGACATCTTCATCCACCAATCCAAGTACATAAAGGAGCTTATAAAGAAGTTCAACATGGAAGGATGCAAAGATGCAAAAACACCTATGGCAACAAATCTAGTTTTGGAAAAGTTTAAGCATGAAGAAGATTTTGCTTAAAAGCTTTATAGAGGTATGATCGGTTCTCTTTTATATTTAACTGCGTTTATACTGAATATAATGTTTACTACTTGTCTTTATGCTAGATTTCAATCTTGTCCTAAGATTTCTCATTTAAGTGCTTGCAAAAGAGCTTTTAGATATCTTAGTAAAACAATTAATCATGGATTATAGTATCCTAGTTGTGATTCTTTTGATTTGCATGCATATAATGATGCTGATCATGGTGGATATAGGATAGATAGAAAAAGCACTAGTGGTCTATGTCATTTCTTAGGTTCATCTTTAATTTCATAGGCTAGTAAAAAATAAGTGTGGCTAGTTCTACTACTGAATCTAAATATGTAGCAGTTGGAAGTGCATGTGCACAAGTTCTTTGGCTTAAGCATCAATTACTTGATTATGGTATTATTGTTAAAAATGTTCCAATCTATTGTGATAATACAAGTGCAATTTGCTTAAGTAAAAATCCAATTTTACATAGTAGAACAAAACATATTGAGATTAGGCATAATTTCGTATATGATCATTATTTGAAAGGTGATATTTGTTTGAAACATGTCTCTACAAGTGATCAATTGGCATATATTCTTACTAAGCCACTTAATGAAGATGTGTTTGTGAATATAAAATTGAAACTTGGTACGTGTGATTTGAATTCAATTGGTATCAGAGTAGGCTAGTTATAAAAATCTAGGGATGACACTAAACTTGACACACAATAATATAGCAGAAGAAGGTAACACAAATAATCGCCTCCTCTTTTCAATGGTACTAACTACTTTTCTTGGAAAAATCCTATAAAGTACTACATCATAAGTGAGGGAGTGGAGTATTGGAAGATCATAATCTTCGGTCCAAACATTCCTTTGAATGAAAATGACGAGGTAAAGATAGAGTTGGAATATGGTGACAATGATTGGAAGAAAGCCTTCATCAATGTAAAAACCATGAAGTTGATATATTGTGCTCTCACCATAGAGGAGAGAAATCGAGTGAACTCATACACTAGCACTCAAGAAATATGGGAGAGACTATGCATTACTCACGAAGGAACCAACCAAGTTCGAGAAATAAAGATCAACGTGATTCTCCATGACTATGAAATGTTTGTCATGAAGGAAGATGAGTCTATTTCCACTATGCTTGATCATTTTGCAGAAATTATCAATGGATTAGGAAACCTTGGAAAACATATGACGGATAGGGAGAATGTGAAAAAGATTCTTCGTTCATTGCCAAAAGAATGGGACTCACAAGTGACAGCCATTATGCCGTCCAAAGACCTCAATAAATTAGAATTCAATGCCTTGGTGGGATCACTCATAAACTATGAGATCATTCTCAAATCAAGAGGAGGAAGAGGTAAGACACAAAATTCAATTGCTTTAAAAGCTAATGTTTCTTCTCTTGATGAAAGTGATGAAGAGTTAGATGAAGAACTAGCAATTTATGTTAGAAATTTGAGAATGTTGAAAGGTCTACTCAAAAATAGGAGAAAAGAATTACAAGGTGGTAGAAATGAAGAAGGAAAAAAGATCACCATGGAGAGAAGGACCAAAAGCTATGAAGAAAAGAAGAGCAATGAAGACTGTTATGCCTTATGGAGCTTTGATTACTTATATCTTAAAGTTGCAAAAGTGTAATTTGAGTTCTTATGGACATTACCCATATCCAACAGATTGTACGTTTACTTACACCCTATAATATAAGGAGTATGAAGTTAGTAAAAACAAATGAGAAGGGTTGAGTGTATGCATATCATGTGGAAAAGCTTGGTTTAACCTTAGAGAGTGGTCAGCAAGTACCTAAAAGACAAGGTTCAAAAAGAGCAAGTGAAAGGCCAAGAAATGCAGGGCCAAGTAATATAAGGAGAAGTGAAGTATCCCAAGAAGAGACTCAAGGAATTAGAGATCTGATTGAAGAAATGAATGTTCGAATGGATCTTCAACAAGGGATTCTAATTCTCTTGGAGAAAAGCGTCAAGAAAATATGTGATAAACTTGGTTGTAGATATGACTATGTTTCTTCACCTTGATGGCCATTGCATTTCACTTAGACCGACATTTCATCATTTCTCATTTTTAAGACAATGTTTAAGACAATGTTTGTTTGATTTGACTATATTTGTGTTTGAAATTTGTGTTAATTCCTATTAATGTGGATGTTTTGTTTCATTTCCATTTTTTGATTATGACAGAAAGGGGGAGAAAATGAGGAAAAGAGGGAGGTAAAATAAATGTTATTCATTGATTGAGGGGGAGACAAACTAACCAAAAAAAAGACAAGGCATAAAAACCTTGATCACCATTTTTTTGTTTTCAATTTCTTGTTTTCAATTTCTTAAACAATTTCTAAATGTTTTGTCATTATCATTAGTCTAATAGTCAACTAATGATGGTCAGAGATGAAAAGCACATATTTTGACTTGGACAATTGCACTAGTCGACCGATGAGGATCAGAAAAATAAAAACCTGGATTTCATATAAAGATTTTGCATGAGGATCTTGCACATGTATCTTGACAGTCAAAGATTGGAGAATCGATCAGATCTGTTGGTTGGAGAACTTGACAAGTTGACTATCACTTTTTATAAGTCGACCATTCGAGGTATAGAGCTAAAGACTCATATAGAGGAGTGTTGCTAGTCGATTATCACTTGGAAGATAAGTCGACTATGATGTATTAGTCGACTACTATCAGGTACAGCTGAAAAGATTTTGAATTTGTCAAACGAATTCAAATGGGAGCAAATTTTTCTACAATAGCTAGGAGCATCCAGGAGTTTCTTGAAACCTATATATAGAGGTCTTCACTTCAGAAGAAAAAAAAAGCTCTTAAAAGAATTTATTCTCTCATTGCTCTTATATTGCTTACATAGCATACCTTGGTTATCTTCAGCTATACTTAGCTTTATAATTTTATTACTATCCTTATTATTATTGAGAGTTGAGTAATTAAGAATCACTTGAGAGGTAGGATTTGTTCCAAGAAATCAAATCATTTGTAAGGTATGACTTGAGCCGGAAGTCAAGTTGATTGGAAGAGTTCACACTAAACTAAAAAGTGTGTAGTAAAGAGCTTTGACAAAATCCTAAGTGGGAGCTTAGGTAGAGGATGTAGGTCTTTGCATCGAACTTCTATACATATTGTGTTTTCCTCTCTTCTCTAATTTTGTTACTTTATATTTCAATTTGTTTTTGTTTTGATTTATAATTCTAGTAGCAAGGCTAACTTATAGGCTAAAGGCCCAATCTTCTCAATGATCTCATAAGGGCCTATGTATCTTGGACTAAGCTTTCCCTTCTTACCAAACTTCAAAACCCCTTTCCATGGGGAAGCTCTAAGAAACACTTTGTCTCCAACTTCAAATTCCATCTCCCTTCTATGTGCATCCGTATAATTTTTCATCCTATTTTTAGCAGCTTAAAGTCTCTCTTTCACCAATTTAATCTTATCAACTGAGACTTGCACTAATTCAGGCCCTAAAAGTCTTCTTTTACCTTCCTCATCCAAACAAATAGGAGTTCTATACCTCCTACCATACAAAGCTTCATAAGGTGCTATTTGAATTCTCGAGTGATAGGAATTATTGTAACATCCCGTTTCCAGAGAACGGGTCGGACCTGAGAAACGGGTCCAGGTGTGGTAAATTACCACACCTCAT
>JANZXR010000004.1:9663204-9692623 GCA_027575705.1 Erythroxylum echinodendron
CTGAAATGGAGCCTTCCTAACTTAAACAATATTATCCCTATGCTCCTCACTTGTACTATTTATCTCCACTAATTCACCATTTGTCATAATGATAATTTGTCATACTTACCCGGAAATGCCAAATGAAAGCATGTATATATATGTATAACTGCATGAATGTGCCAAACAAGGTATCATAACTCATGTCTAACGTTTAATGAACTTAATTCATAAAAATGTTTCACATAATTACGTGTTCTTAGCATATGCATAGGTGATGGGATGTTACATTTAATGCAAATATTATAGCAGCTAACTCCAAGTCATAAATTGGATAATTCATCTCATAAGGTTTCAATTTCTAGAAGCATAGGCAATCACTTTATCTCCTTGCATCAACACGCACCCTAATCCCTTCCTTGAGGCATCATTATATACTATATACCCATCACTACTGAACAGCAAAATCAAAATTGGTGCAGTTGTGAGCCTATTCTTCAATTCCTCAGAGCTCTTCTGACACTCCTCTGTCCACATAAACTTCTGATTCTTCCTTGTTAATTTAGAAAGTGGAGCTGCTATCATAGAAAAGCCCTCCACAAACATTCTATAATACCTAACTAACCCCAAGAAACTCCTCACTTCAGTTACACTTTTAGGTGCTTCCCACTTCATAATCACTTCTGTCTTCCTCAGATCCACATGTACTCCTTGCTCCGAAATCATATGTCCAAGAAATGCCACTTTCTTTGGCCAAAATTCACATTTATTGAATTTGGCATACAACTTTTCCTACCTCAGTGTCTCCAAGGCAATCCTCAAATGTTACTCATGCTCCTTGTCACTCTTGGAATAAACTAATATGTCATTTATGAAGACTATGACAAATCAGTCTAAGAAAGGCTTGAAGACTCTATTCATTAAGTCCATAAAGGCTGCAGGGGCATTCGTTAATCCAAAAGGCATAACTAAAAACTCAAAGTGCTCATATCGTCTTCTAAAAGTAGTCTTTGACACATCAGACTCCTTTATTCTCAACTGGTGGTAACCCGATCTTAAGTATATCTTAGAGAAGACCCTTTCCCCTTGCAATTGGTTAAACAAATCATCTATACGTAGAAGCAGATATCTATTCTTGATAGTGACATGATTGAGCTTCCTGTATTCACACACATTCTCAACAATCTTTCTTTCTTCTTCACAAAACAAACCGGAGCTCCCCAAGGTGAAGAGCTAGGTCTAATATACCCTTTCTCTAAAATTCTTCTAACTGCTCTTTAAGTTCCTTCAATTCTATCAGAGCCATTCTATAAGGCAGAATCGATATTGGTGCAGTACCTGAAAGAAGCTCAATAGGAAACTCAATTTTCCTAGGGGTGGTAGTCTTAGTAATTCCTCAGGAAAGACATCTGGGAATTCCCTGACCATAGGAATATCTTGTAACTTTCCTCTATCTACCTTCGTGTCTACCATATAGGCCAGAAATGCTTCACACGCTTTCCTTATCATCTTCTTTGCTATTAGAGTCGAAACAATTCTAGGCGGGCTTGCTTTCTTGTCCCCTATAAACACTACAGTTCTACCTCCATCCAATTCGAACTCCACTGTCTTCTGTTTACAATCCAGATGGATGTTATACTTTTCTAACGTATCCATGCCCAGTAACATGTCTAATCCCCCTATCTTCAATGGCATTAGATTCACCACTAAGAGTTCCCCACCAATATGTACTTCACAATCTCTATAGACTTGACTAATAACAATATACTAACCGATTGGAGTACTAACCATCAAAGGAGTATCCATTGGACTCAGTTCTCTACCATGCACAGTTTTACATGAAATAAATGAATGGGTAAAGCCCAGGTCAATCAAAACAACAATATTATCATCAAATAATGTAACCATACTAATCACAACCTCCAGAGCTGTCTCTGTGACCTCCCTAGTCATTGCAAACACTCTAGCTGGTGCTTGCCCCATTGGTCTTCTTGGAGGGTTCACTGTCTTAGCTGTATAAGAACTTCCCACTTCAGTTGTCATCTTCTATCCCCCAGTCTCAGCCTTCCTTGAGGCTTGCATCTGAGTTTTCTCCTGTCTTGCATACTGAGAGCACTCTCTAGCCATGTGCCCTTTTTCCCCATAGTTGAAACAAGTTCTTGTCAATTGGTAGCACTCCCTTTTATGGAGTTTCCCACAGTGATCACACTTAGGAATAGGTGACTTACCCCCTTCTCCCCTTCGACTGCCTTCTATTGTTGAGATTTGATGAGAAACAGTTCTCATCAGTCTAAACCTGCTTGTACGACTGTTCCTCTCCTCAGACTGTATAGGGAAAGTCCTGGCACTCCTTTATGACATAGAAGTATCACCTTCCCTCCTGAACTGTTCTCTTCCCTTTCTCTTTCTATTAACTACACTCTTGATGTTCTCCACATTCTCGACCATTAGTGCTACTTTAACTAGCTGCTGGAAATCACAAAAATTTTGCACCACTTCCTTTTCTCTGATGTCCAAATGAAATCCCGATTCAAATCTACAGCATTTAGACGCCTCACTCATCAACAACTCAGCTGTATATCTGGATAGCTGCAAGCGCTCATACTCACTCACTGTCGTCTCTCTCTAAGTAAAACTCAGAAATTTCCTCTGCTTCTGTTGGATATACACTTCAGAAAAATACTTCTTCTTATACACTGTAAAGAAATCTTTCCATGCGAGCACTGATGGTTTCAACTGACTTCCTGACACACTCTTCAATCGATGCAGAGCATGTCCCTGTAGCAAACTTGCGATGTACACAACTGTCTTATCATCCTCACAATCCATTTGATCTAGTATCCTCTAGGTCTTTCTTAACCAAGTCTTGGCTTCTTCTGGATCCGTTGTCCCATAGAAATTGACTAGTCCATACTTCCTCAGTTTGTTAAACTTCTTACCCTTCTTAGTTAGGGTCGGAGTAGAAATTTGTGGCATCTGGCCGACGGCTTGAACAAATGCTCGAAACATCCTTGGATCTAATAGCATAGGTACTTGCTCCTATGGATGAGGAGACTCCCGTATCTGTGATCAAACGGGCCCACTACCTTGCCCTACAGAAGCCTCAGCATTTCTTAGAGCTACAAATTCATTAGTACTCTCCTCTCTTGGCGGAGAGTCATTTGCAATTGATCCTTACAAAACTCCTCGTGTTCTTCTACGAGGTCGCATTTTACTCCTTCAATTTAAATCACCAACGATTAGATTACACCTCATTTTAATCTTATTTCCTAGATGTATGCATGATATGTGTGTCACTTAATGCAATCAATCACTTTACAATGCAAACAATTTACCACATAACATAACAATTCATACTCTTATGCATTCCAAGCCTAAGAAAAACCTAGTTCTGATCAAAGCTACTTAATGAGGGTAACGGGTACAAAGAGCCCTCAAGAAAGATCGCCGCAGCGAGACATTCGAAGGTCAAGCAAAATACCTCTCTCGAAAAGTTCGCTGCGGCAACCATTGAAGGTTAAGCGGAAGACCTGTCTAGAAAAGTATGCTGCAGCCAGGTCGAAATTTGCCGCGGCGAAACCTTCGAAGATTAAGCAGAAAATCTCTCTAGAAAAGTTCATCACAGCCAAAGTTTGGCTTTGGTGAAGCGAAACCTTCAAAGTGGACCTGAAACATCTAACATCTATCACTAAGTTTACAAACACATACACATACATTTCCTACAAAACCATAACAATTCATGCAAAGATAGCGTGAACATATAAAAGAAACTTTTCTAAAATCTCACTACTAAATCAAAGGAAGTTTATACGTAGCTTTAGTTACATATCAACAGTTACATCAATACTTAGTACAAAATACAAATGGAAGCTCATGTTCGATATGCCTATAAAGCGATCCAAAATGTTTACTAACTTAGTACAAAAGTCTCTAACTATCTTGGAGTTCCTGATACCTTGCAAGGATTGCTAACTTTCTTGTTCTGCACCTGAGGAGGGAAAAGGATGGGTTGAGCTACACGGCTCAGTGGCTAATACATTTATAGCCATCGGCAATCAGCTACAATTCAAGCATATGTACATGTATAACTATCAATTCAAGCATTCTCAATCTATTCTAGCAATTAAATCATTTATCAATTTAGCTCAAAACTCATAACACATAACATAGACTTTCGCCATTGAACATAACAACCAAACACATCAGACTTGACAATTCAAAGATGCAATGCACAAATAAATTGCTCAAGAGTTCCATGGAACAAAACGGAGAAATCGAAGTTTCCACCGTAAATAAAACGAGTCTGATTTCTCAGGATCTCGTGGCCTCAAGCAAGCAGTTGGGAGAAGGCTATAGGTCAACGTGCACGTGACTAATAAAATGGGTTCCTCTCTTGCCCAATCACAAGCAATTTTATGTTCAATACCGTCAATCACAAATCCATAATCTCATGCTTCTTTTACTTCTTTCTTCTGTCTTTTTATACAAATATCATACCTTTTTTAAGGCATAACATAATCATAATTCATCATGCATTTTCAAACATTCACAAAGATTTCAATCTCAAGAAATTCAATGCAAACAAAATCGGCATACACACACATAGGCAAGAATTTGCCCAATCAATAGCTATGAATATATTACCGACCTAATTGCTTAAAAATCCAAGCTAAGATTAACTTTTCTCTTGCTTTTAGATAGGGTTTCCTATAACAAACACATTTTCCATTCACATGGGTTCTCTTCTTCTCTTCTTTCTTCAAACACCAACCCATTTCTCTACTTTTTTTTCTGCCTAAATAAGAAGAAATTATGAAGAAGATTACCTTAGCTTAGCCAAATCCTCCTTCTTCTTCTTCTTTCCACGTTTTCTTTCTTCTTCCCTAGCTTCCACGTTTTTTTTCTTCTCTTCTCCTCTCTTCTTTCACAATTTTATTCTTCTTTCTATTTAGCTAAGACCATATTTTGTCTTGATCTCCCCATTTGACCTTCATTTAACTTGTCCTTCCTATTTTACCCCTTCTTTCGTCCCTTATGTCTAATACACTAACTAATTCAAACGTCTCCATTTAATAACCCTAATTTCTATTCATACTTGCTAAAATGACTGAATTCTAAGAAAATAAATAGAATAAATCAATGAAAAAATAAACAAATAAATAAAATAAAATAAAAAATTTGGGGTCCAACATCTGGGGGTGGGAAGAGCAAAATCGTGAGAGCTTGGTTGGGCCGAGGCCAAAAGCAAACAATATCTGTGGGCTAGTGGTCTGGGCTGTTACAAATGATATCAGAGCTAATACCTATGCCAGTGTGTTAGTGAGGACGCTGACCCTAAAGGTGGGTGGATTGTGAGATTCCCATATCGGTTGGAGAGGAGAATGAAGTACACCTTATAAGGGTGCGAGTACCTCTCCGTCAAAAACGCATTTTCCCTAGGGTGGGAAGAGCAAAACCGTGAGGGCTTCGTTGGGCCAAAGCTCAAAGCGGACAATATCTGTGAGTGGGTGGTCTAGGGCTCTCACAAATAGTATCAGAGTCAGTACTCGAATAGGTATGTCAGCACGGATGTTAAGCCCTAAAGGGGGTGGATTGTGAGATTCTCATATCGGTTAGAGAGGGAAACGAAGTACGCCTTATAAGAGTATGTATACCTGTCCCCCATAGATGGGTTTTCCCGAGTGGGAGAAGAGCAAAACTGTGAGGGCTTGGTTAAGCTAAGGCCCAAGGCAGACAATATCTATAGGTGGGTGGTCTAGGATGTTACAAATGGTATCAAAAATAGTACCCATGCCTGTGTGTCAGCGAGAACACTGAGCCTTAAAAAGTTTGGATTGTGAGATTCCCATATCGGTTAGAGAGGGGAACGAAGTGCACCTTATAAGGATATGGATACCTCCCCCTCAAAGATGCGCTTTCTCGGGGATGAGGTTAGCAAAACTGTGAGGGCTTGGCTAGCCAAGGCTCAAAGCAGACAATATCTGTGGGCGGGAGATCTAGGGCTGTTACAAATTGTATCAGAGCCAATACCTAGACTAGTATGTCAGTGAGGATGCTGAGCCCTAAAAAGAGGTGCATTGTGAGATTCCCATATTTATTAGAGAGGGGAACAAAGTACGTCTTATAACCTCTCCCCATATACACTTTTTCTCGACAGTGGAAAGAGTAAAATCGTGAGGGCTTAGCTAGGCCAAGGCCTAAAGTGGACAATTTCTGTTGGCAGGTGGTCTGGGTTGTTATGTTATATATGTAACAACTTTTGTATTATGATATTTTTATACTTGAGTGAATTTCTTTTATATATACATATGGATAATTCTTTGAATATCTCTTTTGTTTTTGATATTAAGTTATGTTTTATACATTAATTAGGGGAAGCTAATTATTATCTTGATATTGATAGTTGGTTGTACACTTAATTATATTACTGCTCTCTAATATTGCAAATATTTTGTCATTATAAAAAAGAAAGAGATTGTTGAACCAAGGAATGTTCTAATTGATGTTTTGATGATATTAAAATATAAGTACAATTAATGGATTTGTCATTTTGATGAGGAAGAATATATGAACAAGATATAGTTATGAACTCAAGAAGATAATTTATGAAGTTAATAAAAGAAAAGACAAAATTTGCAACTTACAAAATGAAGAACAAGTTAAGAATAAAACCTGAATAGGGAACATCAAGGTCAATCTTTAGTTTTTAATGCTAACTGTAATCTCATTTAACCGTTTTGATGTTCTAAAAAGCTCTCTATGCATAAGCATTTAATATCAATTTATTTCATGAGTTTTTTTATTCATCAAGAGACATTAAAGCCTTTGGATTTAATAAAAAAGCATCTTGATCTTTCAAACACTCTTTAGGGCGTATTTTGGGTGTTTAAATCATAAATGCATTAAAGAAATTGGGTTTGTGCATTTAAAGTTGCTAAAATCATATTTTTGGGTGAATTGATCAACTATGGATTAGTGGTTGACCAATATAAGTTAAAGTTATCAAACTTGAAGTACTTCGATTTTATAATAATATTGTTGGTCAACCAATATTTCAATGGCTAGTGAATCTACAAATTCAATGCTCACTTGTTGACCAATATGTCGTACTAATAAACTATTACTTTACAGCTAGCCATTGGAATGACTAGTTTTTGGCTCCAATGGCTAGTAAGGGTCCAAAAACTTAAAAATAATATTTGCTCATTATTTTTAGCATCAAGAAACAATTGGGTATCTTTCACACACATTTTAAACTGATTTTTAACCATTTGAGTATCATTCTCTCATATTTGTATAAACGAGTCTCTTTGTAATTATCAAGTGATAAAGTGAGTTATTTTAAGTTGTAAGATTTAGTTAGGACATTATATTACTATACATAGGGGTGTTTCAAGTAGGATCACTACAAAAAAAGTTGACTTTTGGTTAACAAAAACATAGTTAATTGTCCTAAAGGGTCGCTTACAATTATTTGCTATAAAAAATCATAGACAAAAACTATTAGCTACAAAAGTATTGGTAGTAGTTAAAAACATTGCTAAAAATAGAATATTGGCAGGGAAAAATTTGGGGTCAAATGAATGACTATGAAAATAAAATGTATCCAATAATTTTTGGCTATGATTTCATCTTCATAGCTAATAATATTAGTTACGATTTTTATAACTCAGCTAAATATTATCAATTATGATTTCATAGCTAAATATTTTTAGTTACGTTTTCAAAAATGTAGCCAAATGTTATTTTCTAGATTTTTCACAATATAGCCAAATGTTATTTGTTATGTTTTTAATAATGTTGTGATATGTTATTTTTTACATTTTTAATTCATCATTTTGAACAATTTGTTTTATATATAATGTATCAATATATTTTTATTGTGAACTTATTATAAAATTAAACCAATAAAAATATTATTAATTCAAAATATCAAACATTTTATATATAAAGTAAAATTATATAAATATCATTAAATTATACCAAAAAAATATAAAATTAAAGGATGATTATTTGTTCTTATACAAGATATGAATGATAACTTTAACAATGCTTATAAATTGAACGATAAATAAAAAGATCAGTTTATGCTTAGATAACAAAAATATTAGATCATAACTCGAACAACTATGTCAATGAACCTGTAATCATCCAAAAAGTTTAGTTAGTATCAACTAAAAATATTGTGAGTATTGATACAATAAGTATTTGGTTCTGATTAAAGCAAGCATCATATAACTTTACCATTCACAACATAATCACTCATTAGTTGCATCTTCACCCATTACGTAATCCGAGGAAAAAAGTATTAAATTAAAATTATAGTATACACAGGAATTGAAAGAAAAAAGTAATCCGAGATATAATTAATACCTTTCACTTTCCTCTTCATTTCTGTCATAATTGGGCCGAGTAATCTTTTGAATAACATATCATATTTTGCTAATTTTGTCCGAGTTTCTTGCCCCTTGATTACTTCAACTTATAATGCAACCTTAAGCTTATTGTTTTCCTCTTGGAGGTGGTCAATGATTGTTTTACATGTTGAGGTTGAAACATTTGTCTTAGGGTCATAGTTAAGACCTTTCATATAACCAGAATGTGTACCAAGTATTTTATCACAAATGTCTTCTACATTGAGCTCATTCCCCTCAAAGATAGATTTCTCTAATAACTCTTACATCTTATTCTAAAATTAAGAAAATAAAATCAATATTCAATTAAAATATTACTACTTACTAATACATTGATAAATGAACAAAAATATAAAACAAACTTTTATACTTACATAGTTTTTTTCTACTTCTTCTGAAACCTATCCTTTATCTTTCTTCTAGTAAGCGACTTTATATAGTGTGATCCTATTACACTCTTGTCCGTTTAGTTCCTTCTTAATTTGTTTTATGAAACAAAAATACAATGTACAATAAATAATTAGTGTTTATTGATATAAGTGTAACTTGAAAACAAAGATCTTACATATTCATTTCTAACCACAAATGACTTTGACCTATGATTATAAGATGTTTTCATTTTTTCTCTACTAACCTTTTCCTTTTTACGATTTTCATAAATCAAGAAAAAATATAATATAGTTGTTAAATCTTCTGACAAAATTAATGAAAGTAAATGTGAAGGTAAAGAAAACAAACCTGAACAGTCGGTTCAACCCAAGAATCACACAAACTATTCCTATTTTCTTTAAACATTCATTCAGGAATATGTCTTCTTGCCTTCACATTAGAAGGAAAAGATTTATAATTCTTTTGCAACTTGAAACAACAATCCTTGATCCTTTATTTAAATAATGAGGTAACACAATTTAAAACATCTAAATTCTCAATATCCATAATATTCAATTTCTACTATAAACAATGTGTAATTAATCTTAAAATCATTTAAACAAGATTGCCTGTAGTTAAATATTTTGAAATTTTAACACAACTTTATCCAAAGCATTTTCATGCAAATTTTCTTCCTTCAAGTCCTTAATATGTTTTAGGCAAACAAATTCTATTCTTATCATAATCCTTAACTTATGTAGATTGGATTTTGTCTGCAGGAAGACCTTGTTGAGTATCAATCTATATTAATAACTTACAATTCAATGCAACATTCATTCTTAACAACAAATCAATAATGATAAGAAAATATTAGAATATATAAATATATATTTGAGCAAAATCTTAGTTGAAGGTGTTAAAAATTAACAAACTTGCATTAGTTACTTCATTGTTGTTTGAGGCAGAATGAAGTTGTGTATGACTTGAAGGTAGATTATTATTATGGCTTTGTTGTGATAATATATTATAACAAGCTCTTTCTTTCTTATTATATTATTTTTTTATCTATTAGAAATATCATTTGATGGTATAGAAAATTTAAAATGCATGATTAATTTCATTGTTGTTTGATGTAGAATGTTGTTGCTGTCTAAAAATTGAATTTATGGCACCAATTGATTGATTTAGTTGAAGTTGCACATCCATCTACTCTACAATTTTGTTTCCCTTTATTTCTACCTGGTGCCATTATGTTGGATACTATAAGAAAAAAAACATAAATTTTACTAACATTATGTTTGAGACAATATAAAGAGCACTTTCATGATACATTCAATCATCATAATGAAGATACATTCAATCATCAACACTAATCACATTAACAACATAAATGTTAACAAAATTATGTTTGAGACAATAGACCATGCACTTTTATGATACATTTAATCGTCACAATCATTATACATTCAATCATCAACATTAATCAATTAACAACATAAATCATCAATATTAATCATATTAACATCATAAATGTTACCATCATTACTTTTGAGACAATAGAAAGAGCACTTCCATGATACATTAATCATTAATCATTATAAGTAAGATAAATCATCAACATTAATTACATTAACAAATAAATATTACCAACATTAATGGTAAACCCACTGTACAAGGCTCTTTACTTTGCCAGGGTCGGGGAAGGTCATTAATTGTACGCAACCTTCCGTTTGCATTTTTATAAAGAAGCTATTTTCGTGACTCGAATTAATTCTTTTATAATAAGATAATAGAAAGAGCACCTTTATGGTAACTTTAATCATAATAATCAAGATCTTCAAAATCATCATCACTAATTGCATTATGATTCAACTCTTCATCATTATTATATTTGGCTAAAGTATTGTCATTTTCATACAATTCATCCTCATATAGTCGTCATATCTTTCTAAATAATATTGCCTTATACTTTAGTTGCTTCTAGTATATTGGGATATACATCTCTCCTATAGAATGATGATATATCCTCATCTTCTACTTCAAGAGCTACATTATTCAGTTCCAATTCAATCTCTTGATATACTTCATCACCATCTTCACCCATTGGACCATTTCCCTTTCACCCATTGATATACTTCATCAACATCACCACCATAATTTTGGCTTCTAAGTCGACTGTCATACTCTTTTTTGTGAAATGTAACTCCATTAATAATGTAATTTGTATATTTTCCCACACATATGAGGTCTACATGCCAAAGCCTATAATGTTGTCATTGCTTCTAGTAATTCACAGTTATGTAACTGTATCATCAGTAAACAAAATATAATTAAAAGATAATGTTGTAATATCACCTATAATGTTCATTTGTTCATACTATTACATGAATAATTTAATTGATTCCTAGACCATGATGGGGATTTTATCTTATGTCTTTCTTCAACATTAACCTTACCTTTGCTTCTAATATCATCTTTATGTTATCTATTTAAAAAAGCAAACTGATGTACAAAATAGAGGTTGAATGCTAAATTTAGTGAAATAATGAATAAGAAGTAATAGAAATAATCCATAAATAAATCAACATTCTCACAATTGTTCAAATATACCAGTGGACATTTTCAAGTTCATCTTTAGTAACTCCACATATTTTCCTATTCTAAGTGACCTTATTTTTTAGAGAAAGCTCACAAGCCACCATCTTAAACCAAATCGAAGTTATCAAGGTCTTTCCATGCCTTTGATTATGCTAGATGACCTATAATGTTATCATCAATGCATTTCTTTTTATGTCACCATATATCTATGACTATTTTTTTTTACATAAAAAGCCTTTGTATTTGTGATTTAGTAAAGAATTATGTCAAGATTTTATGATGTATCTTTTCTCCTTTTCCATCATCCACTTTCCACCTTGATGCACCATAAATAGGACATTCTTAAAGACCTTTAATGTTGTTCCAAAAGATAGCACAATCATACTTATAAACATATATTGATATATATCCCAATACAAAGCCTTTAACAATTTTTTTGCTTAATTGTAAGGATTAGGAAATTTGCGGGTGATCGATAATGCTTCATTGAGCGACTTAATCAACATGTCAAAAGATTTGTTACTCCACCTATTACATACCTTCAAGTGCAACAACTTGACAACAAAAGATAGCTGTGAGAAATTAGAACACCTTGGATATAATTCTTCTTGATCAAGTTTCAATAAATTATCAAAATTCTCTATAATAATTCTATCAAATGTATTAGGCAAAGTATTATCATTCATAGTTTGAATATAATTGCCTACATCTTCTAACATTTCTCTAATCCTATCATCTCTGTCATCAATAATATCACTATCATCTACATCATTATTGTTATCGCCATCATCACCTGTATTAACACTTTTAGCATTACTTGTTTTAGAACATTTGTCATATTAAATCCATCTAGTATAGAGTGACTATATGCCATATCTTGACTTTGATTGTAGAAATTTAAGCAATCTATATATCGAGAATGAATTTCACATTCTAAACACATTTTATCTTTTACAAATTTCATAAAAGTCATCATTCCTTTTAAGTATTGACTGGACCATTTCAAATGAGTCATCTAACTTTTGTACATATAGCTATAACATTATAAGTAAATTACTAATGCAATTTAAGTTGTAAACAACATAGTGGTAAATCAAAATCATACCAATTTTGAATTATACCAAAGAATGCAATTGGTTAACAAATTATGACAAACCCTGTAACAAGATATATGACAACATAAGGTTTTGTCGTTAAGAAATATGAGCTAGTTTAGAATAGGAAGCATGAACCCATCTCCAAAACCCAGTTATACATTCACTTTTATAGAACAAGAACGTGAAAGCCATTTCCAAATATGTTGTAATGATGTTAATAAAGTGTTTAAGCATGTATCTACAATCCAAGTATCTAAGATTTTACTCGAACTTTCACAAGAATTCAAGAAGTAGGTTTTTAACATACCTCTAAATTCCAAAGCAAGAATTGTAAGATTTGATTTAATGTGTGCTTTGGACGTTATGAGCTTCAACACCTCCTGTTAGACTGCATTTGTAATTAAAGTTTTAATATCATCATTCTTAATAAGCATAACAAAACTCCTAAGAAAGAATCAATTAGAAGACCTCATATCATATGATGACTTCAAGATAACCTTACTTATAACCTTACTAGTTATAGAGTTAGATGTTCCACTATAAAATAACCAACACTAAATAGAAAGCCCAAATTTTTTTAGACTTGTAATGGGTGTGGAATAGGTACTAATGAAACTTAAAATCATTGAAAAAAAGATGCAAACATCTAAAATCTAATATGCTAACATCTAACTTAAATAAAAGAAAGTCTCAAATATGTTCTCTTTTATTAGATTGGAAAATTACTCAAGATGTTAATGATCTCATCTCTTTTGATATCAAACAAATATTTAATTACAATAAAGCATCAAACATTAGATTTCAAGACCTAATCTTACCTTATGTTTCGTAGAAAATACTCTAGAAAAAATAAGTAATCAAATCAGTCTTCGTATAAAACTAAGTAATCAAATTGGCATGTGAAATAAATCATTTATATAGTGCTCTATATAAAACTTCCTTAGAAAAATATATTCCAAAGGCTAAAAGGGATGTTAACTTTAGACCTGTAATCCATCTCCGTGGTTAAATTGATAAAAGAAATTTATTTAAAAAAGCCAAAAAGATAACATGAGAATGAAAATGGAAAATTAAAAATTTGTAATTTGAGTGCTATACGTTTCACTTATCTTTTAGGTATGACGTCTAGTGGGGCATTCAACTTCTATATAACATTATACATAAAACTACCTTAGAAAAATATATTCAAAAGGCCAAAGGGGATGTTAACTTTGGGCCTATAATCCATCGCCATGCTTAAACTGATAAAAGAAATTTAGTTACAAAAGCACAAAAGACCTAGCCTTTGATACCAATATAGTAAACAACATAGTAAACAAGTCAATCAAGCTTACTCTGGTAACTTTGTTATTACTAATATGGATGGTATAATTATATTTTTGGTTCTATGATTGAAATATTGCATGATCCCAATTGGTACCCTGATACTGGAGCTACTGAATACCTTACATCAAGTTCCTGTAACCTTCAGAATAAGGCTCCTTATAGGGGTTCTAAATGTGTACATATACGCAGTGGAGCAAGTTTACCTATGAAACACATTTGTCACTCTATTATTTATTCTCCATTTCTTTTTAATCACTCATTATCTCTGTCAAACATTTTACATGTTCCATCTATTACTAAAAACTTAGTTAGTATCTCTAAATTTGTCAAAGAAAATAAATATTATTTTGAATTTCACCTTATTTGTTGCTTTTTGCAGCTTAAATTTTAAAGAAATTTCTTTTACCCGAGAGTTTTAAAAAGGGCTTTACAATTTTGACCAATTCCAAGTGATTCATCTCTCTCCACTCCACTTAATTTAAGCCACTGTCATATTACAATTCTAGCCTTTGTCTTATCTGTTGCATGTTCAAAGCAACCTTTATCTACTGCTATGTGTCCTTTATTTTTTTCTCTCGTATCAAAAGCTAACTAGGTCATGCCAACTCACAAGTTATTTCTCATGTACTAAATAATGGCTCTGTTTGGCAATTAATGGATTGCATTAGCTGTTAGCTGATTCTATCAGCGGTTAGCTAACAACTGATTATATTTGCTGATTTGACCACCAAATAACATTAGTTGTTTATTAAAGATTTTTGGTAAAATTAGATTTTTACTATTAACTGTTTAAGTGTAAAATGACTTATGAGGCATGACGTAAAAAAAAGAATTTATAAGGCCATGATTAGATATTTAATTTTACGAATTTTAAGTTTTTAACTATAATAAAAATATAGAATATTTTTAAAAATTTTGTCACCATAACATATTTTTATTTTGTAACCAAAAATTTATTTCATTAATAAAATGAATTCCCAAGTTTTGTAACTAAAAAACTTACTTCATTGTAAAAAAATTTATTACTATAGAATACATGCATGATTTTTCATTTGAATTATCCATAATATCACTATAGCATAAATAGCATAATTCAAAAATTATGAAAGGAGGGTATAATTAGTTTTTTACTTATTAATTTTTGGTTGATCATCAAAAAAGCTCCTCTTATAGAGCTTTTAGAAATAAGCTTACTGGGGTTAAATAAGCTAACCAATAAGCCATTCACTAAGCACATCAATAGTTTTTTAAGATGGTTAAAAAGTTAACTTTTAGTCAATAAGCTCAAAAACAGATTATGTACTGTTTGCCAAATACCTCCAAGTTGATCAAAAAATTACTCCATCAATCTTGTGAAATCTTGTGGTTTACAAGAATCCAAAATCCAAAGCTTTCAAGTGCTCTGCTTGTGAGGAAAGAGTATTCTATTAAGCTAAACATCCATGATATTTCAAGCAGTAAGTACTAGAAGGATAAGACAAAAATCTTCACCACAAAGAAAAAGTGACAAAAATTGTGTGTAAGCTTGTAGACAAAGCTTGAATACACAACACTATTTACTTAAAACCTTAAAAATAACAACCCTAGGTTATCCTATTATTAGAAAAAGAACAAAGAATAACACACAACGAAGACCTCAATTTTATGATTATAACTGAATGACAAAACTAAGGTTTTAGTAATTTATAATTTCAATATTCATCAAAATATGCTAAAGTGACTAGAAACTTTGGAGAGAATAGTTGTAAATAACATACCCAGAAACAAATGAAGACATATGAAGAAACTTGAGAAAACATTCTATTAGAGAAAACATGTTAGAGAGAAGACAAACAAGGAAGATGTTGGAAGACAAAGAAAGATGGAAGGAAAAACAAATAATGAGTGTCTTTAGGTTATCAAAACAACGTCATTTTCATTGTTTTTGTTTTTCTTCTTTTTTTTTGGTACAAAATTTGCGAAATCTTTTTAACTAAAAATTTATTTTTGTAGCTGATAGTTAAAAGATTTGTGTGTTTTAGCTATGAAAAACATTTTGTAGTAAAAGGTTTTTAGCTACGAAAATAAGTTCACAATTAAAAAACATCACCAAATCTTATGAACTATGAAATATTTTTTATATCTAAAAACATTTCATTAGGAAAAAAACTCACAGTAAAAAAATGTCCCTGAATCGTTTTAGCTACAAAATATTTTTTATATCTAAAAACCTTTTACTACAAAACAAAGCTCACAGTAAAAAAATGTCACCAAATCTCTTTAGCTACAAAATAAAATATAGCCTATGCTCAATTGCTGCAAAAAAGATGTAGCCAAAACTCTTGTTTGTTATAGTGAATTGAGGTTCTTCTTTATCATGAAAGAAGATTATTTCTTTATCGAGAAAATATTGTCCAAAGGTTATTTTTTTCTTTAAAAACAGAAGTATAGTGGAATTTCAAAAATTATCTTAGGAGTAGACATAGGCAAGTGTTGTTTGGAACCATTATAAATCACTTTGCAGTCTCTCTCTCCTATCATCTTTAAATTATTGTTCAATTTATGTTAAGCAATCTCTCTACTCTTATATGTACTGCTTGTTGTTAAATTGATTTCACTAGTTATAAAAGTATATTAAATTTTGTAAACACCAAATTAACCCCCTCTTATCTTCTACTGAGGACTAACAGTAATTATAACTAGAGATAGACTTTTGTTATGATTGGGAAGTTTAATTTTAATAAGAAAGAAACTCTAGTGTCTTTTTCTATAAGGGAGATATCACTCGCATCTTTTCAACTAAAATTGTTTGAATTATTTTTCTCTATTATGTATATTGTTATGACTAACTTATAGTTGATAGGTCAAGATTTTTTTTTCAAAAGAATTAGATTATGTTTTTTAAATTATTCAATTAAAGAGGTTGATGAAAAAATTATAAAAAATGAAAATTTCCATTGCTGTCATGATTTAATTACAGTTAATTTTTCAATAACTCAAACATTTTGTTAGGAAAACCAAATTTATCAAACATATAGGATTCAAGAACATAAAGACTAAAATGTTTTCAATAAAGCTAATCCTATTTAATAATAGAATTAAAGTAATTTGAGCTATAACTTTACTTATGCGGAAGTTATTTATATAAAAGTAGCTTCACAGGAAATGGGAATACACACACTCTCATTTATAGTTTTTTTTTTAAAACTTTCACTAATTTGAATATAGTGTTCTCATCAAAGAAAGTCCTAACATTTCAATCGTTTGTCAACATCTCTTGTATTAAAGCATCTAGACATCACACGTTATTCAACAAAAAAATTCATAATTATATTGGAAACTTTGCATCATTAAAATTGGAGCTAAACATACTTTTTAAGTCTTTTTTCTATAGTGTTTACAATTTTGTAATAGTAGAAGAATATATAATCATTATTATTTTAAATAAATTAGTTGGTAAAATAGTAATGTAAAACTTAAATTTAACCTAAGTGATTGATAATAAAATATTAAAGCTGAAGCAAAGCAAAATTGTCCCTAGTAAGAGTTTTTGGAAATTTAAAAAACTCAAAATTTAAGATCTCTAATAGTACAAACACTTATCAACTCATCTACTACAATTTAAAACACCTAAAAAATATTAAGATCATATTGAAAATACAATATTATGACTTAAAATATATTAAAGATAACGCCTATTACATAATCATCATTTTTTAATCTTCATAATCAACATGACCAATATATCAACAAATTATAATATACAAAAATAATTTAACCAATAGCTGACATTACTGCCAATATTACTATACTTAACGTGGGGATTATTAAAATAATGATTCTCTACCTTTTTCCATTAAAAATTGCATATACAATTGAAATTAAATATCCTACCAAGTAGGTTTAATTAAGTAGAAAATCCACATCAGGTTTAGTACATGATCTCTCATTGCTTTTTCAATGACATTCAAAATGTTGAAGAACGTATAGTCATCGCACAACCCAAGACCAATCCCTAAGCTTTAATCAAAACAAGTTATGGAAGAACACGAGGTTTCGAGGAAACATGAGACCATTTTCATCCCATTTAGACATGGAAAATGAAAAAAGATGAAAGTCCCCCAAGTGCTGTTGTTGCTTGAAAATGAGATATCACATCCATGTGCTCCCATAAAGACATGGCAAGACGAAGAGAATGGAAGTAAGCGCCTCTAGTCTAAAATGAAATGACTGTACATGGAGCTGAGTATGGGTTTTGAAGGGCGGCAATTATACAAGTGGGCACCGGGCTGGGCACCATGTTGTGATTGACTAAGACTATCTACATGCGTTTTTCAACTTTGCTCGACAACCTGCACGTGCCTACAGATCACACTAACCTCCGGTTGGTCCCGTGGTGGCTGTTACGGCGCTGATATGTATAATGGAGCGTACCGTTATTGGGAATGATGATGTTTCTTCCTCAGGTAGGTTAGGATGTTAATATGAATTACCCTCTGACAACTGCTATTTTCTGTGAGTTGACCAATGATGGCACGTACATTTTCTTTGGATAGATGGACCTTCCAATTCACTATGCATATAAAAAAAAATGGAATTCATATTAACTAGAAAATGAAGTGCATGAAGTAAAAAAAGGCTTTTAACAATTAATACTTTTTGACACATGAAAGACGAAACATCTATGAAAAGTTTGTTCTCATAATACAAAGTTGGGAAGTATTTGATTTACATTGTATACATACTTGGTCAGCTGATGACATGTTAGAAGTCTCCATGTTATGAAAAAAAACGAACTTTCTTTATCTGTAGAATGAGCCTAATCTGAGAATTACAGGTTCCTACTTTAAGATAAGGGTGGTTACCAGCTAGTTTAATCCATTTCAAGTGACAAGCTGCCACTGATTGGGACACGCACATAATTAATTAGGGTCAGGACCTAATCGTCTGACCTGGGCAGTGGTTTTGTTTGGTCAATGGAACATCTATATGCAGTCATATTTTTTCACTGCATAGCATCATCAATTTCTTCACTTCGTCTCAGGGGATTATTCCGAGATTATTATTAGTATTTCTTTGGTGTAAAGAGATCATCAAATATTCGTGACACTGATATTATGCAGGAAGAATATATCCAATGTGAATCAAGAAGGCAGGCGGACAGGAATGACCCCTTAATTGGATGACAAGTCCTAATCCAGTGCAGACAAGGTAATTTGTCTGCTTAGTCATCTTTGCATAAACAGTGTAGGGACTATGGCCCATTGTCCCAAGCAGAGACTAACATTTGCCACCCACCACAGATTATTTCCCCACATATCTAATATCTTCAACTCCTCGGTTACTTTTCCTATATATAAAGGACCATTTTCCTCATTACCCTACCGAGCCATAACTCTAACTTCTGTAACCCACTTACCAAATCTCAGAAGCCAAGTACTCCAACTCTAAGCCTTTCCTGAACCGACTCTAATATGGCAGCAACTGCATTTCCTATCAGGAGCATGAAGAGGAAGTCGTGGCAGAGGTGTTCCAAGCAGATCAGAGAGCAAAGAACCAGGCTTTACATCATCTGGAGATGCACGGTTATACTCCTTTGCTGGCATGATTAACATTTTCGTGATCATGGGGTTGGTGGGTTTAAGCAAGCGTGTGCTTGACATTTAGGCGAACCTTGTATGAGCATGGAAGCTCAGATGCTGGAAACTAGGGGGTAGTTAGTGTACAACTACTAGGCCATAATTTCATGACAATGAGAAGAAAGAGCTTTTATTTTCGGAAAGTTAGTCACATGACAGGTAATTCCTGTTGATGTTCAAATACATGTAGTTACAGGAACAAACTGAGAAGTTTTCAATTTCGACTTTGCTTCAGCTTGCTAGCTATTCGTATTTCTGTCTCAAGAGAGCAATATCAAATCAATTCGCAAGAAATTTATCATTTAGCCTTTCTAGAAGTCAAATAAGAAAAAAAAAAGCAATCCACACATGTTTACTCGATTGCAGTCGTGGAAAGATCATGGGAGTTTGTTCTGATTTCAAGTAATTGAATATGCCTTGCAAGGTTAATTACGTTCTCAACTTTCTTTAAAGCTGGGACTCGATTATTATGACGAATGAAGTCTGATTTATTCTACAACTCTCGTTTGTCTTACAAGGAGACTGGAATATGGAAAATACCGACTCTCCTAAACTAAAAATTTTACTTTCAAATATATCTTTTTGGGGTTCTTTTGAAAATTTTTTAATAAAATGAATTATATAATTTGTCGTTATGTTAATTTTCGGAGTTTTTTTAATACAGCCTAGCTAGAGTACATGTCTTTTGCATTACATGTCAAAAAGTCTGATAGAATCTTATTATCGTAACTGTAAGTAAGGTAGAAAACAGGAAAAGAGAAGATGAGGAACATAAAGAAATGAGAAGACTTCGTCAAGTTACCATATTCTAAAAGGTATGTCAATTATGATAAAAATAACAATGGCGATTATCTAGAATCAAGAGATATGGAAGAGATCAATCGATAATTTCCGTATTAAAACGTTTGTTTCTCACTTTCTCTCTTTTCTTACAACAACATACATCTCTATTTATAGCCTTAAACATCAAGCTAGACTCCTAGAAATTCGTACAAGAATAAATGCAAAAAACAGAATTCTAAACAACACTCTTAATTCTAACATCTTTTTAATAAACTGGCTATAACGTCTTATAGAGAACTCCAAACGACCTGAAACTTGAACCATCAGAAACTAGACACAAAAGCACCCCAAATGCATAGGTCATACACCAAAAATAGATAATGTTTGCCCTTTCAACTTCTCATTTAAAACAGCCTCAAAATATGCCCACTGCACTGTTACGAATTTCAAGACAAATTAAGTTTAGTCATCAACACCCCTCCTTAAACTTAATTCTCTTTTGTCCTTGATGCCGAGAAGATTCTTGAACTTTTCAAACAACTTGATTGGTAACGGTTTTGTAAATATGTCCGTGACTTGATCTTCTTCACTTTTAACATGAATTAGCTTAATATTCTTCTCCTTCACTTGCTCCCAAATAAAATGAAATCACACATCAATATGCTTGCTCCTTTCATGATGCACCGGATTTTTCGCCAACTCAATTGCCGACTTGCTATCCAAATAAATTGACGTTGCCTTATCTTGGTTGAAATTAATCTCCTTGAGTAGCCTTCTTAACCAAACCACATGGCACACGCATGCTGCTGCAACAACATATTCCAGCTCACACGTCGAAAGTGTCACAATTGGTTACTTCTTTGAAAACCATGTGAAAGTTGTATTCCCCATGTAAAATGCAAATCCCGAGGTGCTCTTTCTATCATTTGCATCTCTACACTAATCACTATCGGAATAGCCAAAAATTGCAAACTTGTTAGCGGATGAATTATAAAACAAACCAAGGGATAGAGTACCTCGAACGTAACGGAGAATTCGTTTGATTGTCTTCCAATGTGTTGCTCTTGGCTCATCCATGTATCGGCTTACCAAGCTGACCGCATACAAAATGTCTGGCCTAGTGCATGTCAAGTACCTTAAACTACCAACTAGGCTCTTGTATAGTGTTACATCGATCACTTTTCCTTTGTCATGCCGAGACAACTTAACACCGCAATGAACTGGTGTGTTAACCGGTTTGCAATCCTCCATCTTGAATTTTTTTAATATTTCCTTACATATGCCTCTGGTGAAATAAAAATGCCTTCATCTCCTTGCTTTATCTCAAGACCAAGAAAATAGGACATTGGCCCTAAATCTGTCATTTCAAATTCTCCCATCATGGCTTTCTTAAACTCATCAACCATTTTACTATTACTACCCGCAAATATTAAATCATCAATAAACAAAGCTACCACTAATATGTCACCATTTTTCACCTTCATACGCAAAGCGTGTTCATATGGGCATTGCACAAAACTATGTGACTTGAAATATTGATCAATTCGGGTATTTCAAGCTCTAGGAGCTTGCTTTAAACCATACAATGCCTTCTTCAATTTTAAAACTTTACCTTCTGGTTGCTCAATGTACACTTATTCCTCCAAGACACCATTAAGAAATGCCGATTTCACATCCATTTGATAAATGCGCCACTTTGATTGAGCCTCAAGAGAAATCAAAAGTCAAATAGTCTCCATTCGAGTCACCGGTGCAACACCTCCTCATAATCGATGCCGGCTTGTTGCTTGTAGCCTTTTGCCACTAATCTTGCTTTGTATTTCTTGATTTCGCCTTGAGGATTCATTTTCTTCTTGTACACCCATTTGACACCTATCGCCTTGTGATCTTTAGGAAGAGAAGTTAGCTCCCATGTATTATTTTTCTCGATTGTTCACATTTCATCATCCATTGTCGCTCGCCACTTGTCATCTCCAATCGCCTCTTTAAAAGAAATATTTTCACCTTGTGCCAAAAGACATACCAAGTGTAACTCGCTTGTCACCTCATAGAAATCGCGTATACTCTTTGTTTTTGGTGTTCTTTGCTCGTCATTCGATGAAGTTACTTTGTTTGTTGTGATTGTTGGTGCCTCTTCATTGTTGATGGATGTCAACTTTGGCATGTTCACTGGTATGTGCATCGCATCTCTTGCCTTCTCATGAAAAGTTTCCACCATTGCATTCCAATCCCACATGGCTTCTTCATTTACCTGCACATCACGGCTAATATGCATCTTTTTGTTAATAGGATCAAAAAGCTTATATGCTTTAGACCTCTCATCATACCTAATAAAGATCAATTTCGAACTTTTATCATCCAACTTCACACGCCTTTGATTCGGTATACGCACATATGCTGCACTATCGTATACTTTTAGATGCGACACTGTTGGTTTTATGCCGCTCCAAGCCTCTTGGGGTGTTATATTCTCCAAACTCGATGTCTTGCATCGATTTGGAAAATAAATGGCACAATCCATTGCTTCTGCCCAAAATTTGTTTGGCATATTCTTGTTATTGAGCATACTCCAAACCATGTCAAGAATAGTCCGATTTTTACGCTCCGCCACTCCATTTTGTTGAGGTGAGAATGGCGCCGTCAAATGACGCCGAATACCATGTTCTTTATAAAAAGAATTAAAAAAAGATGAAGTAAATTCGTCACCTCGATCTGATCTTAAAACCTTGATATAAAGACCACTTTGTTTCTCGACAAACACTTTAAACTTCTTAAAAACTCCAAAAGCTTCCGATTTTTCTTTCAAGAAATAAACCTAAGTTTTTCGAGAAAAATCATCGATAAAAGTTATGAAATACCTGTTTTCACCAATTGAGCTTGGCTTGATCAGTCCACAAATGTCGGTATGCACCAATTCGAGAGGCTTCTTTGCTCGATATTCTGCCACTTTCAGAAAACTACTCCTTGGATATTTGCCAATCACACACCCTTCATAAAACTTATCGAGAGAATCAATTGATGGCAAACCATACACCATCTTCTTGGTAGCCATTTCTTTTAGTCCTCCAAAATTCAAGTGCCCAAATATTAAATGCCACAACCAAGTTTTATCTTCTATGCAAGTCTTCAAACACTTTGCTTGAATATTATCCAAAATCAACTTAAACATTCAATTTTTCTCCATTTCAACTTAGGCTAGCAAATTATTGTTTTGGTCTCTCAAATGAAGGGATAGATTTTTCATGAAAACTGAATAACCTTTTTCCAACAATTGTCCCAAACACAAAATATTGGTCTTCATGTCCGGAAAATAATAAACATTTGAAATAAATTTTTGTGAACCATTTCTCAGTTGAATCAAAATGTTACCTTGACCTTTTACTTTCACCTTAGAAGCATCACCAAATAATATAGGGCCATTGTCTATCTCCTCAAATTCAGTAAACAAATGCTTGTGCCCGCATATATGGTTGCTTGCACTCGTATCGAGATACCACACTTTCTCATTTTTGGGACCATTCTCCTTATTCGCCAATAGCACCACATCATTATTCTCAGTCTCCTCCTTTTCTACGAAATTCATGTTCTCATCCACCTTTTTCTCGGAATAGCACTCTTTTGCATAATGACCATATTTACCACAATTGTAACAATCAATATTGTACCTATTTGATCGACCGCCTCTACCTCGGCCGCATCCTCTACCACGCGCATTATTGTTATTACCTCTTTCTTCATTTTCATTTTGTCCATGACCGCAGTCTCTACCGCAACCACGACCTCTACCACGTCCTCTACCTCGATCACCATGGCTCGTTTTGTCCTTCTTAAGTGTAGCCTTCGCTTGCAACGCTTCTTCTAGCAATTCTTGCTTCTTTTTTTTCCTTTGTTCATGAGCCTCAAGAGAACTTGCGAGATCGTCAATGGTCATTTCTTCCAAATTTTTTATTCTTCAATCGTACACACAACGTTCTCGAAATCATTTGTCAACGTCCATAGTATTTTCTCCACCACTCTCACATTGGTTAAAGTTTCTCCATTTTTTCAATTGGCTAACAACGGTTTGCACCCTTGTTATGTACTCAGATACACCTTCAATTTCCTTCATTTTCATCGACTCAAGTTCGCTGCGAAGAGTTTGTAGCCGAACTTGCTTCACATGCTCAGCACCTTTGTACGCCTTCTCCAAAGTCTCCCATGCACCTTTCGATGTAGTAAAGTCGGTTATTTTTTCAAAACCAGCTTCATCAACTGATTGATACATGATGTAGAGTGCGATTTTGTCTTGCTTGTGATTCTCCTTCAACCCCTTTAGTTAGGCTGCCGAAAACCCATTTGTATTTTCAGCTCAGTGTACCCGCTCTCAACTACTTCCCATGCATCTTACGAGCTGAGCAACGCCTTTATTTGGATGCTCCAATTTTCATAGTTGTTTCTGGTAAGATGTGGGACTGACATTTGGCCACTCGCTATGCCAGTAATTGACATGGCTCTGATACCACTTTGATAAAAATAACAATGGCGATTATCTAGAATCAGGAGATACGGAAGAGATCAGTCGATAATTTTTGTATCAAAACATTTGTTTCTCACTTTCTCTCTTTTATTACAACTGCATACATCTCTATTTATAGCCTTAAACATCAAGTTAGACTCCTAGAAATTCGTACAAGAATAAATCCAAAAAATAGAATTCTAAACAACACTCTTAATTTTGACGCCTTTTCAATAAACTGGCTATAGCTTCTTATAGGGAACTCCAAACGACATGAGACTTGAACCATCAGAAACTAGACACAAAAGCACCCCAAATGTATAGGTCATACACTAAAAAAAGATAACGTTTGCCCCTTAAACTTCTCATTTAAAACAGCCTCAAAATCTACCCACTGCACTGTTATAAATTTCAAGACAAATTAAGTTTAGTCATCAACAAATTATACTAACAGAATAACATATTGACAAAACATAAAATACCAAAAAATTATAACGGTATGACTCTATACGAAACTACTAAACACTATAACAGATAAGGTTATTGGCGACGAAATAAAATGTCGCTAAATATTAAAACATTGTTGCAAATACTAATTTCCGATGAAAAATAATCGTTTCCACAATAGTCACTGAACCCTGGTAGTAAAACAATATTCATGACGTATTCCCAAAATCATCGCAAAAAAGTTTTGAATACACAATATTTTTTTCAGTGAAACATATAACCAACGATAACGAATAACATCGTACATAGGATTTTGCGAAGTATTTTTCGTAAATAAAAGATTTTACCTACTAAACCGTAGTCGTAGGTAACTATTTTTAGTGACGATTTTTTTTGTAGCAGAATACTTTTATCTACTAATTTTTGTCGTAGGTAAATATTTTTAAAGACGTTTTATTAAACATAGGTAACAACATTTTGTGATGATTTCTTTTTGGTAGCTAATAGTTTTTAGTGATGATTCTATTTTTGTAGCAGAATAGTTTTAGTTACTAATTTCTTGTTGTAGGTAAATATTTTTTGAGACGTTTTTGTAAACTTAGGTAAGAACTTTTTGTGACGATTTTGTTTTGGTAGCTAATATTATTTAGTGAAAATTTTTTATTTTAAATTTGAAAATTATTATAATTGTTAAAAACAAATTTATTTTAATTTATTACAATTTTTAAGACACTTCAAAATATAAATATGTTATATTTTATAATTCATGTTGGTGACATATTTTTAAATAATAATAAATTGAAATAAAATAAACATAGAAAATAAAATGCATTTTATATAAAAAATATTTACAAATCATATACAAAACTAAGAGTCCTCATTTGAGTCACTACCACTAACATAGTTTGAACCTAGTAACTGTTTAAACATCTCTTAAAGCTTGTTCACGTCTTTTATATTACAATCTAATTTAGTCCTTAGTGTCAGGTTCTCCTCTTGAAGCGCCGTCACATAAGCTAGTTCGTGAAGAAGATGCAATAACAGGCTTAGGGTCATATTTAAGACCTTTGATATAGCCCGATCTTGTACCAACGACATTGCTGCAAATTTCATTGACATTGGGCTGATTCCCCTCAGACAATGACATTTGTAATATCTCCTGCATCTTGTCTTACAATTTAAAGTACAAAATCGAGTTAACTAAAAGATTATTACTTAGTATTACATAGAAAAATAAATTGTAATATTAATTTGTTTGTAATTACATAATTACTTTGTGCCTTTTCAGACGTCCAGCCATAATCTTTCTTGTAGTATGTTAGCTTGGACAATATGATCCTATCACACTCTTATCCTTGGAGTTATGTTTGGCTCTATTATATGAATTTAAAAAATTATAAGATAATAGAATTTATTATATTAAGAAATAAAATAATAAGTTCAAAACGTTACACTTACAATTGTTGTAAGATGATAACAAATTATTTGGAGCTGGTGTTATGCAAAGTCTTCATTTTTTCTCTGTTCACCTTGACTTTCTTACACTTTTCCTAAATTGAGAGAAGTAGTCATGAAATGTATAAATAAAATTAATAAAAGGAAATATGAAGAGGGAAAAAAACAAACCTGAACCTTCACTAAGGCCCAATAATCACACATTTTACTCCAATTTTCTAGAGTCACCCATTCCGAAACATGTCTCCTTGCCTTTTCATTAGAAGGGAAAGATTGGTAACATTTATAAAGTCTATATCTATAATCCTTCACCTTTGTTTCAACAGTGAACTAACACTGCTTGAAACCTTAGGCGTGTCAATATTAATGATATTGAGCTTCATCTATGAAGAACATGTATAAGTTTAAGTTATTATTTTTGTTAAGTAAAATCGCAATACATATAATCATATGAATTGAAATATTACTGAAACTTTGTCCAAATCATTTTAAAGCAAGTTGTTTTTCTTCAACTGCCTGACATGCTGAAGTCAAGACAACTCATTCCTTACAACGACGCCCAACACACTGTCCAATTTTACAGATTGGATCTTATCCAACGAGCGACGTTTCATGGGGTCAATGGTGACTGACAACTTGCTATTCATTGCAGCATTCATATGTTGCAACTCAACTCTTTTTGTCTTACCTCTACCTCATTTTCTAATGCCAATATTGGAACCTGAAAATTAAAAAAATCATAATAAGAAAAACACACTAAACATGTAATGAGTAATTTTAGCATTAATGTAAATATGTTTGGTTAACAATAACATACCTAAAGATACATCATGACTAACAAATGATGTTGGTAAAGGTTGTTGCTGACTTTCTTCATTCGATGATGCAATTGTTGGTTGTTCTAGGAATTTCTTTGGTCGTTACCACCCTCTTTCCCTTGTTTCTACCAGGTGCCATTATAATGAACCTGTGTAAAATGAAATATGAACATAACGTATAATCTTAACTTAAACATCAAATTTCCACATGAATATAAGGAAATCATCAGTCAAATACTAAACATTAGGCATAACATTCTGCAAAAACATAAATGAAACACTAGAAATATGCATCTAGTCATCATAAATTAGCATAAGTAAAACATCAACAACATAAGGCAATTATGATCATAACATTTCAAACAATACAAACAATTTATTTACATTCAATCATCATAATCAAGATTTTGAAAACATCATCATTAAGTACATTATCATTGGATTCTTCATCACTAATATATTCGAGCAAAGTATTGTCATTGTCATTTAAGTCATCCTAAGTATAGTATTCTTCTATTTGTAAGATAAGATGGGCTTAGACTTCATCTAATTGAACTATGTTGGGCTCGACATCTCTCCTATGGAATGATAATATATTTGCATCTTGTACTTGAATGCCTTTGATATTGAACTCCAATCCAATATCTTGATAGACTTCATCTGCACCCTGATCCAATTCACCCATATCCCTTTCACAAAAATGAAAGGCATTCCTTTGTTGAAACTTTTGAACAACTTTCCAATTGTTACGCAATATAGTATCGTTGACGTAGAAAACTTGTTTGACTTGACTTGTAAGGACAAACGGATCATTATCATATCATGTCTTACTAACATTTATGCTAGTAATATGCCTATTCTATTTCCATTTAAGTAGAACAACCTACTTATCTTTAATGTAATGCAACTTTATTATTTCAGAGATGATACCGTAGAAGTCAATGATCTCGTCATCATGACATCCTACAATGACAACCCTACTATTTTGACTTCTAACTCGACTATCTCGATCTTTTATATGAAATCTCACCTAATTAACAATACAACCTATGTATTTCTTCCCACAAATATGAGGCCCACATGCCAAACTATATAATGTTATTGTTACTTCTTGCATTTTACGGTTATGTAACTATATTATCTGTACGACAAATTAAAAATAAATATAAGGATGAGACATATTCTCATATTTTCATAATATTTAATCAATATGAAACTTACTCGATTTCTAAATTATGATACAAACATCTCATTATATCTTTCTTCAACATTAATAATCCCTTTGATGCGAATTGTGTCATTGTGCTCTCTATTCAAAAAAGACAACGATAGTAAGATCTCAGAGTGAATCAAGAAAACTGTAATATGATTGTTTGAATAAAAAGTAATATACATACTCCATGTATATATTGACTTTCTCACAATTGATCAAAATATACTAATGGGAGATTTTGAATTCATCTTTAGTTAACTCCACATATTTACTCACACTAAGTGGCCTAACTTTTCGGGAGAAAATAAACAACCCACCATTATCATGAAAATCAAAGTTACATCTGGTCGAGCTCTATTACGTTCATAATAATTAAGAGAGCATAAAAACCTGAACATAAATAGTTATAAACTTAGGAATTGTTACAAACAAATAACATAGAAAAACTTTTTGAATTTAATATGAAATAAATTTCAATCGAAAACATCCATCAAAATTGAACCGGTCCATAAAGTTTTGCTTTATATGGTAACTGAATTTCCAAATGAACCATAACATCTAAAAACAATGGGGGGAATAATAGTTCAAGCTAACATAGAATCGATGATATGTCTTTTTCTAAGTTATTAAGCTCTTCAACTTTAAGTGTCTTGTAATATAATTGCTTAAAAAACTCTCCCACTTGACCCAAAGTAATGGACACATCCTTCAACAATCACCCGCATATTCCAACAGGAAGTAGTCATTGAAAAAGTACATAACAATCATGATTTTTCAACCTTAACACTTTTTGTAACACCCCACTCC
>JANZXR010000004.1:9692723-9709374 GCA_027575705.1 Erythroxylum echinodendron
ATTACATATTCAAATTCTCAAATTAAAACAAAAATTACAAAAAACATTTCAAATATCATAAAAGGCATATTATCGAATACTTTATACGCAATATGCATAATCTAAACCTAACCGAACATTCACGTTTAAAACTTAAAAACATATTTTTTTTGTAAAATAATACACTTATAAGAGAGTTTACCTCAAACAAAGCACAATGAGTAAGACAATGATCGAAACACGATGGAAAAATGCGAGAGAAGGAGTCGGAAAACTCTGAACCGTAAGGAAAGAAGAGAAATGAAAACGCAAGGAGAGGGGAGGGGGTCGGGCTCGAGTTATAGCCGCTAGATTATCGACGGAACACAATATTCTGTTAGTAATTTAAGTTTCCAGAATATGCCTCCGCCGATAGTTACCGACGGACAAGACCATTCCGTCGATAAAAATGCGGCATTTTTATTAGAGTAGAAACTCAAATACCGACGGATAAGTTATTCCGTCGGCAAACTAGGTTTTGCTGCCGACATTTTCAGACGGTAAGATCATCTGTTGTCGGTATCCGCCGGCAAGATTACCGACGGCATATTAATACCTTCGGTAAAATTTGTTACATTTACCGACGGAAGACAGGCGTTCCGTCGGTAAAAGCGCGACATTTTTATTGGAGTAGAAACTCAAATACTGACGGATAAGTTATTCCGTCGGCAAACTAGGTTTTGCTGCTGACATTTTCCGATGGTAAGATCATCTACCGTCGGTATCCGCTGGTAAGATTACCGACGGCATATTAATACCATCAGCACAATTTGTTCATAAAACATGTACCGATGGAAGACAGGCATTCCGTCGGTACATTTACTGATGGAAACGCTATTCCGTCATTGTATCGTCCCTTTCTCATTGACACGACGACGTCTGTTAACAATTTACCTATAGAAAAGACTGTCCGTCGGCTGATTGCTCGAAGATATAGCGACGGAATGTTATACCGTCGGTAACTGGAAGCTAAATATTGACGGTTGATCTCCCGTCGGTAAATGACGAAGCAATTAAATTGCGGGAACAATTCCTACAATTTTTCCCGTCGCCGAGACTTTTGGCGTAGCTATTTTCTGTCAGAGATTTTGTGCTAAATTTTTTCCTGCAGTATTTTCGACGGATTTATTGTCCATCGGTAAAACATTCTATTTGCTGACGGAATATTGACGTTTCGTCGGTAATTATCGACGGATTTTTTTCTGTAGGAAATATTCCGACGTTATTACGCGATTTTTTTGTGGTGATTGAATCACAATTAACTCAATGAAAACATAATAAATCAAACTTCATTAATCTCAAAGATCAAAATCTTGAAGGTAAGTTTAGACAAAAATTGACATTCAACAACAGTTATTCTCAATGACTATCCCAATTCTATACATCAATAAAATTGCAATAAAGATGAAAAATACTGTCGAAATGAACTCATGGAGGCAGCGATGGTCAGAAACCACCTGTTTCGGAAAGTACTTTGCGTCAAGCTTCTTCTCCGTGTCTCTTTTCCTTCGTCTCCTTCCTCAAATCTCTTCAGAATTAACTGATGCAAACAAAGTTGCTCTTCTATTCTTTTGTGTTCTATTTATATCTTGGAAGCCCTAGGGTTGATTGGGGGTCAAAATGGTCTAAAAAGTCCTGCAAAACTTGACATTTTTAGCTATTTTCGTGTCTGCCTGACGTAGGACATGATCATGGCCCTGCTTGCCACTATCGTGGCTAGCTTTGTAATGATCATGGCCCAAAGTGCACGTTCGTGGCTTAGTTTAGAGCTCTATGTCACGATTGTAGCCTGGGTCCTATCAGCTTGCCTATTTCTGTTACAATGGTGACCTATTGTGTCACGATCGTGGGCTGTGTTTTTAGCCCAAAACTCTTCGAAACTTCTCCGTTCTTTATCTTTTACCTTGAAACACTAACAAACACATCAAGATATCTCAAAAATATAACATTTAAGCTCAAAGATTCATATTGACCCATAAAAAACAATTAAACTCATAAACTAACACAATTAAAGCCTAAATACACACTAAACACCCAAATTAACACTAAATACCTAACAAATTAAACCCTAAAACATAATGTAAATCACAACTATCAACATCCCCATACTTAAATGTTTGCTTGTCCTTAAGCGTATAAAATAACAAACACACAACAAACACTGCAATAATGAGGCAATAGCTTTAACTTCATAAATCAATTTAATCTTAAACACAATCATACAAGTTATATCTAATCATTAATATGCAAAATCTATGTCTAAGGGCTTTGAACTACATTAATAATTCTTTGGTCCTTCAAACTCTATAATTATTCCTAAGTATGTTGTCATGAAAAGTCAAGCTTATTACAAGTCTGGTAGGTTTTATTAAGGAAATACAATTTTTTCCCGTTTTTAAACATAGACCCAGTCTTTTTACGCGGATGCAAACATTTGTAATGAATGTCGATCTAGTTACTCAACTAAGTCATGTTTTTATTAACCAGCTTGGTCGAAAAGTCATTATAGCTTTTTGACGTGAAGGCACACATTCGTGATGCGTGTCGATCTGGTTACTCAGTTATATCACATTTTCAACTTGCCACTAGCTCTATTCATAACCCAAAGGCCAGTGGAATAGTGATTTATTTAACAAAAAGTACTTTTTTAATAACTTACCTTGTTGTTTAAGCTACTCATTTCCATGAAAATACTAGTTAAGCTTCTTGAATTGAAAGGCTTCAAATTATGAATGAATGTGACAACCAGTAGGGTGTTAAATTTACACTACATCCTAATTAAGCTGTATATTTATACAAAGACTCCTAATTCACTAATTTTGCAAGCTAATGATTATTTACAACCTAATAGACGATGTGCAAAATTAAATAAATTTCACTTCATCTAAGCCATTGACACATTTATTCAGTTCACAAAATGCAACCTAACAACTATCATACAATATGCAAAAATCACATTCAAAAGAAAAACATGTAATCCCTCCCCACCCTTGAATAATACATTGTCCTGAACATGACATAGGAGCACACAAGGACAAAAAAGAAGAGCAGAAAATAAAGTAAACAGAAAATAAAATAGAAATAAACATAAATACAAAAATTAGAACTGAAGGCTAATATGGAAAAAAAATAAATTGGGTTAGATACAAATCCTATGGGGATGGAGGTGGTAATAGTGTCGAAGGCGACAATTGAATGCCTTAAGCCTCAAAATATCTGTGGATCTAAGGGATATCCCAGCTTTGGGCGTCTTTGTGTCCAGGCCATCTCCTTCATCATTTTGATGTTTTCTGCAAGTGTCTTGTTAGTTTCGGAGACTACATCCAAAACCTCCTTCTAGTCATGTTCTTCTTCCTCGTCCTCAGATTCTTCACTGGTCTCTTCTGCCTGTCGGGTTGGCGCTGAGCTCGAACTTGCCTGACTTGCCCTGATTCTGACATGTGTGTCTTCGCTGATTTCCCTAAGTTCCATATTGTGGGAATGAAGGATCTCAGCTCACTATAAGTGATGATGGTTCAGGAATTCAGGGAGGTGAACAGTTAGTCCACTTTGGTCCACGCTAAAATATTCCGTAATGGCAGATGCTATGTACCCCAATCCTTAGATTATTGCACCTCTTGCTCAGAGTCACAACAATGGCATTCAACACATTTGTGGATGTGTAGACTGGAATACTGTGGTCTATGCACCATAAAAGAAAAGTTCCTTTGGGGAACACTTGTTGGTTTCAGTTTTGTCAAAAACCAACTAACACTTAAATTTGTGCAGCAATAAGTGTTTGTAGGACCTTATGATGTTGTTATGAGCATTCTTAGCATGAAATTACTCAATTCCAATAAGCTCATTCCAGTATTGAGAAGGACGGAATTTCTCATGATGATCGATGATGGAGGATTCAGTGAATCCACACATCTCGCACATGATTTCTACATTTAATTCATAGGCTCACCCCCCCTAACCTAAACCACAATTCTTTGGGATTCTTAGGGTTATAAGTCAAGGAAGTGAAAAATTTCAGTATAAGCTCTTGACAAATAGGAAATTGGAATCATATGAATTGGGCCCACTGGATCCTCTTAGCTAGGTTTTCTACTCGCTCATGCAACTCTAGCCTATCAAGTGTGTCAAAATCAAAGTATCTTGGGATTATAATTTGCCTAGCACTAAAGGATCGGAAATGAGTACCTTCCTCCTTTGTATAGATTGGGAAGGGCACACAAAATTTTGCTACTTAGTTTCATTTCCCACATCCCATAACTTACTATCATCCATTTGGCTCCCGTTGGGCTGATTGTTTAATGTGTGACATAATTAAGTAGAATTTGGAAGAATTTGGGGGTTGAAAAATTTTAGAGAGATGTGAGAGCTTTTGTGGCTTTGAAGTCTAGAGAGATAAAGCTAAAATGAAAGTGAAGTTAGAACTGAACATATAGGTGGCTAAAAGGGTAAAATGGTACAAAATCTTTTAAAAATTTCATCATCCCTCTTCTTACCCAATCGCAGGCCACGATCGTGGCCTGTGGGTTTCCCACTCTCCTTGATTTTTCTTCATCTGTTCTTTTCCCCATCTTTTCAATTTCACTTCTTGATTCTTTTGAAGCCCATTTTTACCCCTCTTTACTTGCTTGCTCAATCCATCTACTTTATTTTGAAATCCTCTTCCCTCTTGATTTTATTCAAAACAAAATAACCCTAACTACAGAATTCAAATGTTCTAACTAAACAATCAAAGAACTACTTTTCCATTGGTTTCCTCCCATGTAGTACTTCTTTTAACGTCGGTAGCTCGATGCTCTTTTCTTGAAAACTCATCCAGGATCAATTATAAACAGCTTGCTTCCACTTTTTTTATTCAACATCGATTTTGTAACCTATAAGTAAGCTAAAAATTGAAAAATAAATAGAAGGACAATATTTATAAAGTTGAGACAACCAATTAATTTCATCAATGTCATTCTCATTAACAAACTGTCAATAAAATAGGGAATAACGAAACTCCCTGAATCTTCCATTGAATCCAACAACTTGTCTTGTACGAAGGTGATTAAGGAAGGTGAATTGCTCTCCTTCTTCCTTAATCACCTTCATTTCCTTTGCTCCTCATGCTTCCCGAACAGAGATTTCCATACTTTCCTCAAACTTGATATCTGTTGCCATTTGTTCTTTGTCCCTTTATTCTTTAGAAGATTCCAACACATCATTTATAATGAATGAGATACTAACCTTTGGATTTTTAATTACATCATTCATGTTGAATGTCATTTGATCATCATCAATCCAGAAGATAGAGTTCTTTTCCTGAACATCTCCCTAAGATTTTTCGATGGTCACATACGGTGTATCAAGAACTGGTGGATAATAGGGAGGGTTGACATTCTTTTCTTCATCCTCTTTTTTGATTTCTTGGTCTTCTATAACGTGAGGTTTAGCTTGATTTCTCACTAGTTCTTCTAGCTCTACCCCGTTCCTAAGTGTGAAAGCCTGACATGACTCTATTGAATTTACATTCATGCTACGCAGATAGTTTTCCACAATTTGCTTACAAAATTCCCTGGAAAGCTGGCCTATTCAAACCTTTAGATTACGAATAGAAGAGGCATGATCTTCTGCTACTCGCTTAAACTTCTCTTCCAATCTCTTCTGGTTCTCTTCCGTATCCGTGAGCTTATCCATGATTTTGTCCAGTTTGGACTCCTATGAACTGGATTCATCTTGTTGAAATTCAAATAAGTGTTGATGCCCTATGTGAGTATTTGCATTGCCAGACCAATAGAAATCTGGATGGTTCTACCACCTTAAAGTGCACGAGTTCATATAAGGATGATGATTTTCCCAACCAAATTAGGGCTCCTTGAACTCCGCAAGTGTCCCTTGCTCCTTATAATATACATCCTTCATGATCTTTCCTTTTATCTCTTATTAACATTCAACTCTTCAGATGTCCCATTCTCATTCAAAGATGTCTTGATATGTCTCCACTTTATGCCCCCTTTTCTTTAATCACAAAAGATAGTAAAAAATCCTTAGACTAAAGAACTAAACTAATCACATTCTCGACAACGGTTCCAAAAACTTGATCGCAAGGTTACGTATGCTAAGTTTTAATATTTATAACCTCGATATTTTCATAAGTGCATGGGTCGTTCCTATAGTACCTAAGGTATCGATCCCACTAGGAGGGTTAATCTAATCCTAAAATGTAAGGCTTGACTAAATTTTATAATAAATTAAGACAGTAACTAATGCAGAAATTAACCAATCAAACAATCAATATAAGAAATTGAACTCATAAAATGTAAACAAAATAGCAATTTTGCATTACCTAATCCATAATCAACCTGGAAACTACCAGTTGAGAGAAAAGGGGTGGTTTTAATCCAAAATTAATGAAAATCTAATCAATTATATAATTATCGAATTACTCGGTCTAGACGGTCCTAGGGTAGATTACTCTCTCTCAAGTTACCCTAATTTATAATCCCTAATTTAAATTATGGAATTGTAATCTCTTGATTTCCAATTTACCTAAAACCTAAATTAGTTTTGAATTTGTCTAATAACTTATCAAAAACCTATGCTCAATCTCTAGTTACATGATTTTACCCAATTTGATTCAATTGTTATCTATCAAACTACCTAACTCTCGTTAGCCCAGTTTGATGATATTCACTCGGTTCACCCTCTTAGTTTATTACCGAATTATTAAGTATAAATATTGAATCACAAATAACTCAATGAAAACACAATAAATCAAACTTCATTAATCTCAAAGATCAAAATCCCGAAGGTGAGCTTAGACAAAAATTGACATTCAACAATAACTATTCTTAAGAACTATCCCAATTCTATACATCAATAAAATTGAAATAAAGATAGAAAATATCGCCAGAATGGACTCATGGAAGCAGCGATGGTAAGAAACCACCTGTTTTGGGATGTACTTCGCGTCAAGCTTCTTCTCCATGTCTTTCTTCCTTCGTCTCCTTCCTCAAACCTCTCAATATACTCTCTAGGGTTTTGGAATGGATAGATGCAAAAAAGGCTGCTATTTTATTCTTTTATGTTCTATTTATATCTTGGAAGCCCTAAGGTTGATTCGGGGTCGAAACGTCCAAATAGTCCCGCAAAACTTAACCTTTTCAGTTGCTTTCGTGTCTGCCCGACGTAGGCCACGATCGTGGCCAGCTCTGTCATGATCGTGGACTAAAAGACATAATCGTGGCTTGGGTCCTGTTAGCTCCCCTCTTTCTCTCACAATTGTGACCGCTTGTTTTTGGCTCGAAACTTCTCCATTCTTCATGGTACCTTAAAAATATAACATTTAAATTCAGAGATTCATACTAACCCATAAAAATCAACTAAACACATAAACTAACATAATTAAAGCCTAAATACACACTAAACACTCAAATTAACACTAAATACCTAACAAATTGAACCCTAAAGCATAATGTAAATCACAACTATCAAGAACTCATCATCATCACCCATCATCTCAAATTACATCTTATAATGTCTTTAATCATATAAGAAAGGCTATAAAGAAATATAAAGTTGTAACAATACTTTTAATAAAGGATACAAGGAAATGCAAAGTTGCAATTAAAAATTAAGCCCAATTCTTCAATAGTAGTAGCCACATCTTCAACTTTAGTCAGAACATCAGTAGCCTTCTAAAATGGTGTCGTTCTTTCTAAAATGCACTTAATATTTTCCATTAAAAACTAAAAAGGGAAGTCTTTAATATAAGTAAAACTCTGACTATCAAAGAGCATGCCACACATGTCAATGCCTATATATAGACTGCAAACAATGCTTAAATGAAGAATACTAGAAACTTAAGCAGCTAAGCTACCTTCCCAATAATGAATATTCATAATAACATTTCATAGGAATGAAGTTATTGGAGGGAAAAACATTTCAAAGATTTACCTTTCACACTCTCAAACTTAGCTTCGACCTCTCTAATTGCTTGAACAAGATGAATGATACGTGAATATGTTTGTGTTTTTTGCAACCAACTTATCAATCTAAAAACTAGAATTGAAGATACGGTAGCTCCATCAGTTGTTAAAGACATCTTATTTCAGTCTAAACATTTAGCAAAATATGAAATGCATTACCTTTTCTTGCTTCAAAGCTAGAAGTGTATTTGCACCTTCTAGCTTTCATTGAATTTCACTAACAGTTTTCAAAAGTTCCCCATTTCTAGAATTTGTGCAAGTATCCAAAGTGAATTACCAAAGAATGGGCCTTTAGATTGAAGTAAACAAACATTACCTAGTAAGTAGTAGCAGGTGACTCACGTATCTGACTTGAAAATGGAACTTCAAGTTTTGAAAAGCGATCCTTTAACACAGACAATAGGCTAGTTAGAAAATAAAAACTTCATTAGCGAAAGAGTTTAGAAGTGAAATAGGTGATTCATTCCCTATCAAAACAAAACAATTCAAACCCTAGAGGACTTTCATCGAACACCTTATAAGCATAACATAACTCAATCAAAACTTTAGGCATTCATTCTATCCATGCACTTTTTTCACCATCATTATCACATTCAAATATCAAATTGAACAATAAACAATCTCAATCTATACAAACAACTTAACAACTAATCCTAAGTTTGATGATGAACATAGCATTTAACAAACACAAGACGAAAAAAACCCAGAACAAATCCAAGAACTACTTACTAGGTTGAGTACAACTGTAGGGAGACAATAGAGAACAACTTAATATGAGCTTGTTCGCTTCAAAAAACAATAGAAGAAGAAAGTAGAAAGGGGAAAAAAATCACCGAGGAGAGAGTAGGAAGAAGGAACGCAGGAGGTGGGGTAGGGGAGGGGCTTCGAGTTTAATTTTTTAGATGGTGGGACATTTGACGACGTCGTCTCACCTAAGTTTTCTTTTTGCAGTTGCAACATTTAGCGACGAAATGTAGATTCATAATGAAATGCCCAACATTTACCTACCATATTCCATAAAAATTACCAATACAAGGAAAACGATATACAATGAATCTACATTTCCTCACCAAATGTTAAAAGATTGCTATGAAAATAAAAAAGCGTCGCAAAATGTACAACATTTTGCTATCAAATTGATAAATCATCCTCAATACTAAACATTTTACCTTTTCTAACGATCATAACTTTCATCGCCTATCACTCCAATTTCGCTACCAATTATACAAAACATTGCAAAAATCCAAGCATTTTCCTTCTTAATTTTCTTAATTGACTAACATATATGAGTTTTTCCTATTACCAATAACAAAATGAAAATTTTGTCTTTTACACTTACATATGGAGTTGTTCTTGATTTACTTAATTTTTAGGAATTACTAATCTATATTTTAATTTGGTAGATAAACAAAATAAAATGGAGAAATTTTAAAAAACTTTTATATTCTTTTTGTTGTTAGTTAAATTAATAAGGATTGCAAACCACATTTCATTTAAACTAAATTCATCACTAACGTTACATTATAATGTCTTGTTAAATTATTATAATATATTTTTCTAAATTACAAAAACTAAAATGTATAATTTTTTAAATACATTTTTTGAAATTATAATAATCAAATTGTATAATTTTCTGAAAATTGTAAGTCAATTATAATTTATTTGAATGGTCAAAAAATTAATCTGCAAATAACTTTCAATTGAATAATTTAATTTTAAATTCAAATTATGTTTTATTTGGGATAGGAAAATAAATTTATTAAAAATTATTTATGAACCTGTGGGCTTTGGTGACGAACCATATATTATTCGATATAACTGACGTTTGTCGATCAAATACAATAGATCGTAGCAAATTAATTAATACTACTTCTAAACAGCTACAGTAAACAATAAACGACATCATCTACCTAAACAAAAAAAATGACATCATTTTGTATTAGGTTTTTAAAGACAAAAACATAAAAGGTTACATCGTTTTGTATTAGGTTTTCAAAGACAAAAACATAAAAGACTACTCCATTCTCGTTCAAGCCATTCTCTAAATCCTCTCTTTTGTTTGGGTTTTTTATTGTGGTCATCACTATCAAAGAACTATTATTAACTGAATCGGTATTATTCTTTTCTTCTATTTTCATCAACGAAGTTATGCTAAGTTTAACTTATACCTTTAGATGTTTATTGAGAGTTCTTAATTATCCATTTGATGTATGAATTATGTTTATGGTTATATTTTGAAGATGTTTTACTGTTTATCTTTGTTATTTGTTTACGTCTGTCTATCTTTGTTATTTGTTATGGTTGTGTTTTATTTGTTATATCTTTGATGCATTTTATGGTTATGTTTTGAAGTAATATAGCCTAATATAGACAATACTATATTTCTATACATCAAGAATTAATCGTGTCTATTCTACTTTAAATTCCAAATTTTACTTATGTTACAAACTACACAATAGATTTTTGAAATTTAAGTAAGGGTAACTTTCATATCATTAGGCACATTGAAGATGTATAAGTGATAAACTGGACTACTTTCACTTATCATTGAAATTGGTGTTGAACATATCATGATTTAATTCTAAATTGACATTTGCACAATAAAATTCTTAACATTATTAATCAAGGAATGTCGACATGGAGACTAACTCCGGATGGCCCTAATTCGTTCCGTTGGGAGTAATATGGCAAAATTGTCCCTACTGAAAAATAAACAACGCAAAAAATCTCCACTTCATACACTAATCATAGTTTGCCTTCCATAGCCATCTTTTGCTTAAAGTAGTTTAGTATCATCCGAATAACAACACTTTCCTTATTATGTACATTCATTTCCTTTTATGAAGCTATTATATATATTCACATTTTTTGGTGTATACTACATGTTGTTTTAAGCTTCCTTGAGTCTCAAAGATGACATATATGCTTATGGAGGTAAGAGTGATGTCACAATAGTCCGTAAAGGATTAGGGAAATCGGTTGTTTTGAAAAATTCGTCAATTCCACAAACTTCGTCTGCTCATTCACGTATGCATGTCACTCCAATTTTAGTTTGTTTAATGGTTTACTAATCTAACAATATCTAAGTTCTATACTGATTGTGTTTTAGGTAAAGCTAAATCTAGCAACTCGTTCACTGTATCCTCTACAAGTTTAGCTATGGTCGAAAAGCTGTTGCAAAAGTGTGTGAAAAACCCTATACCTGAGGGAAGCACTATTACTGTTTCAATTGGTTCCTTCTAACGTGAAAGAACCCTTCTTAGGAATCCAGACATCGGAGACTCATTTACCTTTACCGACTCTCATGTCACTTGGAATCTAAAAAATAATTATATGATTGTCATTTATTGATGCAACCAACTGGACTCAGCTTTAAAGTTGATTTATTGTTGTATCTGTAAGAATTTGTCAAACAACCTCTCTCCTTGTTACGAGTCAAGCTGTGTACTATTGACTATGAACTATTATTGTTCTTGTTATATGACTATATGAATTGTTAAATTTCTAATTCAAAGTTCGTACTACTTCATATATCATATTATTATATTGAAACAATTATTTAAAATTTTTATAACTAATTTTTGAATGTTAGTAAATATTAATGATTAATTAATACTAGTGTTTAACACTTAAAATTATGTTGTATGTGTTTTTTTCAACAATACACTACAAAAATTCAAAACATATCTCCAATAAAATATATCTTAACTATGATAGATTATAAAAATGTTAGTTTAACAATTTTGGTAAATGTCAAAACTTTGGTGACAATTTTGGGCAAATGGTCACCAAATGTGTAACATTTAGTGACGATTTTCAGAAATCGTCACTGAATGTGTAACATTCGGTGATGATTTTCAAAATATGTCACCAAACTTTGATCTTTTGGTCACGATTTCCAATATCATCACCAAATGATCAATTTTAGTGACAATATAAAAAGCGTAGCAAAAACCCAACATCTTTTTACTTACGATTTCCCATAATCGTCACCAATTATGAACACTTTAGTGATAATTTTTGGCATTGTTCACCAAATGTTTCACAAATTATGGTGACGATTTCTGAAAAGCGTCACCAAAAGTTCATTTAGCAACGAATTCCTAAAATTGTCACCCATTTTAGATCATTTTGTTACGATTTTTCATAATCATCACTAAATGTTCAACAATTGGCGACGATTTTAGTAATTCATCACTAAATTTTGTACCTTGTCTGACCCTTTTTTAGTTAGTTGCCAAAGTCTTAATTTTAATGACGATTTTGTAAAATTGTCGTAATATGTTAACTTTTGTCGACGATTTTGATAATGTCGCAAAGAAAAACATAGATAAATGTCTACTTGGTTGCAATGTAAGTTTGTAATTTTATAAACAACAAAAAATTCTTTTAACAAGGCTCTATTTTAGGCTTGATCCACTTGTTTCTTACTCTTTTCTTATTTCTGATACACAAATTTAATTTTGGCCCAACAATCACCTCCCTTTTTGAAATTCCCCTGATACTTAAGTGAAAGGTTGGAAACTATTCCTTAAGCAAGGTCATAGGTTCTCAAATGGCCTTAAACTCGAGTAGCTACGTCTATTTGTCAAAAACTCTTGCTCTTCTACTCCCTCGCATTTGTTCACCGCCTTCTTAGGTTCAATCACCTATTTTATGTTCTCACTTAAAATTGGAGGCATTGGTTGACATTTGGATGGATCTCCAATAACTTTTTTGAATTAAGGCAGATAAAAAATAAGGTGTATGGCTGAAGTTTTGGTAAATCAGGCTTATAAGTCAACCTTCTGACGTTACTAACAATTGTAAAAGGCTCGAAGTAATATAGAGATAATTTGTCATTAATCCTTCGAGCTAACAACTTCTACTTATAGGACTACAATTTCAAATAGACCTACCTTTCTACTTAAAATTCCACATCCCTTTAGTGTTGATCTACTATTGTTTTGGGCAATATGATATTATTCCTAAGTACCAAAAGCATCTCATCATGTGGTCGTAACATGTTTTTTAGACTCTCCCACACATTGCCTTATAAAGGAGTACTTTATGGATGTATGGAAAAAGGAGTTATACCAAAACTCAACCCACGAAATACATCTTAGCCATTTCTAAGACCGGTAACACATGAAACAACAGAGGTACATCTTAAGGCATCTCATCACCTTATAGATAATAAGGTACACGCTGTCTAAGATGAGTTTGTTATAACCTGAATAATTCTTCCTAAAAATTCCTCATGAAAACTTTATATCTTTTAGAGATAACTGAGAAGTTTTACAATATGAAAAATAAATTTCTAAACTACCAAAAAGGATGCTTTAGTAGAATAAAATGGTTATTGCCAAATAATCCACTACCTTAAGTATAGTATTGTATTCATGTAATTTTAGTAGTCCTTTTATAAAGTTCATTACCAAATCTTCCCAGATAGCTCGTGGGATAAGAAGAGGATGCAACAGATCGGAAGGTGAGAAGGTTTCAAATATTTGGTTGACATGTTGGACAAGAGCTTACAAAATTGTTAATGTCCACCTGCATGCTTCCCAAAATAATTTCCCTAAAATTCTTTTATACGTCTTTATTAAGAAACCTCTATGCCCACCCATTGGGCTACTTTGAAATCCCTCCAACAAATTTAGCAATATCTCCACGAATCAAGGCGCCATAACCATAATTTTTCCTTTGTATTTAGTATGTTGTGATCATAATTCCAACCTAATTTGGATTATGAATCCCTTTTAAGGGAACAAATGTGTTCAATGAGCTTCAAGTGCTTATGGACGACATCCTCAATCTTCTTTCAATTAAGAACATTAATTTCAGTCAATGCTAGGAACCAAGGAAATGCATCAACCACTTTATTTTCAAACTTTAACTTGTATTGTATTTCAAAATTAAACCTAGTTGTTTGATCAGTAAAAATTGATATCCTAGAAAAAATTTTCATTGCTCTAATAGATAGAAAAAGCTACATTAACTAGTTCAAACAATAAAATGCCTTCCTAATAAATAATGTCACGACTTCTGTATTGCAAAAATGATGGCCATTAATTGCCTTTCATAAATTAATATTTTCCTTGCCAAACTCCCCAACACATGACTAAAAAAATTGGTCTCCCATTTGTGAAAGAATAACCACTACACCTGTACTTGAAGCATCAATTTTTAACATGAAAGTAATATAAAATCAAGTAAGACAAGAATTGTTACCTCCTTTATTGCTACTTTGAGGAGATTCATAGCCTAAGTAGCTTCGTCACTCCAACTAAAGCTATCTTTCTTTAAGAATTGGGTTAATGGAACTTCGATTTTTTCATAATCATTTACAAAATATTGATAGAATCTGATAAAACCCAAAATTCCTCTTAATTCTTTCAAATTCTTTAGTACTTTTCACTTTTCTATTGTCCTAAATTTCTCTAAGTCTGTAGCTACTCCTACCACTAAGTTGATATGGCCTAAATACTCCAACTTTGGATGCCAAAACAACACTTTTTGAGATTGACAGAAAGCTTATTGTCATGTTAAATGGTTAGTTACATCCTGAATGTAATTCTCATGTTGAATAAGTAAAGTACTATAAATCAAAATGTCAGTCAAAAATACTAACACATACCTCCTTATAAGACCTTTGGATATATAATTCATGAGAGTTTGGAAGATAATAAGGCCATTGGTAAGACTGAACTACATTACTAAGTACTCATAGCTCCTTTCGTATGTCTGGAAGACCATCTTATATATATATCTTGAGGCTGAACTCTAATTTTGGTGTAGTCTAATATAAGGTCGAGCTTAGAAAACAATTTTGCTATATGGAGTTTGTCAATTAACTCATTGATATTAGATTTCAAAATTAGGGAGAGATAGCTCTTGATAGTCCACACTATTAAATAAAATACCCGTGGATCGGATACCGTTTAAATTTAATTGCCTAAAAAATAGTAACGAAAAAAGATAGACAAAATAAAATAGGACAGGACATAAAGATTTTCATTGTTTGGTCAATGTGACCTATGTCCACGGCCAGAGGGTGAGAAATTTTACTAATATATGGAGAACGTACAATAAAAGGCTTTTACAAAATTTCTCAATAAGAGAAAATTGAAAGAAGAATGAAGGAAGGCCGTTGTTTTTGGTGCAAGAGACTTAACAATTTAAGCCTCTATTTATAGTGCAGAACTTAAGCTTCCGTCTGAAGGATTTTGTGAAATTCCTTCAATCTGTCCACAATCTTCATTTATGCAAGTCTTACCAAAATCACGCTTGAAGATTTTGGCATAACATAGCCAAAAATAAGATCTGCCTTTGCCGCAATATTTGACTTGTGAAGGGTAGGCCAAGGCATGCCACAAACGGCGGCCATTATTGTTGAATAAATGGAAGAGGCATGCATCCAATACCCAACCACTTTGGACTTATTTGTAGGGGCCAAGGCGTGCTCATATAATAAATCTCTACTGTTAGGCCCCGTTTCTGGAGCCTAACTCCTCATATATGATTATTCATGCTTGCTCTGATATCGCATCTGTTGTGCCCCAATTCTGAAGTCTCACTCCGTTCATGCTTCATGCTCTGATACCACACCTGTCAGACCCCGTTTTCGGTGTCTGAATCAAACTTGCTTTCATGTTCTGATACCAAAACTGTGAGAGCCCGCTCCCCAGAGCCTAACCTTCGGAACATCGTCAGACTTATCACTATCGGGTCATCTTCGCAATACCTTGTACATATCCCTGCTTCGGGACTATTGGTATAACTTTTCCTATGGGAATCCAATCTAAGGTTTCTTTGAATAGATTTAAAGAGCACTTCAGTCTTTACAACTTTCATGGAGACCTCGAAGGTCGACTCTATCTTCTGAAGGGTCTATCATTTTTTTCGTCTTATTTCTTGTGTCTTATTTTCGGCTTCCCTTCATCTCATTTCTATCGTCTAATTTTTCTTCCCTCTCATTTCTTTTGTCTCATTTCCAACTTGCGTCTCATTTTCCCTCTATCTCATTTCTTCCATCTCATTTCTGACTTTCGTTTCATTTTCCCTTTGCCTTATTTCTTCCGTCTCATTTCTGACTTGCTTCTCTTTTTCTTCCGTCTCATTTCTGACTTGCTTCTCATTTTTCCTACGTCTCATTTCTATGTCCGTGAACAGTAACACAGACGATAGCGCTAACACAGACAAAGTCTGTGAACAGTAACACAGACGATGTCTGTGAACAATAACACAGATGATACTCTTCGACTCTCCTTTCCTCTGTTTTCTGACGTCATCACAGAGAATACTTATACTCTCATATCCTCCTTGCCTCTATGTTGTGACGTCAGCACAGAGGATACTTAAACGCTTCTAAGCTTTCCTAGCCTCTGTGTGTGACATCATCACAGAAGATGCTTAACCTCTGTATTTTCCTTAGCATCTTCCTACTTCGATGCAATCTATTAACCCTTTTCAACGTCTCTCATTTATTTCAAAATTATATTAGAATCACCTAAAAGTGATTATTTATCTTTTCTCACTCCTCGAAAATCATTTTGCTCAACACATACAACTTAAAAACTTAACCCTAATCATACTCATGCACAGAAATAGAAATGCATACTTCATTTATCTACAAGTGAGTATTTGCTTACAAAGCTTTAATACCCTTACAAGTCTTAATACATCAG
>JANZXR010000004.1:9709474-9723894 GCA_027575705.1 Erythroxylum echinodendron
CACATGCCAAAAATGCCCTCAATTCAATCTTATGCATTTATTCCCTAAGCTATTATGCTTAATTTTATGAAAAAAAAATCAGGGGGCCGACATCTACCTTAACTTAGTCCCTAACAATTAGTAATCTGCTTCACCTTCTCCGACAATGCCCTAAAAGGGCTATATCACCAACCATAGACACCAATCAAGTCCAAGCATTGCTAGAACTTGTAAACTGGAAGAACCTTCATAAACATGTCAGCAGGATTATCCTTAGTGTTGATCTTCTGAATAAGGACCTTCTTCTCTGCAATAGTATCTCGAATGAAATGATACTTCACATCAATATGCTTTGTCCTCTCATGATACATTTGGTCTTTTGTCAAATGAATAGCACTTTGACTGTCACAATAAACTGTAGTAACCTTTTGATGAAGGGATAACTCGCCAAATAAACTCTTAACCATAATGCTTCTTTGATAGCCTCAGTAACTGCCATATATTCTACTTCAGTAGAAGATAAAGCCACTATATGTTGTAGAGTAGCTTTTCAGTTAATGGCACAACCTCCAATGCAAAATACATATCCTATCAAATACTTGAATTTGTCGAGATCACCGGTATAATCTGAATCTACAAATCCAACCAAACTGTTACTGGTTCTACCAAACTCCAGACAAAAGTTTGAAGTACCCTTCAAGTATTTGAGAATCCATTTCACCTCCTGCCAATGTTCTTTGCTAGGATTGGCCATATATTTGCTAATGACACTAACAGCTTGTGAAATATCAGGACAAGTACATACTACCAACAGCACTAGAATACGGAACCCATGCCATATAATCTTCCTCTTCTTGTGACTGTGGTGATTGAGTAGCAGATAGTCTAAAATGACTAGCAAGAGGAGTACTAACTGTTTTGGCATCTCTCATGTCAAATCTTTCGAAAACTTTATTGAGATAATTCTCTTAGGTCAAGGATAATTTTCCATCTCTTCGATCACGTCTTATCTCCATGCCAAGAATTTTCTTTGCTGCTCCCAAATCTTTCATCTCAAATTCACCATGTAATAAAGCCTTCAAATGGTGAATATCTGTGACATTCTTGGCAGCAATGAACATATCATCAACATATAATACCAAATAGATGAATAAGCCGTCATCTAACTTCTGGAAGTAAACACAATTATCATACATGCTCCTGGAGAAATCATAACCCAACATAAATGAATCAAACCTCTTGTACCACTGTCTTAGAGACTGCTCCAATTCGTATAAGGATTTCTTTAACAATCACACCTGGTCTTCTTTTCCTGCAACTTCAAAACTTCAGGTTGTTTCATATAAATCTGCTCATCTAATTCGCCATGTAGGAATGCTGTCTTGACATCAAGTTGTTTTAATTCCAAATCAAACATGGCAACTAATGCAAGTAATACACGAATAGAACTATGTTTTACCACTGGTGAGAAAACATCATTAAAATCAACACCTTGTACCTGACTGTAGCCCTTTGTAGCTAAGCGTGCCTTATACCTTGCAACCAACAATTTTCTTACCTATTGGCGGCTTCACCAGAACCCAAGTGTCATTCTTATGTAGAGATTCCATTTCTTCATTTATGGCCACCACCCACTTATCAGCATCAGCACTTGAACCTCCCTCCATATATGTGGAAGGTTCACCGTCTCCATCTGTTTCCTGTGTCACTGATAATGCATATGCAACTAATTTTGCATACCTCTGTGGTGGTCAAATCTCTCGTCTTGGTCTGTCTCTAGCTATGAAGTGTTCTTCTTCTACTGGTTCATCTTGAACATGATCAAGATTTGGTTCATCAATTTGATTTGTATGATGTGTACAAGACGTCTGTGAAGGACCTGAACTGCCAATATCTAACTCCATCTGCTTCTGTGCACTATCCTCCTTTTCTAAATTACAACGATTACAAGATTCTTTTCTAGGATACAACATAGAGGACTCATCAAATGTAACATCCCTACTAATTACAAATTTAGGTGACTTGGGATCAGGACACTATAAATGATATCCTTTCACCCTGAAACATAACCAAGGAAAATATATTTCTTAGCCCTAGGCACTAACTTTCCCTCACTTATATGCATATATGCTGGACACCTAAATATTCTTAAAGTAGAGTAATCAGCAAGAGTACCTGACCAGACTTCCTCTGGAGTCTTAAAATTTAGAGGAGAACAAGGAGAGCGGTTGACGATATAGCAAGCTGTAGCAATAGCTTCTGTCCAAAAATCAAGTGTCAACTTTACATTAGAGATTATACATTGAGCCCTTTCCAAAAGAGTTCTATTCATGTGCTCGGCGACTCCATTTTGTTTTGGAGTCATTCTGACAGTGTAATGCCGAGCAATGCCTTCATTTTTGCAAAATTCATTGAATTCACCTCCATAAAATTCCAAACCATTATCTGTCCGCAACCGCTTGACGTGTTTTCCTGTTTGCTTTTCAATCAAAACTTTCCATTGCTTAAAGGTTTAAAAAACATCATTCTTATGTTTTAAGAAATACACCCAAACTTTCCTTAAATAATCATCAATGAAAGTCAACATATACTGGGCACCACCTTTAGATGGAACACGAGAGAGCGCCCAAAGATTAGAATGAATATAATCCAAAGTACCTTTAGTTTTGTGAACAGCTGAAGAACTAAAACTGACCCGTTTCTGCTTCCCAAAGATACAATGCTCACAAAAGTCCATCTTACCAGTATTTTGACTACAAAGTAGCCCTTTCTTACTTAACGACATTAAACCTTTCTCATCCATATGTCCCAAACGCATGTACCACAATTTGGTCATGTCACCATCAGTAGAGACTGCCGCAACACCTGTTACTGTAAATCCCTGCAAAACATACAAACTACCAGACCTGTTACTGTAGATCCCTGCAAAACATACAAACTACTAGACCTGCAAGCTTTCATCAATACAAAAGCACCTTTAGAAATTTTCAAAACTCCACCTTCAGCTGAGAACTTGCACCCTTGAGAATCGAGAGTGCCCAAAGAGATGAGATTTTCTTCAAGTCAGGAATGTGTCTAACGTCAGTGAGTGTTCTAATGATACTATCATACATCTTGATCCGAACTGTACTTTTACCAATAACTTTACAGGTAGCATTATTAACCATCAAAACAATTTCATCATCCAATGACTCATAAGTGGAAAAACACTCCCTATCGGGACTCGTATGGTAAGAATAACCCGAATATAAAATCCACTCCTTATTAGACCTAACTTTATCTTTTGTGGCTATAAAGATACTCCCCTCATTGTTATTTGCCGCTACACTAGCTTCGGAGGTGTTGCTGTTTTTCTGCTCTATTTTATTTTTCTCCTTATATTTCAATTTATAGCAGTCAGCCTTTATATGCCCCTTTTTTCTTGCAATAATTACAAATTTTATTTCTATGTTTGGATTTTGACCTACCTTTGGATCTACTTCTTGCAAAATCTCTATTTTCAGATCTACCTCGTACAAATAGTCCGTCTGCCTGACTTTTACTAGTCTCTCCAGTGATGTCCCTATCAATCTGCTCTTTTGACTTTAATGCAGACTTAATACTTTTATATGAGACTGACTCTTTCTTATAAATCGTAGTATCACGAAAATATTTAAAAGACTAGGGAAGGGAACATAACAACAATATGGTTTGATCTTCATCCTCAATTTTTACATCTACATTCTTCAAATCCAAAATGAGAGAATCAAATTTATCCAGATGTGAAAGAATAGATATAACTTCTGTCATCCTCAACATCTACAACTTCTGTTTCAGATAAAGCTGATTTTTCACCGTCTTCTTCATGTACATGGACTTCAACTTGTCCCACATACCTTTAGTTGTGCTTTCACCAGCAACCTCTTGTAAAACCTCATCGGAGAGATTCAATATGATGGCTGATATAGCCTTTTTATCTAGATCTGTGAATTGATCTAACTCCACATCTATTAGCTTTTTCTTCACTCCATCAAGTGCAATCTCATACCCATCTTGTATTAAAATGGCCTGCATCTTGAGCTGCCACATACCGAAGTTAATACTCCGGTCAAACTTTTCAATAGAGGTCTTCTTTATCATCATAATGGCTAAAAATTGATATTTCGACTATTTTTTGATTAAGTGGGCCCCACAAGTAAAACCAGGATAGCGAACCCCACAAAAGCACTTAACACGGGCCCCATAGTCAAAGTTGGTACGTGGGCCCCACACATGAAACGGGACAACTAGCTCCACAAAAATACACACGGGCCCTACAGACAAATTCGGGACGTAGACCCACAAGCAAAACTGAACTCTATTTACAAAATCAAGGCAGTGGGCTCCCAGGACAAAATCGAGGCAGTAGGCTCCGTTTGGACTCACAATACAATCTAAATTACTTTTTTATGTGGAGGATCTACTTAGTGGCAACCATAGAGCATACGGTAAGTTAGACCAATAAGACAAGCTCTTATATCAGTTTGTTAAAGAAAATGCCCGTAGAGCGGATACCGGTTAAATTTAATTGCCCAAAAAATAGTAACAAAAATAAAGATAGACAAAATAAAATGGGATAGGATACAAAGATTTATATGGTTCGGTCAATGTGACCTACGTCTACAACCGGAGGGTGAGCAATTTTACTAATATGTGGAGAACATACAACAAAAGGCTTTTACAAAATTTCTTGACAAGAGAAATTTGAAAGAAGAATGAAGGAAGGCCGTTGTTTTTGGTGCAAGAGACTTAACAATTTAAGCCTCTATTTATAGTGCAGAACTTGAGCTTCCGTTTGAAGGATTTTGTCAAATTCCTTCAATTTCTCCACAATCTTCATTCATGCAAGTCTTACCAAAGTCACGCTTGAAGATTTTGGCCTAACATAGCCAAAAATAAGATCTGCCTTTCCCACAATATTTGACTTGTGAAGGGTAGGCCAAAGCATGCCACATACGTCGGTCGTTATTGTTGAATAAAGGGAAGAGGCATGCAGCCAATAGCCAACCACTTTGGACTTTGGAGGGGCCAAGGTATGCTCATGCAATACACACAAAAATACCAACTTATTTCCTTGCCTAACAACACGAGACTCAAAAAGGGGTTGTTGCTCAATCTAAAAATTCTCATAGTTAATTTTCCAGATACTAGTTTCTCAATCTTGCTCTTTACATACGGGGGTATTAGTAAGGTTGGACTTCGATAGGTTATATTCTCTCTTTCAATTTGATGACATTGTTATAGTTACATTTTGGTGGAAATTTAGTAGGTGTTTGAAGCACCTCTCGGAAATCTAACAATATCATATAAATTCCTAGATCAATCACCTCCACTTTATTGAACTCTTGTAATGCCAAATGATGCAATTCTAGCAATAATCTCTCCTTTTTATAGAAGGTTTTTAACACGAAGGCCTTACTTAAGCTGGGGTGTTCCTTCAATACAATCTTCTTCCTATTCATTATAATTGTCATTACAAGTGTCCCCTAATTGTCTTTGGTGACCCTAAAGTTGTCAACCATTTGAGACCAAGAATCATATAAGAAGGACCTAATGAAAAAGGTAGATAATCTTTTACAATTAATAGTGAGCTCTCCTAACTTTAATATTACTATTTGAAAATTTCCTTCTTCTTTTAACCAATTTTGTTCTTAATTATGACTCTATAACTAGCCATAACGGCCACTGGGATGTTTAATTTCTCAATAAGAGCATGTAAAACGGCCACTGGGATATTTAATTTCTCAATAAGAGCATGTAAAATGAAGTTATGAAGCTCCTATATCAATCATTACCACCACTTTTAACTCCCTCTACCGGTCCTTTCAAATTTAAAGTTCACGGTGACGTTAAACCCGTAATCGAATACAATAATAACTCAAGCCCTTCTAGGACTGTCATCTCCTTATCTAATGCACCTATGTTATTAGATCCTCCATCGCCATCGTCCTCTTTTCCCACAGTGATTCTCGATTCCCACATAATACCTTATCTCTCTATATTTGGGCTTTGACAACAGATAATTTCTTATATCAAGAAGAAGTGGAAGAGGAGGAAGTAGAGGTGATAGGTTTTAGTTTGGGTCTATTGATATACGATGAACTAGAGAGAGACGATTAATATTTGGTAGATAGTTTAATGTTTGAAATGTTAAGGTTTAATATATTGAGGTTTGGTGGGTTTGAGTTCATTGGGCTGTTTATTTTAGTAGGGGTCTAAGAGACTATTTTCTAGTCTGGTTTATATGTGATTGAGGGGAGATCTGAATGTTTCTTTAGGTTGGGTAGGGCAAATATTACTTAGTTTTTCTTTTCAAATTAAGCCGCCACATGTATTGTTTCCATCAAATATCTCTAGATTCGACATAAACAATTCAACTTTAATCTTCTCTTCCAACTCATTCACTATCACTGCTGTCATTGTTTAGTTCTTTGATTTTACTAGCAACCATTGCGAGCATCTTGAGTTGTATATGATACTAGGCAATAGTTTCGATATGATGGAGAGAAATCTACAGAGGATTGACCCCATCTTTTGGCCCCAAAAATCTCTACAATATTTTGATTTTTAGTTCCTATTAAGAAGAAGAGGGCTTCTCTCTTTCTTTGAATCGAAGCCATGCCTGTGCTTCTCCCTTAAAACACATGCTTACTGCCTTTAGTTTTTCAGCATTTGTCAGCTTGTTGACGGATAAGCAATGCTTAACCTTGAATATCCATGAGTTTATTATTTTTTCTATTAACATTCTAGTATCTGTTTTGGCTGTCGAGACTGACTCCACCCTAGAATGGTATAACTGGACTCTACATGGGCATTACTCCACACCCTCTGGTTCTTAAGAATCATATAAAATGAATCTTCTAATCTTTAGGCCAAAACAACCAACCATTAAACTATTAAACTCTGTCCTTATTTCTACCATTTCCTTCTTTATGGCTGACAACTATTATAACTCACTTTCTATTTGTTCCAATCAAGTCTTAATTCTAATAATGGCATCAACTGTACAGGATTGAAGCTCTGATACCAAAATGATAGAAAACTTACTACTATGACTATAAATAAGGTAGAAATAGGGAAGTGAGGGTGAAGAATAGAGAGAAAATGGGAAGAGAATCTATAAGAGGTGATTGTATTTTTAATGACAAAGAAAATGACATCTTTTTGAGAGGAGGTTATCTCCAAAACAAAATCGCAAATTTGACCTCCCTCCTTACTTCACTTACCTCTCCTAAATAATACATTCTGCGCTATCAACTGTACTAGTAGAATAAGATATTAACAAAATATGAAAGACCCAAAAATCATAACAATAAGACTCAAAATATGTAAACCAACAAGCCTACAATTTTGTAACCAAAAAAAACATTCTTCCAACCTCCAAAATCTATCATCAACCTTGAGCTGTCTTTTTCCAAAAAAAAAAAAAAACCTTGAGCTGTCTATTTTGACTATTCTTTCCCTATCTGTGATACATAAATTTAACTTGGAGCCTACCTGTTTGTGATGTTATTTAACTTTAATATAGTGAAATTTCCCTTTTAATTTACTAAAAATTATATTGGAATAACTAATGTTAAAGTGTCCGATCTTTTAGGATCTTTTCAATTTTGAACCCAAGTTTTTAAAATTTTTAATTAATTGATCAACCTTTTACAATTTTAATAGTTCAATTTAAGACATTATTTTAGGACATCTTCAAGTTATGAAGAGCAGAGATTTTATTAATCAAATTAGAAAATTACTAACGGAATTAAGTTTTGAACTAAATTGTCAAAACTTTAAAAGGTTCGTTACTTAATTGAATAATTTTGAAGCTTAGACACTAAATTGAAAAAAAAAACTCAAAAGGTTGGAGACTTTAACATTAGTCATCACAATAATATTCCTTAATTTAACTATATAACATAACTATATTTAATCTAATTGATATAATAAAAATTCTCACGGATGAGTATATTAGTGATTTGGGTGGAAGAATATATAATTTGAATCTTAATAAAAGAAATTTATGACTATCTTCTGTAATAGAAAAATCTAATTTTCTCATCCATCTCTTCATTTTTATATTATATCTGTAATATTGTAAAAAGAAAATCTAGGTTCAAAATATTTAAGAATAGTAGTGCCAAAAATATCTTATTTATTATTTTTGATAACTTAAATAGACCCAAGTCAAATATAACAAAATTAATAATCAACTTTTTTTATTTTGTTCATTTTAACAAATGGGGAATGGTTTGTTATTTTAATAATTTATGTAATTATTATGTTTTATATTGATTAAATTATATCATAAATTATTTATTAGGCGTTTAAAAATAATTTAACAAATATTGTTTATAATTTTTATAATAACCAAAAATAATAAGTCTCAATCATAATCTATATGCCCTTTCCACTATTCTCATCTTACTTTGTAGGCTACGGGGTTGGAATGGTTGAATAATATTTGGGCCTTGTGTACGAGGTGAAATTTCATAGATGCTTTGAAATCTCAAGTATTCTAAACTTTTGGTGTTGATATGTAAGTAAAATATATTATTAAATGATTATAATTTAAAATATATAATTTATAAATTTTTAAGAGATAAAGTTATTTTAATTAGCTGAAACCCAACAATTGAAACGCACTTTTTATGCCTTCATTAACAATAATTTCACATAAATCTCGATTCTCAAATTGCAATGGCCACTAAAGTATAAAGAAATAACCTAGAAAACTGTTGGGAAATCAGGTTGAGATTCGATCCCGACTGCAGCAGAATAATTACGAGATTTTCTCGCAATCTTTGATTTCCCAAAAACCAAGATCTCTTTAATTCTATAAAATGATTAGAATAAATAATAATAAAACGGAAACTTAATTCGTACATTATTTCGAAGCTTGATATTTATCTTGTCATATCTCTCAAACCGTTCCCGAAACCGATCCGTTTCAACCACCGTAGTCGTTTAAATATCCGGCCTTTAACGGTATCCACAGAATGAGTTGAGAGAACTCTGTAACTTTTATAGAGAGGGTTAAGCATGAAGTGCTAGCTACATAGAGCTTAAGCTTATTTATAATAAGCTTTGGATATTTTAGTAATTTAATTGAAATTAAATTCTAATTTCAATTAAACTTGAATTAGAATTACCAATAATTCTAATTAAATATCAATTATGCCTATATAAGATTCAATATCTCATATTGATCCTTATTTATTAAATATTTCATATTTAATCATAAAGTTTCTCAAATTTTACAATCAAATCTAACTTGAATAAATTAACTTTGCTCTCTTCAACCCATTCTATATGTAAGACCCATTAGGTTCCCAAATATATTAGCAATGATTATAAATTCTAATTCTAATTCACAATTAAAATTAGATAAATTAACTCTTTTTAATTTATCTTTAATTCTCCAATTAAAAAATTTAAAATCATAGATCAAGATCAGCGTTTAGCAACGCATCATGACCGTCGAAAAGGAATATCAAAGTAGTTTTGACTAACCTTTTTCCTTGAATGATTTTTTCGTATAATTCAATCATGTCATCAACCAATGTTCCAATCAGATATAGAGCATGGAATTAATGTCTACTCTATTTTGAGTTTAATCATATTAGTTCTCCGCCATTAGCTATTGATTCAACTAATGATATTTGTAAACTATTTACAAAATATCATTCCATCTTAGCCAAGGATTTCCAGAATCAATATTAACCGAGAACAACAGAACATTCTCCCTAATTACTTTAGCGTGATGAATCCTATCTTGATCACTCAACTACCTCCATATAGGTCATGCTACATCCAATGACTACTGATCAAACGACCCATGATTAAATAGATCGTAAGTAGTATCAAAAAATAGCAATCTCCATACAAGATAACTTTGATGACCTTAAGTCAAAGGATTACTTATACAATCATCATAATGAGAATTCTATAGACATACAAGTAATGTTCCAAATGGATCTTTCATATTGGGTCTGTTCAGTGAACTTGTTCTCTAGCAAGAACCTATACGTTTGTTTAAGTATCTCTATACTTTAGCCTATGAGATCAACTACTTCCTTCATAAGGAAAAACAAATGTGTGCTAGTCTTTTTACGTTTTATTAATGTCTATTAAGTTAAAAGGACTTTACGATTATTAATTTTGGTGACAATCAAATAATAATAGATTAGAAATAAATGAACTATTTTGGTAAGTGTGTTAAGTGTGCAGAAGTACAAAACACAGAAGAAGTAGAATACACAGAAGACGTGGAAAACACAAAAGAAGCAGAAAAACACAGAAGAAGCAGAAAAACACAAAAGAAGTGAAAAACAAAAAAGAAGCAAAAAAACAAAGAAGAAGTGGAGAACACAGAAGAAGCAGAAAATACAGAAGAAGCGAAAAATACAGAAGAAGTGGAAAACACAGATGATACAAAGATAAAGATACGCTAGTACGTCGGATAGTTAGTTAGTTGGATTTAGTTACAGAACTCAATCGAATAACAGGTTCTACAAGAATCAAGAAGCAGTTATCAAGAATCAAGAAGAAATCGGAGACTTAGGCTATATATATTAGGTGTAGTCGAAGATTGAACAACCTTTGAATCTTTTAATCTTTTGAGCTTTCAAGTATTTACTTACAAAGAAAAATTTAGTATTCAAAAGTACGATACTAAAGAGCGAACCCTACTGTAACAAAAAGCTCACAATATCTTTCTAGTGAGAGAAAGAAAAGGCTAAGAGCCTGGAGAGTCTAAGATAGCAGAAAGAATACTTTGTGTAAGAGACCTGGAGAGGCTTCGGAAGGGAAGAAAGAATAATTGTAAAGTTGTTGAAGTATAGTAAAATCTCAGACAAACTCTGAGGACTGGACGTAGCTCATGGTTTGGGGTGAACCAGTATAAACATTGCAGCATATATCTTTTAACCTTTCACTTTATTCTATTTTGTTTTTAGACAAGTATATAGAAGTTATTTGCGATTTAACTACGTAACTATTTTTGTATAACTTTTGTGGTATTATTTTAACAATTGGAAAAGTTCTTAACAAGATATATTAAAGATTTTGTATTCATGAAAGAAATACACAATTCAACCCCCCTTCTTGTGTATATCGCATATTGTACGTGAATTCTATATTAACATGTGATTTACTTCAATTGGTGTCAGAGCTCGACTTCTAAGAACTACCTTTACAAAGTGAGGACAAAGATCCATGGTTGAATCACATTTTTTTATAGCTGAAGGTACCTCTATCACAAGACCTCCTGCATTTAATGGTGAAGATTATCATTATTGGAAGGACAGGATGCGGCTCTTTATCGAATCAATACACATTGATCTTTGGGATATCATCAAGAATGGACCATAGATGATGAAGGAAATACCATTCCTCGTAACAGATGGTCATCTGATCACAAAGCTAGATTTTAACTAAATTCAAAGGCCAAGTTTTTTTTGAGTTGTGCTTTAAGTAGAACTGAATATGATAAAGTTCATAGATGCAAAACTACGAAGGAGATATGAGACACTCTATCCATCGCATATGAAGGCATAAACCAGGTGAAAGAGTCCAAGATCAGTATTCTTGTACATCAGTATGAGCTGTTTAAAATGAAAGAAGATGAGTCTATTAATCAGATGTTTGGACGATTTCAAACTATCGTTAATGGACTTAAAGCTCTTGGGAGAATCTACGATAATCAAGACCATGTCAGGAAGATTCTCAGAGGTCTTCCAAAAAGATGGAGACCCAAAGTCATTACAATACAAGAAGCCAAGGACTTGAGTAAATTAAAGCTAGACGAATTGCTTGGTTCTTTGAAGATACATGAAGTAGAACTTGATGCTGAAGATAAACATAAAAGAGAAAAATCTATAGCATTAAAGGCTGGTCAGAAAAATAACAAGACTCAAAGAAATAAAAGTTCATCATCAAAAGCATTAAAGATCAAAGAAGTCAAGAATGAGGATACCAGTGAATTTGATCACGATTCAAGTGAAGATGATAACGAATTATCTTTCATTTCAAGAAAGATTAGAAGGATATGGAAAAAGAAAGCAAAAGGAAGTAAAAATTTTTCTTTTAAGAAAAATAACAAAGAAGAAGTCAAGAACGAGAGGACCTCGATCATTTGCTATGAGTGTAACAAACCAGGACATTATAAGTCTGAATGTCCATTGATTAGAAGAGAACCGAAGAAGAATAAAGGAAATAAAAAGAGTATGATGGCAATTTGGGAAAATTTGGATTCATCCGAATCTAATTATGATTCAGAAGCATCAGTGCAAGTAAATATATGCTTGGTAGCTAAAGAAAAGGGTAATGAGGAGGTAACTTCTAACTTTAATGAACTTCAAGATGCACATTTAGAATTGTTAAAAGATTCACATATTACAGTAAAGCATTATAGATCCTTAAAAAAAAAAGTTTTTCCAAAATTTGAAGAACATGGAAGTGTTAGAAAAAGAAAACGTTTGTCTTAAGAAACAAGTAGACGATATGAAGGAAAAAGTATCTATTGATAGATCTGAGGAAATTACTTAGTTGAAACAAAGGATTAATTCTCTCTCAACAGACTTATCAACCTTTACTAAAAGTACGAAGAAAATAAATGACATGATCAGAAATTATAGACACCCTAATGATAAGAGTGGTTTAGGGTTTATTAAAAGCAATGCTTGTTATAAAAAGAATTTTGTTCCTTATAAAAAGAAATTTCACCAGTCTTTTTTTTATCATTCTATGAATAATTATAAGACTAACCCTAAAGGACCTAAGAAAATCTAGGTACCTAAAAAATCTACTGTAGATCTCCTTCTTTGGAAAAAGCAGCCAGCACCAATGGTATTTGGACAGTGGATGCTCACGACACATGACGGAAAGAAGGTCTATGTTCCTAGATCTTCAAAATAAGAAGGGAGGTTCAGTAACTTTTGGAGACAACCAGCAGGGCAAAATAGTTAGAATCGGCAAAATCGGTAAAAAGTCCTTTGCATCTATTGATAATGTTCTGCTAGTTGAAGGTTTAAAACATAATTTGATTAGAGTAAGTCAATTATGTGATTCTGGTTTTGAAGTATCCTTTAATCAAAACTCTTGTGTAGTCAAAAACAAGGACAGTTCTATATTCTTTTCTGCCAAAAGACGAAACAATCTTTATAAGATTAATTTAGAAGATTTGCAAAGTCAAAATATTTCTTGCTGTATATCAACAGATGAAGAAAAACTGATCTAGCATAAAAAGCTAGGTTATGTTAGTTTTAAACATATTTCCAAGTTGATTAAACATGATTTGGTAAGATTTTTACCAAAAATAAGTTTTAACAAGGATTTCTTTTGTGAGAGTTGTCATAAAGGAAAACAGGTTAAAACGTCTTTGTCCTCTAAAAATATTATAACTTCATCTAGACCTCTAGAGTTATTACATATAGATTTATTTAGTCCAATTAGGACATTAAGTCTTAGAGGAAAGAAGTATGGTCTCGTAATTGTCGATGACTTCACTAGATTTTATTGGATATTATTTTTGTCACATAAGGATGAAGCTTTTAAATATTTTAAAGTTCTTTCCAAAATGTTATAAAATGAAAAAGGAGTTTCTGTTACTGGAATTAGAAGTGATCATGGTGGAGAATTCGAAAATGAAAATTTCAGAATATTTTGTGAAGAGAATGGAATTGTCCATAATTTCTCTACTCCTATAACTACACAACAAAATGGAGTTGTAGAAAGAAAGAACAGGACGATTCAGGAAATGGCAAGAACCATGCTTTGTGAAATGAATCTTCCTAAGTATTTCTGGGCAGAAGCTGTAAATGCAGCTTGTTATATTCAAAATAGAATAATTTTGTGACCATGGTTGAATAAAACTCTATATGAGTTATGGAATGGAAGGAAGCCTAATATATCTTACTTTCATCTATTTGGTTGCAAGTGTGCTATATTGAATACAAAAAAACTTTGGATAAATTTGATTCTAAGGTCTATTCAGGAATTTTTCCAGGATATTCATTATCTTTTAAAGCTTATAAGGTTTATAATCTTGCTTCTAAATTTGTTGAAGAATCTATTCATGTCAAGTTTGATGATGGTTCTCAATCAAATAGAAGTAATGATAATGAAACCCTATCAGTACCCTTGGTTGATAATTAAGATGTCACCATCAGATGGTCCTCTAGATAAAGTAGAAGATGTTCTTGAAAATTTTAGTCTAAAAAAAGACTGAAAATATAAATCCTCTCACCCAGAAATCTGATTATAGGAGAAACTTCAGATGGTGTGAGAACTAGGTCTAAATTCAGAAGAGAAGCAAACATAGCTTTTATTTCTGAAATAGAGCCTAAGAAAATTGACGAAGCTCTTCAGGATGAAGCTTGGATTTTAGCCATGCAAGAAGAACTGAACCAATTTACTAGGTGTAAAGTTTGGTC
>JANZXR010000004.1:9723994-9739278 GCA_027575705.1 Erythroxylum echinodendron
CAATTTGTAAGCCTATATCTCTAGTTTACTCCAAATTAAAAAGCATCTCATTTGGAATCCTATAGATCCAGATATAATCAAAATACCAAAGGGTATTCAGGAAGAAAATCCTATTTTATTGTTCCAACAGATTCCACATTTTGATTTGATCAAAAATTCTCAATTCAATTCAGAATGCTACAAAAGTTTATGTAGGGATAGAAAACTGTATCAGGAATCTATTGGTTCAAGAATCAGATCATTTGGAGATCTAGAGAAAAAGTTATGGTCATATAAGTGAAGAGTAGACAAAGCAGAAAGTAGACTAAGTATAAGATAAACGCAGAAGGTCTAAACAGAAGATAGTGGTCAAAGTAGATGGAAAAAGTCAAACATAGACACAAAAGGTCTAAACAGAAGATAGTGGTCAAAGTAAACGGTAAAAGTCAAACATAGACGCAGAAGGTCTAAACAGAAGGTAGATGCAGAAGGTCTAAACAGAGCATAGTGGTCAAAGTAGACGGTAAAATTCAAACATAGACACAGAAGGTCTAAACAGAAGATAGACGCAGAAGAATAGATGCAGTGGGCAAATTGCTATAACTTTCACTACAGATGTCATATTTGTATTTTCTTTATATGGTTTGAAAGAAGACTTCAAGATCTATAACTTCTATGAAGACCTTGAAAACAAATTCTATCTTTTCGAGGGTCAAACATGGAGCATACGATAAGATTGGACGAAACCAACCGAAAAAGCAGACGAATTGAAAAAGACAAATGCATTGGAAAAATTGCCATAACTTTCCCTAAAGATATCAGATTAGGGTTTTCTTTATATTTTTTGAAATAATACTTCAATATCTACAACTTTTATGAAGACCTTGAAAACAAAATCTATCATCTGGAGGGTCAAAAATGGAGCAGACGATAAGATTAGACGAAACCAACCAAAAATGCAGACGAATTGAAAAAGACTGATGCAATGGGAAAATTGCCATAACTTTCCCTAAAGATATCGGATTAGGGTTTTATTTAGATGGTTTGAAAGAAAACTTCAATATATAAAAATTTTATGAAGACTTTGAAAACAAATTCTATCATCTGTAGGGTCAAACGTGGAGCAGACGATATGATTAGACGAAACCAACTGAAAAAGTAGATGAATTGAAAAAGACAGACTCATTGAGAAAATTGCCATAACTTTCCCTAAAGATATTTGATTAGGGTGTTATTTATATGGTTTGAAAGAAAACTTCAACATCTACAACTTTCATGAAGACCTTGAAAATAAATTTTATCTTATAAAGGGTCAAAAATGGAGCAGATGATATGATTAGATGAAACCAACCGAAAAAGTAGACGAATTGAAAAAGACAGACGCATTGGGGAAATTGCCATAACTTTCCCTAAATATATCGAATTAGGGTGTTCTTTAAATTTTTTGAAAAAGGACTTTAAGATCTACAACTTTCATGAAGACCTTGAAAATAAATTTTATCTTCTAAAGGGTCAAAAAAGGATCAGATGATATGATTAGACGAAACCAACAGAAAAAGTAGACGAATTGAAAAAGACAGACGCATTGGGGAAATTGCCATAACTTTCCCTAAAGACATCAGATTAGGGTGTTATTCAGATTTTTTGAAAGAAAAATTCAATATCTACAACTTGCATGAGGACCTTGAAAATAAATTTTATCTTCTAAAGGGTCAAAAATGGAGCAGATTATATGATTAGATGAAACCAACCAAAAAAGCAGACGAATTGAAAAAGACAGATGCATTGGGAAAATTGCCATAACTTTCCCTAAGGATATCAGATTAGGGTTTTCTTTAGATAATTTGAAAGAATACTTCAAGATCTACAACTTTCATGAAGATCTTGAAAATAAATTCTATCTTCTGAAAAAAATGGAGCAGACGATATGATTAGATGAAACCAACCGAGAAAGTAGACGAATTGAAAAAGACAGACGCATTGGGGAAATTGCCATAACTTTCCCTATAGATATCGGATTAGGGTGTTCTTTATATGGTTTGAAAAAAGAATTCAAGATATAAAACTTTTTATGATGACCTTGAAAACAAATTCTGTCGTTTGAAGGGTCAAAAATGGAGCTGACAATATGATTAGACGAAACCAACTGAAAAAGCAGACGAATTGAAAAAGACAAATGCATTGGATAAATTGCCATAACTTTCCATACAGATATCAGATTAGGGTGTTCTTTAGATAGTTTGAAAGAATAATTCAATATCTATAACTTTTATGAAGACCTTGAAAACAAATTCTATCGTCTAGAGGGTCAAAAATGGAGCAGACGATACTATGCAGAAGGAGATATTTCGGTCAACAACAGAAAAAGCAGAAAGTCAACTTAAGAAGGTATGATGTCATCACAGACGATACTATCTAAACTCCTCAATTCAAAAACCATTTTCTTGAATATCTCTAAGTCTTCATCAACTCTCGTATAAAAACCTATATATTCATACATGCTCAGTGAAGAAACAGAGCATATCACCTTTCCATATCTAACTTTCTACACTAATTGTATACATCATTTTATTTCTATTTCAACTCCAAGAACTATTTAACAACACCTGATCACTAGTAATCCATCAAAACCCAAATAACATCATATCTCCAAGTTTTCACCCCTTTATCGCAGTGTTCAAAAATATAATGATATGTAAATGACATTCTCATGCCAATGACAGTAACTCATCAGATTTATTTCAAAATCTCCAATACTAAAGAACTTATTCACTACCTTCTTGTTGAAAAACTCCAAGATCTTCAACTATCCACAAAGCCTTAATTTTCATGAAAAATCACGTACTCCTCTGTGAACACTAATCCATTTCTAGTTTTTCTTAAGGCAGAAAAAAACACTTTAGGAGTAAAGGAAATGGTAAGGGATATGAAGAATCAGAGTTAACTCTCCAAAGGAATTTGATGGAAAACTCTGTGTATGAAAAGAATTTCGGAGAATATGATAATAGGGATAAGAACTTTGGAAAAGTACCAATCCCCTTTTTAACTCTCAGATTACTCAAACTTGATTCAGACACATAATAAATGCAACTTTACACATGTCACTTTCCTAAAGTATAAGTTCTAACTTAGTTTCTTTTGAGCCAACTCCATCTAACTCTCATCTTCACAATCCAACTATTTCCAAATCTTTATTTGATTTCTTCTTCTCTTTTTCCTATTTTTCATAATATTTTATAAATTACAAAAATAAATTCCTAATTTCACCAAAATTCTTAAATCTCATAATTCTACTAACCAATAATATTTTCAACGCAGAAATATTCAAAATTCTAAAAAATTCACAATTCAATCCAATTATACCCATAATTATTCATGAATGCATGTACAATTATTTTCATGTGCAAGACCTTCACTATACTCATGTATTTGTATGTCATATTATGCATGAGCATGAAAAATGCATTTCTAAGCTCTCATTTAATACACCTATTTACTATTCTAACCTCCCATAGGTAACAGGATGTTACAAGAAATTTCAATCTCCAAGCGCGACCTCCATCACCAAGTTTCCAGAATCCACATTCAAAACACGTAGGAAAAATAAAGACAACATGGGATCACTTTTTCAGAACCAAAACCACAACAACTATTGTTTTCTAGAAAACAGAAACACATCCAGAAATCGAAATCATAGGCAGACAATTTCCAGAAAAAATAAATTCCAGTAGCTAGATTCGCAGTTGCAACTCAAAATAACCACAACAAGCAGAAATAATCCATATAGACGTGAGCAATCACACTACTCGAATACTTATTAAGAACTCCAGAACAATTCTAGGGTTCAAATTTTTCTGGGTTTCAATTTCAGAACAAAAGTAAACACCATATGCTTTAAAGCGAATTTCCATAAATGCAAACTCAAAATAAAGGACATGAACAAATTTCTAGAATTGCAGAACAATTCTATTCGTTGGGTCTTTTAGATTCTAATATGAACTTTTCAGATTTCTGGGCTTATAATATGAACTCTTCATATTTTTTCAATTCCCAAAGATTATGAGATCAATAGTAAGCAAATAATTTAATCAAATTATAGAAATAAAGTCGTTCTGATACCAATGTTGGAAAATCGGGTCGAGAATTGATCCCAATCACAGCAAAATAATTATGAAACTCTTTTACAATCTTTGATTTCCTAAAAATCAAGATCTTTTTAATTTTATAAAATTATTAACAAAAATTATAATAAAGCGGAAACTTAATTCGTATCTTATTTCTAAGTTTGATCTTTATCTTGTCGTATCCCTCGAACCGTTCCCGAAACTGATCCGTTTCAACCACCGTAGCTGTACAAAAGTGCAACCTCTAATGGTATATACATAATGAGTTTAGAGAACTCTATAACTCTTACAGAGAGAGTTAAGCATGAAATACTAGCTCCGTAGAGCTTAAGCCTATTTATAATAAGCTTTGGATATTTTAGTAATTTAATTGAAATTAAATTCTAATTTCAATTAAACTTTAATTATAATTACCAATAATTCTAATTAAATACCAATTATGCCCATATAAGATTCAATATCTCATATTGATCCTTATTTATTAAATATTTCATATTTAATCATAAAGTTTCTTAAACTTTACAATCAAGTCCAACTTGATTAATTCAATATCTCATATTGATCCTTATTTATTAAATATCTCATATTTAATCATAAAGTTTCTTAAACTTTACAATCAAGTCCAACTTGATTAAATTAAATTTGCTCTCTTCATCTCGTTCTATATGTGAGACCTATTAGGTTCCCAAATATGTTGGCAATAATTATAAATTCTAATTATAATTCATAATTAGAATTAAATAAATTAAAACTCCTTTTAATATATCTTTAATTCTCCAATTAAACAATTTATAATCATCGATGAAGATCGACGTCTAGTAAGGCATCATTACCACTCAGATATTTAGGAATGTCAAAGTGATTTTGACTAACCTTTTTCCTTCCATGATTTTTCTGTATAATTCAATTTTTTCATCAACTAATGTTCCTATTAGACATAGAGTATGGAATTAATGTCTATTCTATTTTGAGTCTAATCATATTAGTTCTTCACCATTAGCTATTGATTCAATTAATGATATTTGTAAACTATTTAAAAAATATCATTCAATCTTGGCCAAGGATTTCCTGAATCAATATTAATCGAGAACAACGGAATATTCTCCCTAATTACTTTAGGGTGGTGAATCATATCTTGATCAGTCAACTACCTTCACATAGCTCATGCTACATCAAATGACTACCGATTAAACGACCCCTGATTAAATAGATCATAAGTAGTATCAAAATATAACAATCCCTATACAAGATAACTTTGATGACCTCAAGTCAAAGGATCACTTATACAATCATCATAATGAGAATTCCATAGACATAAAAGTAATGTTCTAAATGGATTTTTCATATCAGGTCTGTTCAGTGAACTTGTTCTCTAGCAAACACCCACACATTTGTTTAAGTATCTCTATACTTTATCCTATGAGATTGACTACTTCCTTCATAAGGAAAAACAAACGTGTGCTAGTCTTTTTACGTTCTATTAATGTCCAATCTTAATAAAACAATGACTAAGAACATTTAAGAATAGTACATAAATGCAATATGAGTCTTATAATTATAATCTCATTATAATTTCATTTGCAATATACAATTATTCCATTGACTTTATCATATACATCTATTCACGTATAAGGTAAATAATGCCTTTAAATAATTTGTCACTAAACTACAACCAAAGCGATTGGTTGTAAGGCATAAATTAACAAAAACATGTGACTGTGTGGGATTTCAGATAAAAATTTCTTTTGTTTTATGGCTTCAAATATAACACCATTTATGTTGTTATTAACAAAAATCTATTTTTGTAGTAATTAACTTCGAAATCAAATTTGATTTTCAAATGCTGCTTTCTTTGAGGATCATATTTCATATCTACTGTAATTTCGAAATCAGTCGTTAAATTTTCAAATTTAAATATTAAAATTTGGTCTAAAATTGAAATACTTTAATTTTCAGAATAAATTTATCAAGTCAAATTAATATGTACAAATCTATTTTCAACAACCTCCTCAATTTGGGTCTTGAAATCTCCAAATTGATTGCTCCAATTGTAAATGCTAAAGATGTTTCCCGTGTATCATTATTGAATTCTGTTTATCAAAGTGTACGTCTCCACTCATCGTTCAGTCTCTCCTACGCCATTTCCATTTTTAGCCCTAAATTAAAAACAGACACCAAGCCAAAGGAGTTTACGTTATGGGTTTCGTACACAAGTCTGTATCTTCTATTTAAGATTATTCTGTCTCAAGGTCGTTCCTATCATTTTATAGGCTCGGGGTAAAATAAATCGACAATATATAAATAAGTAAACTTAAATGACTCAATTTATAAGTCTACATACTCAACCAAATATTAAATTATCATAACATCAGCTAATGATATCTTAAGAATATCATTAATAATAAGATCATTAAAAATAGTAACAGTAACAAAATAGCAATAGCAGCAATCAAACAACAATATTATACTGCAAAATACTAAGAGAATTGTACTAACAAATACACAGAGGATCATGATTTATAAAAAACAACTTCTTTGTGCATTTCTAGATGCAAAATCATTAGTAGTATTATCAAGATCAATATTGTCCAACATATCATTTTCAATACATAACATAGCTAAACCATTTAACTTTTCTTGTGAAATTGATGACATTAAGTAGGTTTTCAATAATTTTAACTTCGAAAAACTTCTCTCAACTGATGCTACAATCATAGGTATAATCAATAGAATTCGATAAGCAATTGAAACATTTGGATAACAATTTGCGGCTTTAACAAATTCTAAAATTTCAACTAATGACATTAACTCATTTGGCAAAGCCATTTGCGACACTTTTAATTCAGAAAAAAGATCATCTAAATCCACATATGACACATTATCATGAGAAAAAGTCATAAAATTAGTGCAACATTCTCTTAATTCGTTATCATCCAATGACCTCAACTTTTTTGAATCCACTAAGAATCCAAAAATATTATCAAATATCGTTAATTGTTCAAATATATTCTTCAATGAAGCAATTTCCATATCCACAACAACTAAAAAGTAATTAACTCTGAAAGAATCCTCAGCTAATTGTATTTTTCTAGTATAGTTAATTTCATCAAATTGTCTTTTTTTAATAATACGTCTAGCTGAAAATGTAGGCTCTATATTTATCTCAAGTGCAAGAATTTTTGCAATATTCATACTAGAGCTAAACCTTTCATCTCTACATTTCTCAAAAAAATACCATCACACCTTCTAATTACTTTATGGTAACATAAATATACATAGATTTAGATTGCAACTTTTTACTCACCATGTTAATAGCGAATAAAATATCATACCAAACTTGGCATCATAGCAAACTTGAACACGACCAAATGTAATTAAAGCTTTAATTGAATGTGAACGTTTTGTCTTAAACAGATAAAGCAAAAAATATCAAAGAGATTTACTTGTGTAACATATATTTAGATGTAGGTTGGAGTCATATTTTCCTCCAAAATGGTGTTTCTCTTCCATTTTGGAGGTGGGTTGGGAATGCCCTTATTCGTGTTTGATAGGTTATAGGTATGAGACCGGTTGGCGTGAGAGACAAAAAGAAAACTACATAGACGAGACCTGAGTAATGCAATAATTGATGACGACGATGACAGCGAATGGAAATTTAAGTAATTGTATCATGGAACACATGAAAATCTTAAAAATTTGTCAACCAGGTCTTAGAAACAAATGATAGGTTTTTTTTCCATGTAATAATGTTGGTGACTCGCTTTCTACCTAAAGCTTCAATGTTAAACAGGTTCATATGCTTATCACTTGGTTGATAAATTTATGTGTAAGCTGCAAGTTGCATATGGTGTCAACTTTTTGGCCATTGTTTTTGGCATGTTTCAAAGTATAGTACTTTGTTGAGGATAGATTTTATCCTGTCTTATAGGGCCTATAGCTTATATTATTTTGAATGAGCTTAACAAGGTGACTCAAAATTTGGTGGATATGTATATAGGATGACCTATTTTATAACATAGAATTCAAGTTGAAACAACCACTAAAGTAAGAGACCAAATTGGTATATTATCATTAACGTTATTTTCATCTAGGTGGATAGAGTTTTATGAAAACAAACATGAAACTAGATGGCATTTTCAACACAGCCACTATAGAACTACCAAATATTTGCATTTAGCTACTAAATTTAGACACATTCCAATGTGACCAATCCTAGTGTTCAAGTTCATAGCTGGACTCGATGCAGTTATGCCATATAGTATAATGTCAAAACCTTAAATTATGTTGGGTGCATATACGTGGATTAGCTTAAACCTATATCTAATTACATCAATGGGGGGCTCTTTTTTATAGGCACCAAATCAGTTGTTCCAAAAAACACAGCTCCCCTGTTCCTGCAGGATCACATCTATTCATTACATGGGACCCCCATTTAATTGATGGATGGGATCTTTCAGAATAGGATAACTGCGTTTTTTAGAACAGGAGAACTGCGTCTCTTTTTTATAATGGGCTTGGATTGGTGTCCTATCTGTTCCTACGTAGGGCTGACACTTTTCTGTCTTACTTTGTCTAACACATATACGACTCGTTTCTGCTTAAAAATTTTAAGTGCGTTCTTTTACATGCCCATAAAGCGTGCCCGTGCACTTATTTTTTATTTTAATTATTTAATTATTACTTTAATAAAAATTAAATTAAATTATAATTATGTTATTATTATTTTTATAAAAATAAAATTAAAAAGTAAAAATTGTGCACTTATGTTTTTTAATTTTGATTATTTAATTATTACTTTAATAAAATATTAAATTAATTTATAATTATGGTATTATTAATTTTATAAAAAATAAAATTAAAAAGATGCACTAGTTTTGAATTTGTTTTTTATTTTTATTCTTAAATAAAATTAAAATTAAAATGATAAAAAACAAAATTTGTGTCAATTTTTCAAAATTTTCTATCATTTAATTTTAATTTTTTAAATAAAATTTTTAAGATAAAAATTTAAATTTTAAAATTGATTAATTTATTAAATTATACAATATATTATATATGTGAAATAATTTGTTTTGATTTCAACGACATATTTTAATTGATTAATTTACTAAAATTGTTTATATAATTTATAAATTATAGAATTTAATTAAAAATAGCTAATTTTATCAAACATCTTTAATAAACAGTTACGCGCTGACTTGACCAGTAGACACAATCAACTATTTATTAAAGATGTTTAGTAAAATTAGTTGTTTATGTATAAAATTCTATAATTTATAAATGATATAAACAATTTTAGTAGATTAATCAACTAAAATATGTCGGGAAATCAAAACAAATTACTCTACATATATAATAAATTGTATAATTTAATAAATAAATCAATTTTTAAAATTAAATAATAGAAAAAATCGAAAAATTGACACAAATTTTGTTTTTTATCATTTTAATTTTATATAAAAATAAAAATAAAAATAAAAACAAATCCAAAATTGGCGAATCTTTTTAATTTTAATTTTTTATAAAATTAATAATATCATAATTATAATTATAATTATAATTTTTTATTAAAGTAATAATTAAATTTAAATTTAATTTAATTTTTAATAAATTAATAATAAAATAATTAAAATAAAAATAAAAAACATAAGCGCCATGCACTAATCCAACTTTTTTAATTTTATTTTTATAAAATTAATAATAATATAATTATAATTGTAATTTAATTTAATTTTTATTAAAGTAATAATTAAATTATTAAAATAAAAATAAAAAAATAAGCGCGTAACTTAAAAGAGTCACATCGTGTGAAAGAGCGCTCTTAAAATTTTTAATCAGTAACAACATTGTATATGTATTAGACAGAATAAGACAGAATAATCTTAAACAGAAGATCCGAACTTTTCACACCCCTATTTTGTTTATGATAAAATAGATGTAATTATTAAAATTAAAAAAAAAGAATTAGCCAACTCATGAAGGTGCTTAAATATTGTTGTTATAAAGACAAACTAGAGCAATACAGAGGCTCCCGCCAGAGATCCGGTAAAAAATCTACCTGTAACCTATGAATCATAGGTGTTATTCATAAGTCAATTGACCAAAATTAACTAATTATTACTATTTACAGAGGTCAACTTTATTATCACATACCAACTTCAAATAGTTCCCATCCCTCCTCATCCAAAGAATCTTTGACAATTGCATTAGCATTGTCCTCGTCAGATCTGCAGTTTGGTGACTCTCCATCGACAGATGATGCGGGGTTTGCTTCTGCTGGCCTCTCAGAAGTCTCAACTATTGGAGCGGTCACCATACTTGATGACATACTTCTGTGGGACGAGCCTGATGAGGCTAAAATGCAACTCGTCTGACTTGATGAAACAGATTTGCTCAATGGAACTCGCTCGTCAAACTTCTCTTTCAACAATCTCACATCCTGACATATAACAGAGATCTCTCCTCTGCAAACAAAATGGATAGGCATTCTCTTATACTAGGATGGCACACTTTGATCTAACTAGCAAAACACAAATGATTGCAAAATACAGTCAACTTTCAAGATTGCAAGTAAACTAAAACATGTTTATGTATCGTGATAGGAACAAGTGAATTCCCTCCTATTACTAGATAAAAGTCCTTCGGCCAAAACAGTAGTTGCATTTGGACTGAGCACAATGGAATAGGAATACTATTAAACATATATCTACAATTGGAAATAGAAACACAAAATTCAAGAAATAATGACAGGAAGACTTACTGCAGTCCATCAACAATCCGCCCACGCTCCACCAGGAAATCTCGTAACTGGAATAGAGCAAATACACAAGGTAAGAAAGAAATCATTGTAATTTTCTTAGGCTGGTTAAGAATCAAATACTAGCCTAGGAGCTACCTTAGAATTTGCATCTGCCTCCTCTTGCAGGATCTTTGACTCTTGGACTACCTTCTCCATGATAGCTTCTTGCTCAGCAAGACCAATTCGCGCAGCCTCTTCCTTTTCCAGCTTCTCCTGCTCAGATGCTAGTCTCAGCTCCTCAGCTGCTGCTAGTCGTGTTTTTAGGGCTTGATGTATCTAAATATAATATCATATTCAGAATGTAACTACTCAACACTTTCAAAGAAGACAGATAACAGACAAAATTCTAGCACGATAATCATGAAATCATTGAGCACACTATGCACTTGGGATTAGATAGCAGAAAAAACACGACCTACATGGAAAAGGAAAGAAGAGAGAGCAGAAACAGGAATCATACATAAGAAATAGAATTGAGAAATAAAGGATCAAGAATACAAAGAAGTACCTCATCAAGAATAGCAAGAGCTCTATCTCTTTCTTCTGACAATAGAAGTAGGCGAGCCTGCAGTTCCTTCATTTCGGTGGCTAGAATTGCCCTCTCACCATAAATTTCTCCAGCATGCTGAACAATCAGTGAATCAGAGTTGGGATTACGAAATGAAGAACATTTACTAAGAAATTCTATAAACAAGTTTTACAAGTAGTAGTCACACAAGATGCTGCAACATACCATGTCATTTGTCTCCTTTGCATGCACAAGCAACTGTTTAAGCTCTTCCACCTTGAATAAATTGTCCAACCCTCCACTTGAAGCTTCCACTTTGGCTTTTTCTGCTGCTTGCTCTTGGAGTTCAACTTGTCTCATCATGAGCATAACTGACCCCATGGCTGAAAACAAGGTTTTCTGAATCATCACCAAACAATTAGTTAGTTCCTTATAGACAAGGCAAAACTAAGAACAAAGTTATCAATTGATGAGGTGAAACAGAATTAAGAAGCGAATGACTTAACTTCACTACTCCTTGCTTCTTATATGGTCGGACGTGCCACAATATTTTGGAGATTACACCGTCATATTTACCAAATTAAATTGCTAGCGATTAACGACTTATTTTATTTACAATAATAAGCAACATTAATCTTCTGAAGAGTTGAGCATCATTTTGCAATAAGAGAACACCCAAAATTGTTACCTTGTTGTTTCTAGCAGATTCAATGATATCTTCAAGAAAATTGATCTTCATCTCTTGGTCAGAAGAACTTGCCCTCTTATTCGAGCAGCTTGAAAATTCAGTATCTATAACATCATCTGCAGCATGCTGTGCATAAACAGAATTTTCCATCTCCAGTGTCGTCACATCTAAACATGATTCTACTTGAGGGCACTTTCCACAAAAAACCGGGCCAGAATCAATTTGACATTCAGAATTCTTAGCTAAATTGTCAGCAGTCAAGCTTTCATTGCTCCCATCACTTTCCTGTATCAAACCGGCAGAGTTGACTAGTGGGATCTCATCATTTCTGGTTGTGATGAACACACTTTGGACTTGACCTAAAGAAGTTGGCGGCTCACATTTTGTTTCAGACAACATTTGACAGGAAGAAGTATTGTCTTTATGTCCCAAAGCATTCAACATGATTTTGGAAGTCTGACTTGAGCAAGACTGGACATTTTCCTCTTGAAGTTTAGGATTTACCAATAGAATCAATTCCTCATTTTCAGAATTTTCCTGTAACTGATGACTAGCAGCATTTGAATCATTAGACGAAACAGATGAATTCTGGCGATTGAATTGATAGGTTGAGTCAGAAGAATAGCCACTACTTGTAAGATGGCTTTTGTCACTATCGATATCACTTGCAGAACCCACATTGCAGGTATTTTCTTTAGTCGGTAGCATTTCTTCTGAAGGCATATCCACAGTTCTTTCTGGAGTAACTTGATGAGGTGTCAACACATTGACCTGTTCTTCCATAACTGCACATTTAACAGAGAAGCATCAGGAGTCGTGCATAGAACAATGAATTGCTTAAAGTTGGAAGGCTTAAAAATAACACAGGTTTACTTCTTATTAAGGATAAGCAAAAGTCAGATTGAAGTTAAACATAGAAGTACATAGTCTATATTTGCTCTCTGATAGAAAATTAAGACCTTGAGAACTTGATGAACTAAGGAAATTCCCAGATAGACGCGGAAGGACATCCGAAAGAACTATTTCCACGGCTGTATTGGGGTCTTTTGGGTGCTCAATAGCAACAGCCCTCAGAAGGCGTGAATCAACCTGCAGAAGATGATATTATTTGAAAAGACTTCGTTGAGAATTAACAATTGAGACAAGATAGTCGTTGACAAACAGCTGACATTAAGATTACAAAATAGTCTAAGCATCTTCACTCACAAAGTAAGAAGAGAAGAAGTAAATTTCTATCATATTTCCATCACATTAAGACATGAAGAACTTGTGTAAAGGAGTTCTTTCAAATACGATAAACCAAACCCAAACTTCTAAAAATTACATAGGTGAGTAAGATCAATTACTTGAAATCAACCTCATAGAACCGTAGGAAATAAGATCGATACCTGCGGAAACACTTCCATCAAGGATTGATAAACTGTATTGAACCCCATTTAGCCAGCTATCAATCTGTAAAATAATTACTCTACAGGTAAGAAAAAGATTATAAAAACTAAAAAATAAAAAAGTTGGAAAATTGAAACTACTTAGCAGAAGATTACTTATCGATCAAAGACTAATGATTAATGATCTCAAACACAGAAACAATTCGATAAGAAGTTCTGCTAAAACGCTAGATTTAACCTAGAATCATGAACAAGAAAATAGTTATCAAAACCCTAATTCTAACGCTTCCTGATTACAGAACAAGACAACGCAATCAAAACCCCCAGACAAATAGGAAATAATTAGTTGAGAAGAATGAACTGAAAGCTAAAAATGAAAAATTAAAACCTTTTTAGTACTTGTTTGTTTTCTAGAACTTTCTGGGGAGCCAAAACACAGGAAAAGCACCGAGCTTCGCAATGAGCCTGGAGGAGGGACACTAGAGAGAAAGGGAGAGGTGATTGGGAATTGGAAGAGTTCGTTTTCTAGGGAAACTAAAAGGAAGGGAGAGAGAGCGAGGGGCACAAAACTGGGTAGAGGAGTAAACTGTAAAGATCAAACGAGGGTAAATTGGACATTTGAACTCGTATGAGTTTCCACGTGGATTATAATTGCATAGAGGAGGTTATTTAAAGTTCGGCGAGAAGATTACGGGCATATGATAAAATCACGAGGAAACTTCTCTCTCTCTCTCGGAGTGAAATCTTCTGTTATTTTATACAAGACCAACCCTATGCCATTTATGCACAGCCAGAAATTTTGCTGGACCTGAAACAGGTTGGTCTTGAATAAAAGGAACAGAAGAATGGGTTGGCTGACTCTCACCTTCCTCCTTCATCCAACAAATTGAATTATGATGACTCATGTCACTTACTTGCTATTATAAATGCAGTCATCACCACATTCACCAACCAAATCACATTTTATTTAGAGCATCAAGTTAAGAAACTCATACCTCTAATACTTGGGATGTTCCTTTCCATTGCTCAAAGCTCCAACACCTATAAAAGAACAAAAACAAAGAATCCTTTTACAAGAGAGAGTTATGGTAGAAGACCCAAGCTTTCTTTTTACACACCCACACACAATGTATTTTCTACAATCTCACTTTATGCCATTTATTATGACATGTTCTACCCTAAGGAGTAGAATAGATTAATTGTATCATTTTATATGGATGATGTGAACTATAGTTTAATAGGCCAACATATAGTCATTAGGGTACTACCATGTGCCTAAAATGCAATTAGCAAATTAACCATCCCATTATGATTATTAAATATACATTAAGCAATTCGATTATGGTTAGACATATGGAATTAACGTTGTGATTATATTAGTCCACAAATATTTCTAACATTCTCCCACTTGGACAATATAATCAAACCACCATATCAATCTCCATCATCCAAAAGCAATCAAATAAATCATATGCAATATCATATCGACAGGATATATATATTACATATGATTTGGCCCTAGAGATGTTCGAATACCACAATAACCATTAAAAAAACATGCGTGCAGTACAATATTAACATAATATGTCAACATTAACAAAGATGACTGCAAACATCATTATGCATGTCTCATATATAAAAGTCATAAACAATCCATACAAAGTGCCAACATAGTCAATACAAAATAGCAAACTCCCACTAATTTTATCCAGCTAGGCTCCTAACAATCCCATGCGGGAGACGTGTTCTATAAACACACATATAGGTAAGCCTTTTGTGAGTGGATCTGCTAACATGC
>JANZXR010000004.1:9746101-9819039 GCA_027575705.1 Erythroxylum echinodendron
CTCGTCGCGACCTCCCTCGTGGTCGCGAGGCGCGCGCATTACGAGCGCGTTTTCAGGGGCATTTTCGTAATTTCTGCGAAATCGTAACGCGTGCGCTTGCGACCGTGAGCTCTCGTATAGGCAAGAAAACGTCATGCAATCATTTTCTTCTAATGATAACTATTATCATACTATAGCAAAATCTTTAATTTATAGTCCACAATTATGCTTTTAGTAGTATAAATTAAGTGGAATAATTCCAACAAGGTACTATACCTTTTGGTGCTACTCCATGCAACATCTTGCATCTTGCTATCAAGGTGTTGACATACATCTTACATGTTGTTATTAAAGTTTATGAGACATTAGCCAACTCAAAATGTCATTACATTTGGTCATATATATGGTTTTGACATATTTCTAAATTTTGTCACTGAATATTCAACAAGGATTATAGTAAAATAACAAAATGAACATACAATTTTCTAACTTTTAAGATCTCTTCTCAAACTTATCCCATGTCCAATAAATTAGGCTTAGTAACTTATATACTAAACAACGTAAATTTTACTCAGAATAAAAATAAATGTAAGAAAGCAAGTAATTAATTATATGCCATGACTACTAAATAAGATTAGGACTTTATTCATATTTAGTTACTCCCACTATTTTATTCGAAATAATAGCCCTCACTACTATTTGGAAGGATTACTTTAATCTTTCTAGTGGGTTAAGATCTTATTCAAATATAGTTGATCTTGACTTTACTCAACAAACCAACTAAACTTAAATTAGCTAGATATCATTCATATCTCAAGTGACTCCTAGATCTATTAAGTGGCAACTCTTGCTAAAACATATCTCATATGTTGTTCCTAACCCTGCCTTTAAATTTATATGATCAAGAGTTTGCTCATTTAAATCACACAAATTTAGTTAAGTAAAACCCACTATTATAAGACTAAACATGTTCAGGTTAAAACAACCTTGAGTTTATTTAACAAGCCTATAATAAACAAAACTCTGGTTTATTCTTATAACAATAGAAGGTAACAATCACATTCTTAATATGTACTTAATATTTTAACGAAAGATTTAATTTCATCCATCTCATCAACTATAAAATTGCATGTAAAATATCATACATATAAAATATACAACGTAACATGCATCTAATATATATATATATATATAACTATTATCATACTATAGCAAAGTCTTTAAATTATAGTCCACAATTATGCTTTTAGTAGTATAAATTAAGTGGAATAATTCCAGCAAGGTACTATACCTTTTGGTGCTACTCCATGCAACATCTTGCATCTTCCTATCAAGGTGTTGACATACATCTTACATGTTGTTATTAAAGTTTATGGGACATTAGTCAACTCAAAATGTCATTACATTTGGTCATATATATGGTTTTGACATATTTCTAAATTTTGTCGCTGAATCTTCAATAGGGATTATAGTAAAATATCACAATGAACATACAATTTTCTAACTTTTAAGATCTCTTCTCAAACTTATCCTATGCCCAATAAATTAGGCTTAGTAACTTATATACTAAACAACGTAAATTTTACTCAGAATAAAAATAAATGTAAGAAAGCAAGTAATTAATTATATGCCATGACTACTAAATAAGATTAGGAATTTATTCATATTTAGTTACTCCCACTATTTTATTCGAAATAATAGCTCTCATTACTATTTGGAAGGATTACTTTAATCTTTCTAGTGGGCTAAGATCTTATTCAAATATAGTTGATCTTGACTTTACTCAACAAACCAACTAAACTTAAATTAGCTAGATAGTAACTTTATTAATCATATCTTAAGTGACTCCTAGATCTATTAAGTGGCAACTCTCGCTAAAACATATTTTATACGTTGTTCCTAGCCCTGCCTTTAAATTCATATGATTACGAGTTTGCTCATTTAAATAACGCAAATTTAGTTAAGTAAAACCCACTATTATAAGACTAAACATGTTCAGGTTAAAGCGACATTGAGTTTACTTAACAAGCCTATAATAAACAAAACTCTGGTTTATTCTTATAACAATAGAAGGTAACAATTACATTCTTAATGTGTACTTAATATTTTAACGAAAGATTTAATTTCATCCGTCTCATCAACTATAAAATTGCATGTAAAATATCATACATATAAAATATACAATGTAACATGCATCTAATATATATATATATATGTATATATATATATATAATATAATATAATATAAATAAAGTATGCAACTTATGTACTCATAATCAAATTAGGTGCATAAAAATTAAGCTTCGTTTGATTTTAGTTGTTGATTTTCATAATCTAAAATAATATTTTCAACTCCTTGGAAAAATTAAATTACACTAAAACTATTAATTCCTAAATAAATTAAATTCCTATTCCAAATATAAATTTAATTTGATTTGAAAACAAATTTCAAATCCAATTACAAACTATTTCCAATTATCTTGACCCCTTTAACAAAATTTAATTAAAAACTTTTTTCAATAAATTATTCTTATTACTTATTAGAATTTACAAAAATTCCTTTTTCAAAATTATATAAGTAATACATTCTAATCCAATTAGAAAAAATATTTCTAATCTAATTAGGAATTATTATTTCTAATCTCACTATAAAGTACTTTTCTTTAATTAGAAAACTATTTTCTATTATTAAAAGGAACTACTTTCAAAATTAAATAAAAAACTTTTAAATTTAGTTAAGAAAGTCCTTTATATTATTTATTTAAAGATTGATTTCTTAATTAGTTAGAAAATCTTTCTTTAATAAATTAGAAAAATATTTCAAAAATATTAAAGAAATCTCAATTTTCTTAATTAATAAATGAATTTTTTTCAAAATTTAAATAAGAAAATACTTTTAAAAAAATCAAGAAACTTATTATTCACAAATATGAAAACTATTTCTAAATAAATAGAATAATAATTCTATAAATAAATAAAGTTATAAATTTAATTTATCTCAATCAAATTGAAATAAATAAATAAATAAGAAACAGCTTTCTTAATAACTTAAGAAAACATTTTTCTTAATTTTAAGAAGTTGAACTAATTAATTTCAATCTGATTGAAACTAATTAATTCTAATTTTAGAAACTAATTTTCTAATATTAATTATAAATCAATATAACTATCAATCTTAATTATATTAAGAAAAATAACTCCTTTAATTTTGGAATTAATCTGATAATTAATTTAATTTAAGAATTCGACTCCTTAAAAAATTAATCTAAATTCTAAAATAATCCTAATAAAAGAACCCTTTAAAACAGTTTTTAAACAATTTAGGAACACTTTACTAAATTTATTAAGAATTTAAGCCTAATTAAATTTAATTAAAAGGATGCTTAGAAACATATGAAAACAAATAAAAAAGTGTGTGGAATTGTCTAGCCCGTGCGTTGCTCGCACCTTAATCAACACAAGGGCGTTGACTGGCGCGTGTAAGTGGCGTCTGTTAGCGATGCTTTACACGTGCCCATCACTTTTCAAATTTAGGGTTCCTCTATTTTGTCTGTCGTCATCGTCTCTTTGTTCCTTCCATCGCCATTCACCTGTATCTCCACCCAGTCGCCAGTAGTGCAACAGTTACGCCACTGTCAGCTGCAGCCATAAACTCTTGCTGACGCCGACCATGTGAAACTATTGGCAGTTCCAACGAGGAGATGGTTCTCCCCGCTCACTCCACCACCAGACTTCATCTGCTCTGGTGTTCAGTAGCCGCAACTCCAACCAATTCCACAAGAAAATTGTACCCCATTCATAAACAAAACAGACACTTTACAAATTTTCAACGCCACATAACTAGAAACATGTGATAAATCTAGCCAACTTATTCTAGCCATAATACCACATAACGCAAAATAGAAAACACAACCAGTACATTCAACCACCAACGTATACAACTCTACGTGATTCACTGGTTTTTTAGTTTTGCCTTCTTGTTTATAATCGTGAACAAAGCTAGAGTTGTAGGTTTTACAGACCCATAATTCTATAGAATTTGGATGACAACATATTTTGAACATTTCAGAAATTAAATAGAATCAAATACAAGGGTTTCATTGTTTTCCGAGTTTCTTATTAGCGTAGTATTTGATATATTGCTCAACATTTAAACAATTTCAATTCCAAAATTCATGATAAATAACAACCATATAATTTAATCAAATTACATAATTAAAATATGACTATGATACCACTGTTGAAAAAATGGGTTAAGATCTAATCCCGTCCTTACCAAAATAATTACGAAACGTTTTTTTGTATTTTTTATTTCTCGAAAACCAAGATCAATTTAATTTTATAAAATAATTAAAACATAAATCATAATAAAGTGTGAATCTAAATTTGTACCTTATTCCGAAGTTTGATTATGTTCTTTTCGTATCCCTCAAAATATTTCCGAAATTGATCTGACTCAACCACTGTAGCCACACAAATGTTCGACCTCTAATGGTATTTACATAATAGATTGAGAGAACTTTGTAACTCTTCTAGAGAGGTTAAACAAGAAGTGCTAGCTTCACAGAGCTTAAGCCTATTCATAATATGTAATAGCCTAAACCACCCGCCTATAGATATTGTCTACTTTGAGCCTTAGCCCAGCAAGCCCTCACGGTTTTGCTCTTCCCACCCCTTGAAAAATGCGTCTGAGAGGAGAGGTATTCATATCCTTATAAGGCGTACTTTGTTCTCCCTCTCCAACCAATATGGGAATCTCATAATTCACCCTCCTTTAGGGCCCAACGTCCTCGTTGACATACCAGTCTGGATATTAGCTCTGATACCATTTATAATATCCCAGACTACCCGCCTATAGATATTGCTCGCTTTTGGGCCTTGGATCAGCTAAGCACTCACGATTTTACTCTTCCCATCTCCGAGAAAACGCGTCTATGGGAGAAAGGTATCCATACCCTTATAAGGCGTAATTCGTTTCCCTTTTGAACCGATATGGGAATCTCACAATCCACCCCTTTTAGAGCTCAGAGTCCTCGTTAACATATCGGTCTAGGTATTAGCTCTGATACCAATTTTAATAGCCTAAACTACCAGCTCATAGATATTATCCTCTTTAGGCCTTGGCCTAACCAAGCCCTCACAATTTTGCTCTTCTTACCCCGGAAAAACGCGTCTGTAAGGGAGAGGTATCTATACCCTTATAAGGGGTACTTTGTTCCCCTCTCCAACCGATATAAGAATCTCACAATCCACCCCCTTTAGGGCTCAACTTCTTGGCTGACATAATGGTCCAGGTATTGGCTCTGATACCATTTATAACATCCCAGACCACCTGCCCATAGGTATTGTTCGCTTTTAGGCCTTGGCCTAGCCCTCATGGTTTTCCTCTTCTCACATCCTAAAAAATGCGTCTATATGGGAGAGGTATCCATACCCTTATAAGGCATACTTCGTTCCCCCTTCTAACCGATATGGAAATCTCACGTAATAGGTTTTGGACATTTTAGTAATTTAATTGAAATTAAATTCTAATTTCAATTAACATTACAAATAATTCTAATTATATACCAATTATCTCCAAATAAGATCCAATATCTTATATTGATCTTTATTTTGTATCTTATATTCAATCATAAAGTTTATCAAACTTTACAATCAAGTTCAACTTGATTAAAATATATTTGCTCTCTTCAACTCATTGCTTGTGTGAGACCCATTAGGTTCCCAAATATATTGGCAATGATTATAAATTATAATTATAATTCATAATTATAATTAGATAAATTAAAACAACAATTTATAATCATAAATCAAAATTAGCATCTAGCAATGCATCATAACCACCTAAATATTTAGGAATATCAAAGTGCTTTTGATGAAGCTTTTCGTGCATGATTTTTTTCGTATAATTCAATCATTTCATCATACAATATTTCAATTGGACATAGAGCATAAAATTAATGTCTACTCTAATTTGAGTCCAGTCATATTAATTCTTCTCTATTAGCTGTTGATTTAATTGATGAGATTTATAAACAATTTACAAAGTTTCATCCCACCTTGCCAAGGATTTCTTTAATCAATACTAATCGAGAACAATTGAACATTATCCCAAATTACTTTATGGTGATGAATCCTATCTTGATCAAACAACTACCTCTATATAGTTTAAGCTACATCTAGTGACTACCGATTCACCGAATCATGATTAAATAGGCCATAAGTAGTACCAAAACATAACAATCTCTATACAAGATAACTTTGGAGACATTCAGTCAAAGAATCACTTATACAATCATCACAATGAGAATTCCATAGACATACAAAGTAATGTTTCAAATGGATTTCTCATATTAGGTCTATTTAGTATACTTGTTCTCTAACAAACACCCACACAATTGTTTAATTATCTACATACTTTAGCCTATGGATCAACTACATCCTTCATAAGGAAAAACATAACTTGTCGTAGCCTTTTTATATTCTATTAATGTGCAGTAGTAATAAAACAATGACTATAAACAATTTTGGAATAATACATAAATGAAATATAAACTTCATCTTTATAATTTAATTATAATTTTATTTACAATTTATAATTATCTCAGGGACTTTATCATATACATATAAACATGTATAAGATAAAGAATGCGTTTAAATTATTTAGTCACTAAATTACAACTAATGTGATTGGTTGTAGGGCATTAAATAATATAAAGGATAATGGATATTGAACAAATTAATTTCCACTATACTTTTAATTGCTTAAATGTCACATAACAAATTTATGGAATTAAATGAAAGCAGTAATAACAACTTTATTTAAAACAGAGAACGATGTTAAAGTCTTGAACTAAAAAATCTATTGTTTGTTGTGGCAATCAATTTTGGCAATCTAACTTATGTTATTGAGAACAAGAAAGCATATTTTTATTTTTAATTAATTCAAAAATAGTGTTATGAAGGATGTGTTCTCTATTGAGAAGTGTTTTTGTCTTGCTGTCGTTGGTAAGGTCTGTTTCTTTCTAAGATTCAGCTAATGGAGGACGATAACATATCAATAGACATAGCGAGCCTATCTGTTGATGACGACGAGGATGATGGGATTGTTTTTAAGCTCGAGGAAGTGACCAATGAGATCGATGAAGGTGATGTTAACCTGAGACTGGTGGGGCGTTTCTTAACAAATAGATCAATCAATTTCTTGGCTATGAAGCAAACTTTGGCTTCTCTTATGAAACCAGTTATGGGAATGCTAATTAAAAAATTGGAAAGTGGGATTTATATCTTTCAGTTCTACCATCCTGTTGATTTGGAAAGGGTACTCGACATGTGCCCTTGGACCTTTAATTATCAGATTTTATTATTAGATAAGATGGTAGGCTAGTCACACCCGCATGAAGTTCCTCTTTCAAGTCTGTACCTTTGGATCCAGTTTTATGGCCTGAGAGTTGGTTATAGGTTTGATTTTGCTTTGGAAAAGTTGTCTAATAGATTGGGTACGTTTATCAAATCTGATCTAGAAAACTTTACAAACAGATGGAGAGATTATTTCCGAGTGAGACTGAAATGGGACATCAATTAACTGATTAAAGATGTAATTAAGATGCGGAAGGAGAACGATGATGATTGGTGTTCGGTGACCCTTGTTTATGAAAGGATTCTAGAATTCTGGTTTATTTGTGGAATTATTGGCCATAGTGAATGCTTCTGCCCAGTTGCTATCTTGTCTACTAGAAGATCGGTTCATAGGAGGTTTGGCCCTTACCTTCGAGCATCTTTTCGACGGACTATGGCTAATATTGGTTTACGATGGTTACGAGACGAAGGGTACTGTGGTCTTGGCAGTTGTGCTGGTGATAGAAGTTGGTGTTCAGCTGGAGCACGTGTCAAAAATGTTAATCCTGATGTTGGAGGCAAGAATATGGCATCTAATGGGAATCTGTATGCTGATGGAGGCGCGAATACAGGAGCTAATCAAGGAGCTAACTTAGAAAGTGATAAGGAAGGAAATTTTGACGTCAATCTTCCTTAAAATTTGAATCCCAAATCTGCTGATGTGGTTGTTTTAACAGGCCCTAAAAGACGTCGTATGGGCCTGGAATGTGTGGCTGCTAAGGGCCATTTGGCAGAAGATGATGTTGGTTTGACTGTTGATCCACAAAATGGGAAAACGGCAGGTCCTGGCTCTCAGGCCCACCGAGCAAAATGAGTTTGTTAAGTTGGAATTGCCGTGGACTCGAAAATTCCAAGGCAGTTCAGAATTTGAGGCAGCTTGTACTGGACAGGAGGCTGAATTTCATTTTCTTACTTGAAACTTTATGTAATTCTAATAAAATTTTCGAAATAAAAAATCTGTTGGGTTACGATGATTATCTTGCTATTGATAGTAGTGACCACAGTGGTGGCTTAGCTCTTATTTGGAAACATGTTGATAATGTTACTCTTTTGAGTTCCTCACCGCATTTTATTGATGTAGAAGTTAAAATACAAAGTTTAGGCGAGTGGCGTATAACGAGGTTCTATGGACAAGCAAACCGGAATAGGAGGAATGAAACATGGGAAGCCCTAATTAACTTAGCCAAGGTTTCTACCTTACCTTGGGTGTGCTTGGGTGACTTTAATGACATTCTGTACAATTATAAGAAGAGAGGAGGTTTACCACAACCAACATATTTATTGCATGGGTTCCAAAATGCAATTTGTGAAGCAGGACTTATGGATCTCAGATTGGATGGGTACTAATTTACATGGGATAATAGTAGGGAAGGTGGAGATCATGTGGAGGCTAGACTGGATAGGTGTCTTTTTTCTGATGGGTGAAGGAGTAAGTTTCCTATGACTAGAGGAGCAGTTCTTGAATTATCAACGTCGGACCATCTTCCATTACGGATCCAGGTCAAGACTTATGTTCCAAGGCAGAATACTCATATGTTCCGGTTTGAAAATGACTGGGCTAAAGAGCTTGACTATCGTCGTGTGGTTGAGGAATGCTGGGCTAGTGATAGTTCGAATGATGTTTTATTGAAGCTGGTTCGCTGTGGAAAGTTGCTTGACTCTTAGGGTTCTAAATTTCGTTGCAAATTTAGACGTGAACTGGAAGATTGTAAAGTAAATATTGCAAGATATCGGGGTAGAAGAGCTACGAGGGAGCTAAGGAAGTTTTTAATGAAAAAAAGGCGGCTAGGGGAACTATTTGAGCAAAGGGAGATCTTTTGGAAACAAAGGGCAAAGGAAACATGGCTTAAAGAGGGCAACCGTAACACAAAATTCTTGTATGCAAAAGCTAGTGCTAGATAGAAACTTAATTGCATTGAATAACTAAAGGATGATAATGGCACTTGGCAAAGTTGCAATAGCGGTCTTAATCAGGTGATGTCCACTTCCTTTCATATTTTATATGCCTATCAAACGTGTGTATCAAGTAATGTGGTTAATTTGATTTCTAATTGTGTTATGAATGAGGATAGTGGCATACTAGATGAACCTTTCATGGCTAAGGAGGTTAAAATGGCAGTATTTAGTATGGGCAGAGATAAATCGCCTAGTTTGGACGGATTTAATCTGGGGTTTTATCAGTTCTATTGGGATATTATAGGTTCAGAAGTTACCTCTTTTTGTATCAATTGTGCTAACACTGGCTTATTCCCAGTTAGCTTGAACGAAACAACAATTATTCTTATCTCTAAGAAGCAAAACCCAGAATGTATGGCAGAGCTTCGACCTATAGCATTGTGCCAGGTTTTGTATAAAGTCATTGCCAAGATGTAGCTAACAGATTAAGACTTATTCTTCTTGGTATTACTTAACCTACTCAAGGTGCTTTTGTTGCAGGACGATATATTCAGGATAATACTGTCATTGCTTATGAGATAATCCATCACCTTAAAGCCAGAAGGTAAGGTAAAACGGGGTTTGCAGCCTTAAAGATTGACATTAGTAAGACTTACAATAGGCTTGAGTGGGGCTTCTTGAAGGCAGTTATGGAGTGTATGGGGTTTAGTAGAGGTTGGATAGGCAAAATGCAATTTTGTATTTCGACAGTAACCTATAAGATTCTCCAGCAGGGACGACTTATTGGTCCTATCATACCTGGGTGGGGATTATGGCAATGGTGTCCTTTGAGCCCATTCTTGTTTATTATTTGTATAGAGGTTCCATTGAAATTAATCCAAGTGCCAGAGGCTGCTGGAATACTTCATGGGGTTAAGGTAGTTACGGGTGCACCTGTGATCTCACATTTATTCTTTACGGATGACAGTATTTTCTTTTTTAAAGAAAAGGTTGATGAGACAAATGTTATACGTTCAATATTAAAGGAGTATGATGAGGTTTCTGGACAAGCCAAAAACTTTAGCAAGTCATCAATTCTCTTCAGTCCAAATACTGATGTTATTGAGAAACAAAGAATCTACTCTCTATTGCAGGTGGTTGAACATGATAATATAGGTTCCTATCTGTGATTACCGATGTTGGTAGGGAGGAATAAGAAGGAGGTCCTTGGGTTTGTCAAAGATAGGTTACTTAAGAAGCTAAACTCGTGGAAGTCTAGGCATCTGTCAAAGGCAGAAAAGGAAGTGTTACTGAAAACGGTGCTTCAGTCAATTCCTAATTATGTGATGATGCTATTTTTGCTTCCTCTAAAATTTATGTACTAAATTAGAGAGCATAATGAGCAGATTTTGGGGGGATCATCAGATAATTGAAATTGCATACATTGGATGATTTGGCAACGTTTGTGTAAAGGGAAAATGTTGGGAGGGCTGGCCTTTAAACAACTAAGAGAGTTTAATGTTGCAGTGTTTGGGAAGATGGGGTGGAAGTTATTGAAGGAACCTGATAGCTTAGTTGCTAGACTACTCAAAGCAAGGTACTATTCTAACTTCTCTTTTCTTGAAGCTCCTATTGGTTTAACCCTAGTTATATTTGGAGAATCATTAGGGAGAGCCAAGATTTAATAAAGAGGGGGTATTGCTGGAAGGTGGGTAATGGGAGTAATGTGGCTATTTGGTTGGAACCTTGGTTACGTGATAAGGATCCTTATGTCTCAACTTCCTTTGATCCACATTGGGATGTTTATTTTGTAAAGGATATGATCACAGAGGGGAGATGGAATGTAGAGTTGATTCTAAATGTATTCAATGAATGTGATGCTCAAATAATTGTTGCTATGCCCTTAATCATGGGAGCGGTGGATGAGGCAGTTTGGCGTAAGGAGGTGAAGGGAGAATATAGTGTGACATCTGCTTATAAGGAGCTATCTAGAACATCAATTGGTGGAGTGGATTCTGGTTTGTGCAAAATATGGAATAGGATTTGGGAGATTAAGGCCCCTTCACAGGTTATCAATTTTATTTGGAGAGCTACCAATGATATTCTACTTACTTGCAGTAACCTACAATAAAGACAGGTTGCAGATAAGTGCCTGTGTTGCAATCAACAACCTGATTCAACGGTACATTTATTGGTGCATTACAGCTATGCTAAGCAAGTATGGGAGGCATCATTTCTGGGTTGGTTCTTGCCGGTTGTCAGCTCCTTTGCAGCTTGGATCAACAGAATCTGTTGAATATTCAATGATGATGACGTATCCTTGGCGTTTGTGATATGTTGGCAAATTTGGAATCACCGTAATGACGTGGTCTGGAAATAGAAATACTCTTCGACTATGTATACTTGGTTATGTGTATGGTGGTTTATGGAGGATAGGCGACGAGTGAGCAAGGAACCTGTTATTCATCGAGCTTCGCAAACTACACGTTCATGGTAGAAACTGCAGGTTGAGTGGGTGAAAATTAAAGTTGATGCTGCTTTGGCTGGAAATGAAGGCTTTACAGGTTATGGGGTGGTAGCTCGTAATATTGAGGGTATTCTACTTGGAGTAAAATTGGAAGAGTTGAGGCAGTTTTAAATCCTCGAGAGGCGGAAGCAATAGCAATTAAGGAAGTTTTAAGTTGGATGGAGGACAAAGGATGGTCTAAGGTGGTTTGTGAAAGTGATAGCTTGTTGACAATTCTAGCTCTTCAAGATCAACAATTCAAGGAATGCTCTATTTTTGGTGAGATTATTATGTGTATTAAGTTATTTTGTTTGCAAAGCAGTAGTACAATTGCTTTTAATCATGTTCTACGTTTAGCTAACGGTGCTCATAGCACTGCTCAGGCATCTAGTTCTTTAGTGAATGTTGGGGAGTGGATTTCTGATTTCCCTCCTTTTGTATTGAGTATTATGAGTTTGGATGTTTAATAAAGTCACCCTCTTTATTCTCAAAAAAATAGTGCTATGATATTTTTTCCTTCTTGTTCTAAAAATTTCTTGAAAATAATCATAATGGAAATTGGTTTATGCGTATGTGATGAAAGTTTTTTCATCTGATTATGTTGGTCTAGAAAACTTATTGTCTGCAAGAAAACAGAATAATGTCCCCTTATATTTGAATATGAATTCTAGAATAAGGTTTGAAATATTGTTGATGCTGGAACAACATATTCGTTTGTGGTGTTATGCGATTTTTGGGTTGCTTTTTGTGTGTCCCTGACAGCACGATTCATAGCTAGAGAAGTACAACCATTAATGCTGGGCGATCGCCCATCATCAATGGTTGTACTTCTCTAGCATAGGGGCGATGGTCCTCAACTAGACGACGAGGAGCCCCTAGTGAAGGCGCATAGGAGAAAAAACACAAGCGAGGAGTAGCAAAGTGAGATAACTAGAGAAATAGAAAGGCGACAATGATGACAGGGAGAAAACCCTAGTTATAAGAAAGTGATGGGGAGTGTGTGATACACGTGCCCCACATTGGGGAACAATGTCTGGTTTTCACACTACCAGTCAACATTTTTTAATGACCCAACTCAAACGCTTGATAGATAAGGCTTTAGTGCGTGTTATGAACGCGCCAAAGTGTCCGCCACTCATATTTAATTTGATTTTTATGTTTAAAGTCCTTAATTTCAATTAAATTAATTTAATGAAGATTAAATTGGTCTGTATTCCTAACAAAATTGAAAATGTTTTCTAATTGTCTGAAATTTGCTTTCAAAGGGTTATTTTATTATGAATGCTTTGGAATTTGGTTTAATTTTTCAAGGAGTTAAATTATTAAATTAAATAAATTATCAAATCAATAATTAAAATCAAGCAAATATTTTAAAGAGTTATCTCTCATAATTAGATTATGTTACATAACCAATATAATGAGATTATATTAATTAAGATGAGGTCTTAATTTCAAAATTAAGTAATTATTATTCTTAATACTATTAAGATTAATAATTATATTGATTCCTAATTAATTTTAGGAAAGTAGTTTCTAAAATTAGAATTAATTATTTTCAATTAGATTGAAATTAATTTATTAGACTCCTTAAAATTATGAAAATTGTTTTCTTTGAAAAAGGTGTTTCTTAATTTAATTTATGGATTTATTTGTTTAGAGAATTATTATTCAACTTATTTATAAATTGTTTATTTATTTATTAATAATAAGTTTTTGATTTATTAAAAAAGGTATTTTTCTTGATTAAAATTTGAAAAGTGATTTCATTTATTAATTAAGAAAATGAGCTTTCTTAATATTTTTTGAAAATATTTTCTAACTTATTAAAGAAATATTTTCTAATTAATTAAGAAATCAATGTCTAAATAAATAAAATAAGGAGCTTTCTTACTTAAATTTAAAAGTGTTTTATTTAATTTTAAAAGTAGTTTCCTTTGAATATTAGAAAATAGTTTTCTAATTAAGGAAAATTAATTTCTAATGAGACTGGAAATAGTAATTTATGATTGGATTAGATTGTGTTACTTATATAATTTTGAAAAGGAAGTTTTTCTAATTTATAATAAGTAAGAAGCATAATTTATTGGAAATTGTTTTCAATTAAATTTTGTTAAAGGAAGTTTTTCTAAATTATAGTAAGTAAGAAGCATAATTTATTGAAAATTGTTTTCAATTAAATTTTGTTAAACGATGCAAGATAATTAGAAATAGTTTCCAATTGGATTTGAAAATTGTTTTCAAATCAAAATAAATTTCTATTTGGAATAGGAATTTAATTTATTTAGGAATCAATGAGTTTAATCTAATTTATTTTTTAAGAAGTTGGAAATATTACTTTAGATTATGAAGATCAACAACTAGAATCAAACAAAACTTAATATTTTATGCATATAACTTGATTATATGTGCGTAAGTTTCATATTTTATTTATATGTTTGATATATATATTGGATGCAAGTTAAATTGTATGTTTTATATGTGTGATATTTTACATGCAATTTTGTGTTTGATGAGATGAACAAAATAAATCCCTTGTTAAAATATTAAGTATACATTAAGAATATTATTGTTACCTTCCGATGTTATAAGAATAAATGAGTTTTGTTTATTATTAGAGTTGTTAAGCAAACTCAAGGCTACTTTAACCTAAATAAGTTTAGTCTTATGATAATGAGTTCTACTTAACTAAACTTGTATGATTTGAATTTGTAAACTGATCACACGAATTTGGAGGCAGGGTTAGGAAGAACATATAAGATATGTTTTGGCAAGAGTTGTCAACTAACGGATCTAGGAGTCATATAAGATGTGATTGATAAAGTTGTTATCTACCTAATTTTTGATTAATAAAGTTGTTATCTATCAAATTCATACATTTTATAAAAATATAACCCTCTAGAAATCTTGATTGATAATATAATATAAAAATTATCCTGATTGGTAATATAATATAAAAATTATAATGTACAACAATAAATATCTTGAAAATGTATGTTATTACTGTAAATTAAAAATTTATAAAAAGTATAAGAGTACAAAACATCAAATATAATCCACTTAAGTGCTGAAATATTATAAATCTAAGCTATGCAGTTGGTGAAGGTAGATGATTTGATTGCTGCGATGAGGTGCTGCCCCTATCCTTTAACTCATCCACTATATTACGAAGCTGGGCTATGTACTTCATCGACTGTCGCAACTAAGTTGTCAACATCTCTATTGTGCTCTCAAGCTGAACGACTCTCTCATTGGATGCAAGCCTAAAGATAACAAAAATTTCACACAGTTATAATCCAACAAGCTTAACTCGCCAATATAGTATCCAAGGAATTCAAGCTACAAACTAGCATTCTGTAGATGGCAAAACAATGATGAATAAGCATAAACCCTCAACAAGTATGATTGCAAACAACATTTTTTAAAGAAACATCTTCTTACTTCGCAATCCTCTTATGCAATCCTTGTAAATCTTCTAAATGAAAAGATTAGAAGCAAACATTAAATCATATTATTCAATTTCATGAGCACAAAGAAGAGTGTCTATTGTGAGGGCATTACAGGTTGACGGGGTGATTGTCTTAGAAATGTTTTCATTATAGGATTGCCCAATTCAAATTTCAAGGTGTTAAGTATGTTAGACTCCATTTTCACCACCTTAAGAACCAGCCACAATTAATCAATAAGCATATAATCACAAACTAAAACACAAATGTTAATAAAATGAAAAATAATGAAAGTAGGTCACCTTTTGCTTAGTGTATGTATTATCTGTAATGTAGCAAAAGTATTCCACGCTTAGGGGTGATCTTTTCATACTTCCTACTTATTGCAATAAAAGCATAGAACATAAGTAAACCACACAAAAATCTAATGACATGGTAAAGCTAAAAGTGGGATTCAAGATTTTTACGAGGCAATGAGCATTAGAGAAACTACCAGTAATTGAAGTTTCTATTTATTGAGGGATTTAAAAGGAAAAAAAACTATCTATATAGTTAACAGTAAGATACATAGTATCAAAGATAAGCTTGTACTGCTCAACAACTTCCTCCAACCAATCCACTAAAATGCCTCTCATATTAGGATTAACGTCAATTTGAACCTTCTCAATGTAATCAGGCAAAGACCTTCTCTTTGAATCCACCTAAAAATTGTGTACAAATCAATCAACTACAGGATGGACAAACCATTGAAGCACAAAATTGAAGGTTTCATTGACCATTTACCTCCATTTTGTGAGAGAGGCATAGGATTCACACATTTGGGAATCATAAGGCTTGATATCGAAGTCCTGGTTTTCCCCCTTAGCAACAACATCTTACTTCTCGGTGACAATTACCCTCTTGGATTTTGGCTTCTTTACTTTACCCTTCGGCTTCCTAGTCACAGTGACAACATTGGACACATTCTTAAGCTCCCCTAAAACAACCCGTTTCATTGAAACGAACTGGTCCTCGATCGTAAGAGTCACAGCAGCCCGTCACTTAACAACGACAGCTCGTATTAGTCTGTCACAATACTTCTGCTTCGCAATCTCTCACCTCTCCTCCTCTGAAACTAAGGTTCTGTTTGGTTGAGAGGTTGACAATGGAATAGGATGGAATGTAACATACTTCCATCATTTAGTTGAGGGTTTCATAATGGAATGGAACAGAATAGGATGGAAGCGGAGGGTTCCATGTTATGTTCTATTCCATCTTAAACAGTGAAAATAAGAAATCTTCGATTTGAGAGTTTGAGGATGGAACATAAACTAATAAATACATACTACCTAATATGCTCTTAATAATTATTCTTAATACCAATTATTTCTTCTAACCCTAACCCTTTATTATTTTTTCCCTTAGCTTCTTAAAAATGTCGATGCTGCTCTTCAGTGCAGCTGTAACCACTCTCTCTAGTCAAATTCTTCTTCTTCCAGTGACTTGTTCTTCTCAATCTTGTCCTTGGTAATTAATAAATCCTTAGTGCATAAAGTTTCAATTTTTAGATGTAAATTTCTTAAATTATGTCTTTTCTCTATGAAGTTTCGATCTTTCATCTGGACAACGATGAAGAGTCCTTATATATTTCTGACACCTCTTGTATGAGAAGGGTGTTTTTCATCTATTGAAGAAAGCTCTTCCTTGAGCACAGAAAGCCTTTTCCATCAAAAATTGGGTTTTTTAATTGATGAAAGACTTTATGAGGAAAGGGGCTTCGTTCTTTTCAATTACGAGGAATTACAGTGGAAGGAAATGGATGGAGCACCATTAAAAAGTCTATAAGCTTCGCAAATACCCATTTTGGGTGTTGTTTTGGTCTCTCTTGCATCTTTCTTTCACTATGAGGCTTTAGTGATATATAAATTGTATATAATTAATAATATAATTATGAATTGTATATAATTAATAACAAAATAATAAAACTTTTATCAAAATTTTTATTATTTTAAAATAGAAAATTTATGAAAACTATATTTGTCACGATTGTGACTTGAACAAGTCAGAATCGTGACTTTTTAATTGGACATGATTTCTGTTTTAAAATCATAGCATCAAATCTCTTGCAACAACCATTTTAATATTAAGGGCATAATAGTCATTTATTATACATTCCATTCCATTTCATCCATCTTCCAAATAACATTTCACTACATTATATTATGAAACCTTCCATCCCTCCCAAACAACTTTTCACTATATTACATTCTATTCCATTATAAATCGTTCCGTTCAGTTTCATTCCATTAATTAACATCCAACCAAACAGGCCCTAAGTGAGTGAGTGAGCGAGAGAGAGAGAGAGAGAGAGAGAGAGAAGAGACTGGAGTAAAGTGGGGGATATGTAGAAGAAGGAAAGTGTAAATGTAAAAAAAGAGGAAGAAGCGCCATAACATAAAAACAGTTTTTTATTTTTTGAAAACACCATTTTTGACAAAGATGAACAAGAGTCATAACAGAAAAATAGTTTTTGTTTTTTAAACCTCAGATTTCTCGCTACAATTTTCCCAATTACAAATAAACACAATCAGTTCAATAATCTCTAAAAAAATAAAAACACATGATTTTGACTCCAGTTTTCCTAATTACAAACAAACACAATTGTAAATTACATATGGAATCACATTTTTGTATGGAAATTCCCTATGGAATGGTGCTTCACTAGGAATGGAATTCCATACAGAAAGGATTTTCCATAGGGAAATTACATACAAAATTGTGATTCTATAGGTAGTTTGCCTATGAAAATAAATTTCCGTCGAGAAGTTACATACAAAATCACCTTTCCTTATGGAATTCTTTTGTAGGTAAATTTCGTACGCAATTTTTGCGGAAACCATTGGTGCTTATTTTTACAACGACTTTCATTATTCCATCAATAAATTTCGTTGGCAAAGTTTGGCGATAAAATTCCCTCCTCTTTTAGCGATGGATTTTTTCTGTTGCAAAATAGCTTTTTATGTGACATATTTACCTACAGAAATCAATTTTCGTCATTATTTCCCTATAGAAATTTTTTCCATTGGAAATTTTCTGTCTGTAATTTGCAACATTCTTGTAGTGATTGTTAAGAGGTTTAATGCTCAATTTTATTTGATTGTTTAATTTTTGAATTTTACTTTCTCTCAAATCATATTTCACAAGCTTAGACAAAGTTAGATCCATTTAGTTTTAGCTAATTCCTTATGGGATCGACACCTTAATTACTACAAGTTTATGATCCCTATACTTGTGGAATATTAAGGGTTTTACATTAGGTAAAACTTGCTTAACAAATTTTTGGCACCATTTTCAGGGAGCTAGTTTAGGACTTTTTTTAATTCTTTTGTTTAAGGAATTATTTCCCTTTCTTGCGATTGTGGTACCCAATTACAAGGAATTAAAAAATAGAAGAGAAGGAAATTTGGGTGCAAAGTTGAAGACATGTCAATTTGGACATCTCAAGGCAACAATGAGGAATCTAAAAAGTTAAATTTCAAAAAGAGATAGAAAGAACGATAATGGAGGAAATATATCATGGGGAGAAAAAGACCCTTGTGAACTTTAACGAGGCACAATTTGGTTGGGAAAGTAATCATCTTTATTTGAAAACTTATAATTCGGGGTGGCAGAACTACCTAGATTTCTTTTGGTCTAACAATGTAAGAACTTAAATGGAAATTCAAGGCCTGCTAGGATTTCATCAAGATTAGTCTAGTTCATAGGATTCAAAATTGGATAAGAACATGGACATGATAATAAGTATGGATGAGGCCTAGAAGAGGCTAGAAAGGAAGTTCGAAGAAGTAATGGAAGATCACACCTTTTTTATTGACAACCTAGAGGTTCAAATGGGCTAGCTTATCAACAAATTTTGTAAGAGAAGTGTGAAAGCTTTATGAGCAACATGGAAGTAAATCTAAGAGAGTAATTTAAGGCTATCACACTTATGACTGAGAAAGAGCTAAAAGAACTAGTGAAAAATCAAGTTGAACCCCACTTTATAGAAGACCAAAAGGAGAAGAAAGCTGATAAAGAAAATGAATGAAGACCCTCGATACATTCTTCCTTTTCCTTATCCACTAAAAATACCATTCTCAAAGATTTCAGAAGAACGAATTAGATGCACCACTCGTAAAGCTTGTGGCAAGGTTACTCGTCTTTTGTGGAAGTATTGAAACGCAAGCCCAAATATGCGAAGTTCCTTAAAGACATATTATTTGCCAAGCGAACTAGGGACGACAATCAAATGGTAGTCATGAAAGAAACCTCAAAGTCCTTAATTACCAACCATATGCCCTCACAGTTGATAGATCTATGTAGCTTTACAATACCCTGTATATTTGGTAATTTAGAGATTTCAAAATGTTTATGTGACTTAGGGGCAACTATAAACTTTATGCCTTTGTCAACTTTTAGGAAACTAGGGCTAAGAGATATGAAGCCAACATCTATGTGTATTCAGTTGGCAGATCACTTAATAAAGAAATCGTTTGTCATCATAGACTTTGAAGAGGATCGAAACTATCTGTTAATTCTTGGTATACCATTTTTGACCATCGGAAAAGCTTTGGTAGATGTCTATGAAGACAATCTCATCCTTAGAATTAGTGGTGAACAAGTGAAATTCAACATGAATAAGGTGTTAAAGAATCTGAGCAGGGTAACTCATTCATGAGAATTAATGAAGTCTAATTTTTAAAGGAGCGAGAGGAAGAAAAGCAGATAACAGTGAAGCTTGAGATTGAAGAAGATACAAAAGTCCCTATTCATGAAGTGAAAGAAGAAGAGGAGACGGGGGTGACTGAGGAAGAACATGAATAGCTTACCCTCTTACAAAACAAACTATTAGATTCAATAGAAGACTCAGGGAGTTTTGTTATTCCCTATTTTATTGACAATTCGTTAGTGAAAAGGACAATATTGAACTTAATTTGTTTTTTTAATTTTATCAATATTTTCCTTTTGATTGTCTTCCAATTTGTAGCTTATTTATAGGTTATAAAACTAAATTTAGGTGACACGGGTGGAAGCAAGGCATTCATAATTGATCCAGATTGAGTGCCGAAGGAAAAGCACGTCAAAATAATGACCTTAAATAATCACTAATTGGAAGGAAACCCAAGAATTAGGACAGGTTTTATTTTATTTTATTAGAATTTTGTTACTTTTATTTTGTAGGGAGTGAATTGCTAGAACTTCAAGGACAAAAGCATCTCCAAATTCCTTCACCAGCACCATCATCACTTCAATCTCCATGATAGGTTTATGGTCTAACCCTTATCTTTTCCTTTTGTTTTTATGTCCTTTCGTCATTTTGTTTTATTCCCCCTTACATGTTTTTTCTTCTCACATTGAGGACAATGTGTTGTCCAAGTGTGGGGATGTAGGTGTGCATTGTATTTTTTTTATCATGAGAGTGAATTTTACATGATGTATATTAGTTTTTGCTTAAGTTTTCTTGGTGAGAATTGTGCGAATGTCTCAATGGCTAGGAACTAATGCAATTAACTTAGCTTTGAACATAATCTTCTAAGTTGTAAAGATTTATTTGCTTGTGTAATTCATGTTCCAGGAATCTTTGGTTAAATATGCATGTTAATTAGGATTTGACGTTAGTTTGCTCACCTTAGGAAATCTGTTACATACATTTATAATCATAGGTAAATTGAATAAGTAGTGTCGATGGTATCTTGCATGAGGATGATTAACTAAAAAAAAGGTAGGCAATCAAATGTGGAAAAAAGTTTTTATATCTTAAGCAAATAACTATTCCGCCAGCCTTCGAGAATAAAGCTAGTAGCCAATTTAGAATGTGATATAGTTGAGTAACTGGGGGACATTCATCACAAATTTTTGCCTTTGCGTCAATAGGCTAAAATGACATTCCAACCAAACCTATTATAAAAACATGACCTAGTTGAGTAGCTGGTGAACATTCATCACAAATGTTTGCCTTTATCTTAAAAGACCAGGTCAATGTTAAAGAAAACTAACAAAATGGTATTTAATAAATAAATCCTACCAATCTTTAAGAATAACATGATTTTTCATGAAAAGTTACGTAGTGATGTTTGCAATTTAAATTGACTACTGATTATCAATGTGTGTATACAAGTGTTGAGGTGAGAGAATATGATGTTAAAGTCTTGATTAGTATTTATATTTAGTCTAAAGTGCACGGCCATAGATTACATAAGTTCATAAATTAGAACAACTTGAAGGACTATGTTTAAAATTAAATTAGTTTTGTGAAGTCAATGCCATCGTATCATTATTGCATATACATGTATATATATATGTGTTATTGTTTGGTGTGTTTAAGTACTTTTGTTTTGTTTTTCTTTTTGCTTAAATACAAGTAAGAGTTTAAGTATGAGAATGTTAATAGTTATAGTTTATATTATGTTTTAGTAGGTGTTTTTAGGTGTTGATTAAATGATTTGTGCATGTTTAAGTTTAGAATTGTGTCAATGAGATTATGTGCTTATTTTTTGAGTGTTATATGGTTTAGATCATGTTATTGGACTTAAATTTTATGCTCTTGAGGTATTTTGATGTGCTTGTTAGTGTTTAAGATCATATGAAGAAAGCTTGGAGAAAGAGCAAGGGTCACAATCGTGAAATCCTTATCATGGTTATGAAAAAAGTGATCCAATCGGGTCACGATCATGACCTCCTTATCACAATCATGGTAGAAGCTAACTTTCAAGGGTCACAATCATGATAGGTGCACGGTAGACGCGAGGATCTCCTTCTGTTTTTATTTTTGAAGGGTCTTTTTAGATTTTTTGGCTTGGGAAAAGCCTAGTTTTTACCCTAAATGGCTCCAGAACTATATAAGATCATTAAATGACCCTAATCAAGTGAGCCTCCATCTTACCATTTTAGAGAAAGAGGAAAGGAAGAGAGAAGAAGGAGAGAAGAGAAGAAAGAAGAAGAAAAGGAGCTGTCAGCCATTCCTTTCCAAGTTAATTTCTTTATTCCTCTTATTATTTACTTCATCTAATGTATGTGTTGGATTTGAGGATAATGAATATTTTGTTAAGGATTTTCTAACTTCATTTGGGATTGATTCTTAAATCAATTATAACTTATTTGCTTTTGATGTTAATGAATGTTTGGGTATTGTGATTGTTAATAGTAGTTGCATAGTTCAGTAATAAAGCAATCGGAAAGCGAAGCTGCCCATATATCTAAGCACTGCTCACCCCAATCACATATGATAGAATTGATAGTAACATTATTAGGTTTTATAATGAGAATTAACCAGGATCATATAAACATCAAATCGGTAATTATAAGAACAGAGATCTTATGTGAGGACCTGATTGTCTAGTAAATTGCTTAAGAACTAACAAGAACGTGAGCTATTTTGTTATTTGAGAAATTGCAAAATTAGAAATTGATATTCAATTAGGGATTATGATTTAGGGTTTAATTATTAGGTCTCGAGAGAGATTAATCAACCTTTTGAAATTGTAGGACCGATACTAATTAAATCAAAAGTAACTAAGGTAGCAATTGGCAATAAAATGAATCCCCTCTTTCATAATTGTTTGATCTTGTCTTGTGCAATTTCTTGATTGTTAAGTTATTGTGTTCTATTTTGATTTCCTTGTGTTAATTTCATAATTTAATTTTTAATCAAATCATATTCAATTGTTTAAATTTTTGTTTAGCTTTTATTTTCATTTTTATCACATTTGTTTTATCCTTAGATAACATTAGGATTCAATTATTTCACTAATTCCTCATGGGACCAACACCTCAACTACGATGCTTACGATTTGTGCACTTGAGGAACATTGAGGGTTTTATAGAAGTAAAACTTACTCAACAATGATCAAGTATATGAATCTAAATTTCAGTAATTGATTTGGCTATTAAGTTACTGCTTTTAGAAAGAATATGAATTAATAGATATCATACTATTTATCTTTGATATTTGTTTGCATTACTTGAATAAATCAGATATACCCTACATCAATCTTATTTACATGGTAATCCAAGTGTATGTGACCATCATAGCTTAAGTTTAAGAGTTAGTTTCTCATATTTGATAATTAATTAAGTTTCTTATATTTGATAATTAATTAAATTCACTAAAATATCATTATGAGCTTAATTAGTTAGTTAAAAGGTTATCCAAATGGACCAAAGGAAAATAATATTTTAGAAATCTACAGCAATAACAACAGTAATAACAACGACCTAGTAAAAATTCCACTAAATGTAGGGTCTGGGGAGGTTTAGTGTAGACAACCTTACCGCTAACTAATAGAGAGGTTGTTTCTAAATGAAGAATTCTACCATCACATAAATTAGTATTTAAGTTTAGGATCAATCAATCAAAGCCACATTATTAATGGTGAAGCTGAAGTCTTAACTAACTATTATTTCTCTTTATTTAAGCTCCCTACATATTTATTGTTGCCTTATTTTTGTTCGTTTTGTTTGTTTTATATTTAATTTACTTCATCTTAATATATTATTTAATTTGATTATTTTTATAAAGTGTATAAGTTCAGACTAATAGTTTACTATTCTTTATAAGATAAATCCACTTATCACTTACTACAATTAGTTCACTTGTTAATGTATTTTTAAATATATTTTATAAGCCAAAGGTATAAATTGTTCCTTAATATTTTGTAAAAAGGTTTAAGTTAGTCCATGTCGTTATTTTTTGTATCACTATATACTTTAACATTTAAAAGTTAATAGTAGTTAACTCCCTAAAAATTAACTTCATTATGTCTCTGTTACTAGGACATTAATCCATTTAACATGGTATTCCACCTAAACAACATGAACCTACTAGATTCTAACACGAATATTCTAAAAGATAAAGATTTTTTTAATTTTGTATAATTTAAACTATTGAAATTAAAATTATCATTATCTCTCTCATTTCCATAGTTGACCACCATTTTAACCACCGTCATTACCACCTCAACCTCTAAATCTTTCCTTAGCCCTCCAATCATAGCCATCACTACTACCATAACCTACCTTTATAGCCTACCCAAACTCCATCTACTCGTCTTATCATTGTAGCTTCTTCCACTATATCTCCCTCATTTTAATTTCACTCAACTCTTTTACATCTCTGACCCTAACCTTTAGCACCAACTTTTTTTTTCTCCCCCTAATTAGTGGTTACCTTTAGTTTCTGACCTATAAGTCAACCTCATATTAGTAGGTCTAAATTTATTAAAGAGTATTTATTTACTCAAGATCGGAGGTTCATTCCTTCACTCTAGCAAAAAGGAGAGTCTATTTTCTTCCTTCTACTGGAAACACTAAAAGTAAGAGAAACAAAGTGACATTGCACCCTTGATGGTTACTTCTTAAATAATCATCAACTTTTTCTTATTGAAAATCATTATGCTATGTTCAACTAGTCTATATACAATCTTGAGTATGTTTTTATCAAGAGGAGAGATTTATTCCTCTTCAAATTTAACAGTTGCATAGGGCTAAAAGAAGTATTAGAACTTGATAGTTGGTATGTTACTAGAAAGATTTTGATCACTAAAATATGGAAGTAAGTGACCAAGTTTAGAAAAACCATCTATAAATTTTCCCTCAATTAGTTTCTTTTCTATGACATACCATTAGGGTATTATAAAAGTAAATGAATTACTCACCTGGGTAGTGTAGTTGGATCACAAATATGTACGGGTGAAATTATAAGTCCCTAAAACATATAATGTCTATAAGAATTTATATTAAAAATAACTTGAGCAAGCCTCTTTCAAATTTTCTCAAAGTGATTAGGCTGGATAAAGATGTTTATTAACCAATGCCAATGCCACTTTCTAATGGAAGCCTAAGCCACTGGTTTCTCACAAAATCTAGAAACCATCAGGAAGATTTTTTTCCAGTAGGTTCTTAGAGGATTTAATAGAAGATGCTTTCCCTCTTACTATAGAAAGAATTAAGTTTCCTCTTGAAACAACTATTATTCCCTCTATTTTAAACACTATTAAATTTGCTAATGCTCTAGCATATCTTCATCCCCTACCAATTTGACTACAACCTAAGCAATTCTAACTAACCCTTCACTCTCTATTGGATCTTTGGAGATCCTTCTTTTATAATGGAAGCAGTTGGTTCTTCATAAAGAAATCACACTCAAGATGCTATAAAAAGTTAGTCCCCTAATTTATTTCCTTAATAAAGAAGATCAAAACTTAAAGTAAAAATGGGAGGAGGGTAACTCCTCTTAATAAACTTATTCTTTATATTTATAGTTGCCTAAAGCACTAAGGCACTTAATAACTATAAAAAAATAACTAGTTATTAGAGATTTTTATCTATAAAATCTCTAAAAATAAGCCAATTGTCTTATGGCTTTTGGAAAATAAAATAAAATCTCCTTTTATAAATTTTAAAAGAATTTATGGAGACTTCCCTTTGGTTACTAATCACTAATTCATCTTAAATGGGTGTATTTTGGTTTCTTAAGACCCTTATCATTGCAAACTTGATCTCCTGACTCTTTAAAATTAGTATATCCATGTAATTATATCTAGTCCTCTTTTGGATAAATCTATACTCATCTTTATATTTTTATTACACAATATGCCAATTAGGAGAGATCTCTAGAAAGACTCGATGGACATTAATAAACCCTTAAATGACCTTTGGATTATGTAGGAGGATTTTAACACCTAGTTTAACTTATTAGAGTCTATAATAAAAGATATGGGGTGAAACTATCATAAAATAGATTGTGGAAAGTGTCTCAATAATATCTCTTTATCTGATTCTAAGTTACTTTAGGCCCTTCTTCACATAGAGTAATATATAATATGGTAGGAATTGCATAAAAAATTTTAAATACAATGTTAATGATTCCCACTTAGCTTCAACACTTTGATAATTCTTGGTCTATTTTTTGAACCTTCACTTATTACTGACCATTCTTTAATGCTTATTAGTATTCTCAGGTCAAAACGAAACTTAACATCTTTTAGGTCCCATAGTTACCTTGTTGACCCTAAGGAATTTGGAGGCATTATTAATAATTACTAGAACATTCTTCTAAGGTATTGGTAATTTCTATTATTTTCTAAAGTTGAAAGATATTAACATAAAAAAAAGCATAGATTCCCTGGATGCTTAAAAATAGTTACAAACGAAATCAAATGACCCCACTCTGATATCTTAAAAAAAGAGAGCAAACTTTTAGCTTACCTTAATGCAATCCATAACCACTTCAAGCTTATAAGCTAAAATTCTAGGTCATGTTCACTTAGATACGGTGACTCAAGCACCAATTATTTCCATAATGTTATATTGGTTAAAAAAATCACAATGCAAAAGAGTTATCAAAGACGTTTTTGGTAATTTTCCAGCTGACATTGAAGTTATTAACATTCTCATTTATTTCTATTTTAAGTATTTTTAGCTATAAAAAGGATGCATTTATTAGAGCTCGATCTTGAAACACTTATTCTGCATCCCTATTAATATTTGACTACTATAGATTTTAAATCTTTGTTAGGTATAAGGAGGACACATTCATCATTAAATCTCGACCTTATTACACTTAATCACCTACATGTTATTGAATACCACAAATTCATATGTACGTCTTCATTTTATTTTAAGGAAATTAAAGTGCTATGCTTATCTTTAACTCATATAAAGCTCTAGGTCTTGATGGCCTAAATGGAATATCTTTTTCCAAAAAGAATGGCATATGATTGACAATAACTTCTTTAAAGCCTTTATTGATTTCTTCCATGTCGACATAATTCTTAAAATCTTGATTAAAAAATATAAATTTAGTCCTCATGGTCAAAATCCTCTACATTTTATAAATTTCATCCAATATCTTATTGCAATATCTTTTACAAGATTATAGCTAAGCGATTATGTAGAGATTAAAGCTTCCCCTTCATTTAGTTATTAGTAATTCTCATAATGTTTTTATTTTAGGTAGGCACACCAATAAGAACATCCTCTACCATAAAGATGTTAGCGCCAAAGGATATATGCTAAATGTTGAATTCAAAAAAGTCTTTCATATAGTTGACTTGACATTCATCTCAAATTACTTCCGATCTTTTAGGTACTCGAATTTTTACATTGGTTAGATTACTATATGTGACTCCACTATGTTATATACTATTCTTTTTAATGATGAGCCTTCTCATTTATTTAATACGATAAAGGAGTGAGATATGAAGGCCTTTTAATCCTTTAACTTTTTGGCAATCTATTTGGAGATACTCAACTTGTTTATAGAAATCATAATAGCAAGATATAGCTTTATTTAAAATCTTTTAAGCTTAAGTTATTCAATCAAACTATTGTTGATAATCTCCTACTACTTTCTTATACGGATTTTAATTTTTTTCAGTCTCATGCTCTCATTTTTATTTAACTGTAAATCTTTTTCGATTGTAGACATTAATAAAAGATAATCCTTTATTTTCATATATGTTTACAATTCACAACTAGTTAATGTGCTTCATAAACTTTTAGGATTCAACTAGTTCTTTTCCTTTGAAGTATTTGGGGACTTTCTTAATTCAAAAAAGGTTGAATCATAGAGATTACATGCACTTTATTCAACATATTTATAAAATAAAATAATCATAGACTGCTAAACTCCTCTTTTTTCTAAGAAGATTAAAATTAATCAAATGAGTTCTCAGTACTCTTCATATTTATTAGGCTAGCCATCTTTTAGTTCTTTGTGGCTCTATAAAACTAATAGAGAAGGCCATAACGAAATTCCTATATAATGGGAACAAGGATAACTTTAATAATGAAAATCATTAGAAAGAAATTATCATTCTCAATTAAGAAGGAGACTCAATGGTCACTCTAATATGTCTTACCTATCTAATGTTTTTTTCCAAGATCATATGAAGACATTTTATTGATAAACGTTCTTTATGAGTCAAATGGATCGAAATGGAACACTTTCATAATAATAACTTTAGTAAGTTTGATTTTAGGGCCCTATCACATGGACTTGGAAGAGATTGTTAAAAGTAATATGCATGAAAAATGCGTATATTTTATTAAGTATTTTTCTTTATTTTAAATTTAAACTACCTTGTTTTAGTTTTTCTTAGTTCTTTTTATCTAATTGTACAAATTTAACCTTGGAGTAAGATTATTCTGGACTAAAGGGCAAATTTAAGCAAAATTATACAAACAATCACAATTGATTAAGTTGAAAAAAAGTAAGATTTAATTTGGATTTATTTTTATAATGAAATTTTATTTTTTATTTGATTTTGTTATCTTAAATAAGTTTCGAGGTTAAATACTTTTCTATATTAGATAGGAAAAATTATAGATTGATGACCATTTATTTATGATATGAAATTTTATTTATATTAATTCTATTAATTGATCGTAGTACAAAATTATTCATATCGACATTTAAATTTGATTTAAATTCATTTATAGATGCCTCGAGAGAGCTTGTTTATAAGTGAAGTACGAATTAGTCTATGGGAGTTGAACATGGTGTTTGAGAGAGATCCACATGATCTTCTAATTATTATGGTGAAACCTTTAATAGGATTTTATAGTTCTTAATGTATTCAAAAAGGGTATTAGTATTAGTGTAGATACAAGTTAACTAATTAGAGAGTAAATGATTGTAGCTTATGAGGGTGTCGTTTTAGTTTTTAGGAGTTCTTGTTGATTTAGGGTTTTGGGAATTAAATCATGAACTCAAAGTATTACTAAGTGAAGTATTAATCTAAATATAACCATTTGATGGATTAGATTTTGATAAATTTGTCTTATCATTAATTTTCTTGGCTATTTCTACCTTTTTTTTATTATTCAAAATCCTAACACTTTGAAAACAATCTCTCTACCAGTTAAGAGTAAGGCTACATTCTAGTGGATCTTCTCAAACCCAACATCTCAGTTGAACTTTTACTGAGTTATTGTTGTTATTATTTATATTTAAAATTTATAACACCGTCTTTTTACTAACTAGCCTTCAGGCTAGATAATAGTGTTAATTTTTTAATTAATGTTGTTTCTTTGTAAGATTCGACCCCTATTTCTTAATATATTACTTACCAATAATATATATATTTTACTTAATTAGTGAGTGACTGATTTATAAGAGGAAAAATTTTAGTAATATTCCCCCGTGTACACTTCAACCAAAAGATAGAACTTCGGAAAAAAAAAGATAAAGCATGTAATAGGGGAGAAGATAAATATACATACTTTTGATATAACAATTAGCACAATCCCAAACCTCTTAAAAAGCTCTAATTGATTAGATCCTTTACATAAGGGCTTCTTTCTACAGTCAAGGTAATTGTGATTATTATAAATAATTCTTTGTGTTGGCCTATATATTTTTTAGAACTTTTCAAAACATCATAAAGATCACCTTTCTAATTATAATCTTAACTAATTAAAAGAGGATCAAATTATCACCATGGAGACTCCTTGAACCTTCTCAACATTAAAATCATCCTAACCCATCTCAAATCTCTAGAACAATTAGTTATATGATACATCCTTGTATAGTTCTTAAAATTATGTTTCAAAATATAGCTTCATTCCTTAGCTTTCCATAAGAAAAAATTAAGACAAACTCACTTTTATGAACCTTCCCTCTACAGACTATAGATTGTTCTTAGCACCATTAGAAAGTTTTACTCACTTATTCTTCATTTGCTCTTATAAATTTTCTATCTGGGATTCAAAAATTTTTAAATTTAACATTTTTTATGTGATAGATTATACAACAATAACTTGAAATAATTCTTTGTGTCTCAAGAATAAATCATCAAGATGCCAATTTCTTCAAACTCACTACAACAAAGTTGACCTTCGCCTACATTTTCTTTGGCATCATTTTCAAAATCATAGCTAAAAGTAAGCCTTTGGTGACAAATTTGAAAATCGTCACCACATGTTTACGCTTTAGTGATGTTTTAAAAAATTTTGCTAAATGGCGAGCTTTTGGCGATGCATTTTTGAATTTGTCACAAAAGGCTTACCTTTTGGTGATGTTTTGTTGATAACATCACCAAAGGTTAATCTTTTGGTGATGATTTTAATAATCATCGCCAAGTGTACAACCTTTAGCAATAATTCTTAAAATTGTTGCGAAATGCTTAAATAAGTCTCTTTAAGTTCTTCAAATTAAATGACTCTTTTGTTTATAATTATAAATTCACTAACTTTCAGTTGATCATTTTGTGACTAAACATCATATTGATAAAAATCAAAATTAATATTATTGATAATGATTAGATGTCTAAAAATAAATTTAGCTAACAATAATTTCATTTCAAAAATTATGAAACTATAAACTCAAAATTAATTAATATTACATAGATTTATAATTTTTATTTTTCTATTTTAAAATATATGATTTGATAATTTTATATGGTGTCACAAAATTTTCAAATAGTTTTAACATGGATTCTCTATCTATTTTATGTAGATATTCTATTTAATATTTATTAATATTTATATCATTATATAATTAATATACTGATATATGATTCTTATATGCTAAACAATAAATAATGATATGTAACAAGTAATATAATATAATGATATATGGTAAGTAATATAAGATTTGAATTATAACTTTAATAATTCTTACAGAAAAAACAATAAATAAAGAGAAAAAGATAATGAATTTGAAGCCTATTCCATCAAAGAGATAAAGACATAATTATTTTTCTAGATTCCAAGTGAAACGAGACTCGGTGGATGGGGTAAAGGAATTCCCTATGTCTGGATTCCCAAAAAGGCCCTTTACATATTCAAAGGCATCAATTGAAATAGAAAAAGATCTTCCCCTCACACTTGGTTTATTGACAACCTTTTTCAATAACCTCTTAACTTTAACTAAAGTACAAAAAGATACATTGAACATTTTACTAGATGCAGTATGGAATAGTGTATTAGATGAACCTCATGTACCATGCGTTTCACCTAAAGAATAGATAGTATAGAATAATCACGTTAATTTCTTCACAATCCTTATTTTGTATTTTAATTAGAACTTTAACAATTCTTATAGACAAAACAATAAATAAAGAGAAAAAGATAATGAAGTTCACACCTATTCTATCGAAGAGAAAAAGATATAATTATTTTTCTAGATTTCAAGTGACACAAGACTTAATAGATAAGGTAAAGTAGTTCCCTATGTCTGGATTCCTAAGAAACCTCCTTACATGTTCAAAGGCATCAATTCAAATAGACAAAGATCTTCACCCATCTGTTAGTTTATTGACACCCTCTTCCAACAACTTCATGGCTTTAATTAAATTAACAAAAGATATAATGAACAATTTCCCTAATTCAATATGTAACATTGAAATAGATGAACTACACGTACCATGCGTTTCACCTAAGGAATAAAAGGTATAGAACAATCACCTTAATTTGTTCATAATCCTTTGGAAAATTAAATTTTAAAAAATAAATAGTTAAATCAAACAGTAAAAGGAACCCAAATTCTAACACATGCATACCTGATTGAATGACTCCAACATTGTCACAACTAATAGGCATAGTTTTTGCAATCAATGAAGTTCTAAAAAAACCGATTTGCCTATTCCTGTAGGGACCATTAGGACATTACTAATCGACGGTTTACGTATACTAAGTTTTAATATTTATAACCTCGATAATACTGTAAGCACACAGGTTATTCGTATAGTACCTAAGGTATCGATCCCACAAGGAGGAGTAATTTAATCCTAAAATCTAAGGCTTGACTTAAATTCGCAATAAATAAAAATAACAAACTAATGCAGAGAATTAATCAATCAAGCAATCAATCTCAAGAATTAAATTCAGAAATTATAAATAAGATAGCAAATTGCGTACCCCAATAAAAAATCAACTTAGGAACTAACAATTGAGAGAAAGTTAATCCAACTTTAACAAAAATCTAATTGATTATAAAATTATCAAATTACTAGGTCTAGACAGTTTTAGGGTGGATTACTCTCTTCAGTTATAATCTTTAACCCTAATTAATAGTCCTTAATTAGATTATGGAATTGCAATCTCTTGATTGACAATTTACCCAAAACCTAATTTAGTTCTAAAATTGTCTAATAACCTACCGAAAACTATGTATGATCTGTCGCTACACAAATTTAACGATTTGATTCAATTCTTTATCTATCAAACTACCTAACTCTCGTTAGCCCAATTTTATGGTATTCACTCAGTTCAGCCTCTTAGTTTGTTATCGAATTATTAAGAACATAAATTGAATCATGAATAACTCAATAAAATTGCAATAAATCAAATTTCATTAATATCAAAGACAAATCCTGAAGTTGAGTTTAGACAGTATCCTTAACATTCAACAATCTATCATGTATGGCTATCTCAAATTCTATACAATTGTAAGAACGAAATAAGCCAGAAATAGTTCATAATAGATGATAATGGAGGTAACGACGGCGGGAAACCACCTGTTTCAGGAAGTACTTTGCGTCAATCTTCTTCTCCGTGTCTCTCTTCCTTCATGTCCTTCCTCAAATCTCTCAATAAGCTCTCTAAGGTTTTAGAATTTGGATGATGCAAAAAGCTCCCTTCTCTGTTCTTTGATGTTCCTTAAATACCTTGGAAACCCTAGGGTTCATTCGGGGTCAAAATGGCCCAAAAAGTCCCTCAAAACTTGACGTTTTCAGTAATTTTTGTGTCTGTCAGACATAGACCACGATCGTGGCCTTGCCACTGTCTAACCCTTTTTGTCACGATTATGGCTCAAGTGCTATGATCCTGGCCTAGTTTTGGCCACTTTGTCATGATCGTCTGGATCCTGGTGGTTCACATCTTTCTGTCACGATCGTGGCCTAGTCTATTGTACCATAATTGTGGGCTGTGGTTTTTGTAACACCCACAGACCTCCTAGAAGGATATGCAGATATTACCTAAGACAGGACTTAAAACATATCAAAATAATACAAAGCATAGTCAGAATTCAAGCAAACAATTATTGTGTTTCCATGCATATTCGACTTTAAACATAATTGAAATAATATGCCAAATTCATTCAAATACATGTGCCAAGTCATCCTAAATTAAGGTTACTACATTACATATCCTTAAACAAAAGGGTACATATCTTAAGTTCAAATATCACTGTATTACAGTAATTACAAACGTTTAACAAAATACATCACGTCTCATATTATACATACAATCCAAACATACATTTCCAAAACAAAACATATTCTTCGTTGGCCATCATAGTTGTTATTGTCCCAGTCTTCAAACCCTCCTATCTGAACCTACATGGGACAAAACTACCGTGCTAAGTATAAAGCTTTGTGGGAAATAACTAAATCATACATAAATTGGTAACTATCTAATAGTCACCGTTCCACATATACCGAATCAAATTATATCTTAAGCAATCCTTAAAGATGCATACTAAAGAACAATTTAAGCATCACGACTTTCAGAACAAAATATAATCTATCACTAGAGAACATTTCTTATACTAATGCCAATCATATCATTTAAGTATCAGAACAGATTGTATAGATATCAGAACTTATTATGAGAATAGGGTATAATATCAAATAAATACTAAATCGGAATTTTGTTTATATCAAAACTGAACATGTATCAGAATACAAAAAAAGTTAGACTGCAAATCCTTTATACAGAATTGGCTAGTGGGACTAATATAGGAGATATCATGATCGATATCACCGAATAGGAGAGACTTATGTCTCAATAATAGGAGACACCAAAGTGTCAGTAACAGGAGACACCGAAGTGTCAATAACAAAAGACACCAAAGTGTCACAGGAGCAGCTACAGACCCTTTTAGGCATGCCTATTTACCCATATCTAGGACTTAATAGTTTTAAAACCAAAAGAGTTCTTTTCAGAATTCTCATTCAAGGAACATATTGCAACATGCATACCACTTTTTTTTTTTTTTTCATTTTGTTCAACTTGACATAGTCATTGATTTTCAAACAAACTAACATGTCATACAATTACAAGTATGCGCAATAATGCATCAATAGAGGTATTGAGTCTTCACAAATTATATATATTCACACAAATAGAAAACACTTGCAATACAGTCCCAACTTTAAACTACTTGGACAACTGATAGTCCAAAATTATCACAAGCAGAAATTCCCAATTCACATACATTCATAATTAATTCATTACATAAGCCTTTGGAATCATTCATTTATGGTCACATAAAGCAATTCAACATTGTACACCATACATCCTTTACATTATCATCTTAATTAATCATGCATAATTAAACTAACTATTACTAAATTAACCTTATATAGTAATCAATTGCACAAATTCTCTTTTTTTTCACCTTCCTAACTATTTCCCACAATTGTGGGATAAGGGACCTGAAACCTCCAAATAGCTATTTTCACAAGATAGGTTTTTGGATCATTTTGTTTTTGTATGGCCATTCTAACCTAGAAATTGACATTTTTAGACAATATATTCCTCTAAACAAATGTTCGTCTATGTCTTAAGTTTCAAACGAAACAAAAATCGTTCAATTTCATTCATTATTCCATGAGTTATGCTCAAAATACTATGGACTATGCATGTTCGAAATTTTGGATAGTGCATGATCGTGTATGTGCACTCAAACTTGTAAAACTCGTATCTCTTAATTCTGATATCCAAAAATTACAAACATTCTACCAATAAAAAAATAAGAGAATAAGATAAAACTTTTATGAAAACAACTTTGTCTAATTCAGCCTACATCAATACAGTTTATTCGATAAAACAGGACATGATTTTTGTCAAGGATAGTGTTACAGCCTATACCAGAATTCAACTTCAAGCTAAATTTCAAAACCCATAAGGACAAAATTCAAATCTGAATTCTTCATAAAAGCTGTAAATAAATGTTTCCAATTTAATCTGAATTTAGAATCATCCTATTTTGTTGTCTACCGATCAAAATATGGATGAAAAATGGATGGCTATTTAGTGGAACCACACCTTCTAATCAGTACCTAGCATCTATCACATTCCTAACCATATTTCTTCATTAATTCAGTACACGTTATGTCCACTTCAAACGTTGAACAAGAAATGTTCTATCATGATATCAAGTTTATTACTCCCTTAGCTCTTTAAAATTCAAAGAACAACTCCAAATCATTTCAAAGATCAAGCCAAACCAATCCTTCCAAGCAATGAGAATATATCTAAGATTAAGGTGTAACTTTCAGCACCAACAAGATAATAACACATAAAATTACAAGGCCATCTTCATGATAAAAGAACTTACAAAGCTTCCAAGTGTTGATGATTCAAACTTTATAAAAATTCCAGAAGTTGAGAGGAGAATGAGAGTTTCGGTGGTGAAAAGCAAGGTGAATGGCTGAAAGAAGTAAAGAACATTCCAGCAAAAACTTTGCTGCCTTTAGTAGCTAGGTGTCTCCAATATACTTAAACATGTGTCAATTAATATGTCATGCCATGTACCACTTGATTATGCTGCCTTTTGTCATCTTAAGATACTGCCATTAATCACTTACAAATAAGTCCACATGTCATTCCAAGGTTGGTCCACTTGTCACACAGTCAATGATGTCAAATGTTAATGCATTAGCCATGCCAAATGTCACTAACTCATAGGCTTAATCATTTTTAGTACAAACTTAAGTTATTTCTTGACCATTTTTCCTAATCTAAATGTACATTTAAATACCTCAATTCTCTAATGGTATCAATTAATTCCAATTTACTAACTATAGTCCACCAATATCGAAATTCAAGTCATATACCTTTCACATTCATCTCATAGCACAATTTTAGCTCCTATCTCACTGTACTTTCATGAACATGTATCGTTTTAACTAGGGTGTATTTTAAGGCCTTATAGTTTTGGCCGAAAACTCTCCGAAACTTCTCTATTCTTCGCCATTGACCCTAAAACACTAATAAACACATTAAGGTACCTCAAGAACATAACATTTAAGCTCAAAGACTCATACTAACCCATAAAAACACTTAAACACATAAAATAACACATTTAAAACCTAAACACACACTCAACACTCAAATTAACACTAAATACCTAACAAATTGAACCCTAAAACATAATGCAAATCACAACTATCAACATCCCCACACTTAAATGTTCACTTGTCCTCAAGCAAACAAAACAACAAATATACAACAAACAATGTAATAATAAGGCAATGGCTTCAACTTCATGAAATAAATTTAATCTTAAACATAGTCATACAAGTTATATCTAATCATTAACATGCAAAATCTGAGTCTAAGGGCTTTGAACTAAATATACAAATTAATTGAGATATGAGTGTTAATTTATTTACCCTTTTCAATTTCACACACATATTAATAATTCTTTGGTCCTTTAGAACTTGCAATTCTTCCTAGGTATGGTTTCATGAAAAGTCAAGCTTATTACAAGTCTTGTAGGTTTTTGTCAAGAAAACACACTTTTTTTTAAGTAGTGAACAAATATTAGTAATGAATGTTGATTTGGTTACTCGACTAACTCATACTTTTATTAAACTGCTTGGTTGAAACATCATTATAGTTTTTTGACACGAAGGCATACATTTGTGATACGTGTTGATCTGATTACTTGGCTATATCATATTTTCAACTGGCTACTAGCTTTATTCGTAACCCAAAGGTTAGCAGAATAGTGATTTATTTAACGTATTTATTTTATTGCCTACGTTGTTGTTTAAGCCACTCATTTCCATGAAAAATACTAGTTAAGCTACTTAAGTTGAAAGGCCTCAAATTATGAACGCATGCGACAACCTAAAGGGTTTTAAATTTACATTAGAAACTGATTAAGCTATATATTTATCCATAGACCCCCCTAATTCACTAATTTTGTGAGCTTATGATTATTCATAACCTAATAGACTATGTTCAGAATTAAATAAATTTCAGTCCATCTAAACCATTGACACATTCAAACAATTCACACAATGCAACCTATTAACTATCATACTATATGTAAAATCGGATAAAAAGTAAAACACTTAACCCCTCCCCACACTTGAACAACATATTTTCCTCAATGTGAAAAGGGAGCAAACAACACATAAAAGAAAAGAAAAGATAGAAATTAGAGTAAATAGAAAATAAAATAGTAATAAACATAAAAGAAAAATAGAACTGAAGGCTAATTTTAAAACAAAAAATTGGAAAATTTGGGTTAGACACAAATCTATGGAGATGGAGATGGTGATGGTCGCCCTGAGAGTTAACAAAATTCACAAAAATTTTTAAACAAACTTCTAAACTCACTAGTTTATGGTCCTTAACTTGACCTTGCATTTAGGAAAGCATCTTAATTATCCGAAGACAAAGAAATCATTTTCTTATCTTTAGGAATTACTTTTTTAAAATAAAGCTTGCAGCGATGCCTGTTGACCTTAAAAGTCTCCTTGTTAGCGTTTTCTATTTTGAGAGCTCTATGATCAAAAACTTGAATGACGGTAAATGGTCCACTCCATCTAGACTTCAACTTTCCTGGAAATAGCCTCAACCATGAATTATATAAGAGAACAACGTCTCCTACTTTGAATTCTTTTTGTTTGAGACAAGAATCATGCCATTTCTTAACCTTTTCCTTGTAGAGTTTGGCATTTTTGTAAGCATTAAAATGAAACTCTTCAAGTTCGTCCAATTGTAGAAGTCATTTTTCGCCAGCTTGTTTCTAATCAAAACTTAATGCTTTAATCGCCTAGTATCTCCATGTTTTAATTCGACTGGTAAATGATGTGCTTTAATGTAAACGAGCCTATAAGGAGTTATTTCAATGGGTGTTCTAAAAACTGTCCTATAGACCCATAAGGCATCATCTAGCTTTGCTGCCCAATCCTTTATAGACTTGTTCAATGTCTTTTCTGGAATTCATTTCAGCTCCCAGTTAACAACTTCTGCTTGGCCATTAGTCTGTGGATGGTAAGGTGTAAAAACTCGGTGGCGCAATCGATATCTTTTTAATAGGGAATCAAAAGATATGTTGCAAAAATGTATGCCTCCATCACTTATTATTGTACATGGATCTCCAAAAAGGTTAAATAGCCGTTTAATGAACTTCGGCACTACCTTCCCATCATTGGTTGGAGATACTACCGCTTTGGCACAATGTGAAACATAATCCCCCACTAAAATATAGATGTTCCCTATTGAAGATGGGAATGGACCTATAAAATCAATGCCCCATACATCGAAGACTTCTACTTCTTGAATGTTGGATAAAGCCATTTCATCCCTCCTAGAACAAACTATTCTCTAACATCGATCACATTATGCCACGTAGATCTACACATCCTTAAACAACTGTGGCCAATATAATCCACTCTTAAGTATCCGAGCCGCTGTTTTGTTGGCTCCATAATGCCCAGCATACTGACCTTTATGACATTGTTTTAGGATGTAACATTTCCTCACCTGGAATACTAAATCACATTAATCCATCTATATAAGCTCTATATAGGTTTGGTTCATCCCATATATATTAGTTACAATCATGTAATAACTTTTTCCTTTTTTGGTAAGATAGATATGATGGAAGTTTACCACTAGCAATATAATTGGTGATATCTACAAATCATGGTGTAGTCAAGCACTCGACGAGCATCAGATTTTTATCGGGGAAATTTTTGTTAATGTCATTACTTGACTTGCATTCCCCTCCCTCAAGTCTAGATAAATGATCTGCATCCACATTTTCTACTCCTTTTTTTATCTCTCACCTCTATATCAAATTCTTGCAAAAGTAACACCCATTGAATGAGCCTAGGTTTTGTATCTTTCTTATTGAAAAGTTATTTTAGTGTCGCATGGTTAGTGAATGCAATTACCTTTGCACCCAAAAGATATTGTCAAAACTTATCACATACGTACTCTACTGCCAGTAATTCCTTTTCTGTAGTGGTGTAATTCAGTTGGGGTCCTGTAAGAGTCTTACTGGCATAGTAAATACCATGCATCTTCTTATATTTTCGTTGGCCTAAAACGTAACCTATAACTTAGTCACTTACATCATACATAACTTCGAATGGAAGTGTCAAATTTGGTGGTTATAAAATTGGTGCTAATATTAATGCCTCATTTAAGGTGTTGAATGCAGACATGCACTTATCATGAAACATGAAGGGCACATCCTTGACTAAAAGGTTTGTCAAAGGTCTTGCAATTTATGAAATGTCTTTCATGAATCGACAGTAAAATCCTACATGACCTAAAAATCCTTGTCCCCCTTTACATTGCTTAGCAGTGGAAGTTTCTCTATCACCTCTATTTTTTCTCTGTCAACTTCAAATCCCTTATTTGAGATCTTATGCTCTAGCACTATTCCTTCTTGCACCATAAAATGACATTTCTCCGAATTCAACACCAATTATGACTATTCTGAAGAATTCTGTTAAAATTAGCCAGACACGTGCTAAAAGAATCTCCAAAGACTGAAAAATCATCTATGAACACTTCCACTATGTCTTTTATCATGTCAGCTAAGATAGACATCATATATCTCTGAAATATGGCTGGAGCATTACAAAGTTCAAAAGCCATCCATCTGTACCGAAGGTATTGTAGGGGCAAGTGAATGTGGTTTTCTCCTGGTCATAAGGGTAGATGAAAATCTGATAATACCCTAAGTATCCATCTAAGAAGCAATAGAATAAATGGCCAGCTACCTTTTCTATCATCTACTCTGTAAATGGGAGAGGAAAGATCTTTCTTAGTCACTGAGTTAAGTTTGCAATAATCTATACATACTCTCCATCCTGTGACTGTTTTTGTTGAAATTACTTCTCCACTGTCACTTTCTATCACTGTCATTCCCCCTTTTTAGGTATGCATTGTACTGGGCTAACCCATTCATTATTAGAGATGAGATAAATTATCCCTGCATCTAGGAGTTTTATGATCTCCTTCTTGACCACCTCCTTCGTGTTAGGATTTAGCCTCCGTTGATGCTCCCTCACAATTCTACATCCTTCCTCTAAGTTTATTTGGTGTATGTAGATATTTAGTCTTATTGCTCGAATGTCATCAATTTGCCATCTGATAGCTTTCATCCACTTCCTAACAACTTCCAACACCTTACTTTTTTGTTTTTCATTCAATTGGATGGAAATTATTATTGGTAACGTTTGACCTTCACCAAGAAAGGTATACCTAGGGTGTGTAAGTAAAGGCTTAAGCTTTAATATTGGAGGTTTCTTTGATGATAGTGGTGTGGGTGCTTCAGTTCGAACTAATTTATCTTGTTATACTTAAACATCTATCTCCTCCATCTCATCATCTCCTTTAGATTTAGGATTTTGATATTGATTGTCAGCCTCTGCTTCCAATGACTGCACTCCTGCTATGCAACTCTTAATTTGTTCTTGCAAATTTTGATCCATAATTTCAACTTTCATGCATGCACTGCTCACTATTGGATTTTTAAAGCCTTATTCATATTGAATTTGATCTGATCTTTGCCTATTCGAAGTGTTCATTTTCCTTCGTGAATATCAATTATGGCCTTCCCTGTGTTTATAAATGATTGACCTAAGATCAGTGGGCCATTCTTATCTTCTTTAAAGTCTAGAACCACAAAATCTACTGGAATAATGAACTTATCCACTTACACCAGAATGTCTTCCACTATTCCGAATAGACTTTTAATGGATTGATCAGCCAAATGAATTAACATTGATGTTGGATTGACCTCTCTTAGTCCCAACTTCCTGAACATCGAAAAAGGCATAAGATTGGTGCTAGCTCCTAAATTACACAAACACTTTATAAATTTAAATTCACCAACCACATAAGGTATTGCGAAACTTCCTGGATCTTTCTATTTAGGAGGCATATAACTAGTGACTATTGAGCTGCAAGTGCCAGTTAGAGCTACCGTCTGATTATCCCAAGTACACTTCTTCGATAATATGTCCTTTAAAATTTTTTCGTATTTTGACGTGTGTTCTAAAGCCTCAACAAAGGAGAGATTGATCTGTAGTGTCCTTAACTTCTCAATAAACTTTGCAAATTGTTCATGTAACTTGTTCTTTTGTAATCGTTGAGGAAAAGGAACCTTGGGTTGATATGGTGGAGGTGCAATATAATGAGGATATTCGCTCACGTCCACTTCTTTCTCCTTTTCTTGATTCTTCTTAATTGGTTGGACAAGCTCCTCTACTGTCCTTGTGGGTGGTTCAAGTTCCTTCCCACTTTGAAGTCTAATAGCCTTCAGTTGCTCCCTTGATTTTGTTTTTAAAGTGTTAGGAATATTTCCCAAATTCAGCATAGAAAAGGCATTTGACAATTGATTCACTTGGGCTTCTAGATTATGGATTGAGGAAGCATGGTTCTTAGTGACTAGCTCAAATTTATCTTCCAAATTCTTTTGTGCATTGTCTAAAGTTCCAAGCTTATCTAAAATCTTGTCTAACTTCGATTCCATTGAGCTTGCTTTATCTTGTTAAAAGCCCAATTATCCCTAAGGCCTGAACTGTCTGTTAGTGTTGTTCGACTAGGAGAAGTTAGGGTGATCTTTTTACCCAGGGTTGTAAGTGTTAGAGTAGGGATTGTTACCCCCTCCTTATCTATACTGTTCTCCCACATAGATCACTGCTCCTGATTATGTTCCTTCATCAAATAGCAGTCCACGGTGTCATGGTCTATCTATCCACAGAGCTCACACTTTAAATGTGCAGCCTTCACGGGAGTTAAGGACGTCGTTTTCATACTTTTGAACCGTCGTGTCAAATTTTCGATCTTTTCTTGCATATCATTTATTTGATTGACCACGAAATTACACTTCTACTCTCTGCAAGTAGCAGGTTGCCTACCTCACTCATTCGTCCACAAATAGTTGTTGCTTACCATTTCCTCAATCAACTCCTCTGCTTCATCAGTTGTCTTTTGCATTAAGGATCCTCCTGAAACTTCGTCGATTGTGCCTTTTATTGGTGGTTCACTCCATTGTAGAAAGTTTGTAATAGAAACTCCTTCGGTATGGTGTGGGCATTTCCGTTGCAAGTCCTTATATCTCTCCCACGCTTCATAGATTGATTCCCTCTCACCTTATTGGAAATTGGTGATTTCCTTTATAATCTTGGTGGTCTTCGTCAATGGGAAATACTTGTCCAAAAAAGAACGAACTAACTAATCCCACGTTGTAATGTTGGTTAGGCTCAGTGAATGGTACCAAGCCTTCGCTCTGTCTCTAAGGGTAAAAGGAAACAGTCTGATTCGGACGATATCTTTCGACATCTGATGATACCAAAAGGTATCACAGATCTCGAGGAAATTAACTATATGCTCATTCAGATCCTCATTAGCCAATCCATAAAATTGCACATTCTGCTGAAGTATATTGAGAAGTGCAGGTTTAATTTCAAACGAGGTTGCTTGCACAGGCAACCAAGCCACTCCTTGGTTCACTGCATTGAACCCCGACTTTAAAAAGTCTATTAGAGTCCTCTATTGTCGTCTTTGCTTAGCTCCATGGACCATATTTTGTTGAAACACCCTCAACCATTGTTGATTTTTTGATCTCTTCTTCTTCTTCTCGTCGAGCTTTCCTAAGGGTTCGTTCTAGTCGACTAATACCCAAATCTAACATTTTTGCTGCACGACTCAAACCTCTGGTGGCTCTTGTGTTCATGTAAGAGCACACTTTCTAAAATGAAATGAAAGAAGCAAAAATAAAAATTAAAACCTAAATTAACTAATGCCTTAAACTATAGAACTAAATAATCACCTCCCCAGCAACGGCGCCAAAAACTTGATCGATGGTTTATGTATGCTAAGTTTTAATATTTATGACCTTGATAATACTACAAGTGTATAGGGTGTTCGCATAGTAATTAAGGTATCGATCCCATGAGGAGGAGTAATTTAATCCTAAAATCTAAGGCTTGACTTAAATTCTTAATAAATAAAAATAACAAACTAATGCAGAGAATTAATCAATCAAGCAATCAATCTCAAGAATTAAATTAAGAAATTATAAACAGGATAAAAAATTGTATAACCCAATCAAGAAGCAACCTAAGAACTACCAATTGAGAGAAAGTGGGTTTTAATCCCACTTTAACAAAAATCTAATTGATTATGAAATTATTGAATTATCAGGTCTAGACAGTCCTAGGGTGGATTACTCTCCCTCGAGTTATAATCTTTAATCCTAGTTAATAATCCCTAATTAGATTATGGAATTGAAATCTCTCGATTCACAATTTACCCAAAACCTAACTTAGCTCTAAAGTTGTCTAATAACCTACCAAAACCTATGCACAATCTCTCGCTACATAAATTTAACAGTTTGATTCAATTCTTTATCTATAAAACTACCTAACTTTCGTTAGCGCAATTTAATGGTCTTCACTCAGTTCACCCTCTTAGTTTGGTACCAAATTATTGAAAACATAAATTAAATCACGAATAACTCAATAAAATCACAACAAATAAAATTTCATTAATATCAAAGACAAATCCCGAAGGTGAGTTTAGACAGTATCCACAACATTCAACAATATATCATCTATGGCTTTCTCAAATTCTATATAATTGTAAGAATGAAATAAACCAGAAATAGTTCAGAATGGATGATGATGGAGGTAGCGACAGTGGGAAAGTACCTGTTCCATGAAGTACTTCGCATCAAGCTTCTTCTCTATGTCTCTCTTCCTTTGTCTCCTTCCTCAAATCTTTCGATAAGCTCTCTAGGGTTTAAGAATTTGGTTGATGCAAAAAGCTCCCTTATCTGTTCTTTGATGTTCCTTAAATACCTTGGAAGCCCTAAGGTTCATTCGAGGTCGAAACGGTCCTAAAAGTCCCTCAATACTTGATGTTTTCATCTATTTTCATGTCTATCTGACGCAAGCCACAATCGTGGCCTGCTTGTGACGATCGTCGCCAGCGTCTAACCTTTTCTATCATGATCGTGGCCTAGTTTTGGCCTCTCTGTCATAATAATGACCAAAGTGTCACGGTAGTGGCTTAGATCCTAGTGGCTCACATCTTTCTGTCATAATATTGTGCCTTAATCGTGGGTCGTAGTTTTGGCCCGAAACTCTCCAAAACTTTTATGTTCTTCGCCGTTGACCCTGAAACACTAAAAAATTCATCAAGGTACCTTAAGAACATAACATTTAAGCTCAAAGACTCATACTAACCCATAAAACACTTAAACACATAAACTAACACATTTAATATCTAAACACACACTCAACAATCAAATTAACACTAAATACCAAACAAATTGAACCCTAAAATATAATGCAAATAAGAACTATCAATTACCACCACCTCCATTTTCATTTACATTCTCTTGAAGATTCGAGAAAGCTTTACACATCACATATTATATACAATCACACGTTCATCTAATAGCTTTTTATCATAAAATGAGATACATATAATAAAGAAAGAGCATAAATTCGAATGATAATAAAAACCTTGAAAAAGAATATTGATCATTAAAGGCAAACAATGATTAGACTTTGGTGAGAAAATTTGTTATGCATCGATTTGTTCATTAGTAGGGACAATTTTGTCAGATACCTACCATCCGAGCTCATTCCTTTCATCGGAAACTATCTACCACGTTGGCATTTCATGATGAATTTTTATTAACACTTCTATTTTGAAAAGTCAATAGAAAAAACAAGTCATAGATATCAATATAGAAGCAGAGTGTACAATTAAATAAGGAAACGAAAAATAATATGAAGTTATATGCAATTAATAAAATATTCATAGAAGAAGTAAAGATCTTCTACACAAGCACATTCTAAGTTTGTCACTCACCCTTAAAGATTACTAAAACTGGAGCACATTATGAGGTTGCAATTAATAAAAATAGTAGTAAATTCCTTATTAATATGAAAGAATCAAATAATAAAAGTGAAGTAGACAAGTTAGGTTGCTCTTAAATCCATTTTGCCCAATGGTATGAACATCACTTAAAGAACAACACCTAATAACCATTTTCAGTACGAAGGTTAAATGATTACAAGCTCTTTCAACCTAGTAATCATCTATCAATGCCAAAAAAGTTGTCATTTTTTTGAGTACTTGCAAAATTAGAAAATATGACTATTAAAAACAAGGGATTAACTAATTGACGCTAAGAAAGTGCACAAATAGATTCATCAAAACACACTACCTATGTTGACATTAGCATATACAAGCTTAGAAATACTAGTACAAACAAGGGCAGCCATAATATGAACACTTGGTGGAAACAAAGTAAGACAAAATTTTTTATGCTTTTTTGTGTTTTGAAATATTATAGTGGTCAAGATAATCTTAAAGCATTCATCTAAAATTGTGGGTTGAGAATGGTCTCTTTACATTTACATTTACATTTATTAAAGTTGTGACAGGAATTTATATATGGTTAATTTTGTCTATTAACTGAGACAACTTGATGAAAATTAAATGAAAAATAGACACACATGTAAAGGAAACCGAGGTTTACTTTATGTTTTAAGTATTATGGAAATGAATTACTTGGAAAACCAAAACCTTCGTGTTGAGAAAAAGATGAAGACACACATCGGCAATGAAGACGAAGATGCACACCGGAGATGAAGACAAACACTAAAGAAAGAGATTGATTTGGGAATTTGGGCAATATAGACATTAAAAATCTAATCACAACTAGGAAGATGAAGACATGAATTTATTTTCGTTCTGTATTTAGGTAATTAAGTTTTAATTTGATAAAATAACGTGGTTTTGACAAAAACTGTGGCGACAAATACAAAAACCATCACAAAAGGTCAAACTTTCACGACAATTTTTAAAAACTGTTAGCAAAAGAGGAAACACTTATGCGACTATAATATTACCATATATAATTATATTAATTACAATATATTTTAAAAAAATAGCAATATAGTAAAAAATAAAAATCAATATTAAATATTAATATCAAATTCATAAAAATCAAATTTAATATTATTGACAATGATTGTAAATCTAAAAATAAATTTAGTTAACAACAATGTCATTTTAAAAATTTATAAAACTATAAACTCAAAATTAATTAATATTACATAGATTTATACTTTTTATTTTTCTATTTTAAAATATATGATTTAAAAATTTTATGCGGTGTCATAAAACTCTATTTATTATTATTATTATTATTATTATTATTATTATTATTATTATTATTATTATTATTATTATTATATATAATATTTTTATAGAATTTCTATATTACATAAAATTTGTCAAATATATAGTGATATATATATAAATATGACAACATTTGTCAAGCCTTTGGAGATGTTTCTCTAAATTCGTCGCCAAAGCTTGACATTTGTCAATGTTTTCCTAGAATTGTTGTCAAATGTTTGCCACAATTTTCCAAAATTTGACGAAAACAACCATTGGCGATGATTCTCTAAATTCATCACCAATGGTGGACAATTGTCGATGATTAGTTTTCTACAATTTAATGAAAACGACATTGTTTGTTCATTTTATTTTTAACCCAATGACGAAGAGGTCTTTGTCTTCGTTGACCATTGTTATTTTCCCTCTAGTTTTTGCATTCCAGAAGCCTCACTCTTAGTTTGTTATAGTCGATTGTCGAGTTCATCTTCAATTATCTGTCCATCTAGGTAAGTCATCCATCTTGTGTACTATTTTTGTATTGTGCTTTCATTATCTGAAGATATAAACCAACTATGATTATATGGCTTTTTATGTTCAAGAGATTCTCTACTTTTTTTATTCTGCTTTTCTTCATTGTGGAATTTGAATGTTTGGTTTTGCTTCTTCTTTTTTGCTGCAGAGCTGTTGGAACCCCACCCCGGTGAGTCACGTGTCTGACGTCCTACGAGACATCTAGATGCGCATTCCACAAGGGAGGAATTCCCCACCAGGTCAAACCTCAAAAACAAACTCATTTCACTTACCTCCGATCAGAATTAATGGTAGGTCATAAAGGAATTTCAATAAGACTTCTTCATAATATTTGTTTCTCATTGCCTCAAGGTTCTAACGACACCAAAACACTCAATTTGGTTCAGAAATAAAGAAGTATTGGCCAAAATACTTCCGGGATAAACTTAAGCTAAGACTAAAATACTACACCCGAATCACCACTGAAATTGAAATTTTTAGGGCCTAAATTGATCTTTGATTCCTTCAAAAAAAATTTTATCTCCATGACTCTAGTTTGTTTAGCAACAGAGCTCTACAGATCAAAATATTGCCAAAAGACTAAGTCTGTTCAGAAAAATATTCGATCCTTTCACTTTGATTTAATCCATAAATTTCAAAAATAATATCAAAAGTTATAAATTTGTATGCAGAGGTAGAAAAATGTCTTAGAAAATCAAAGCTTTGAAAATCAGGTCAATCGGAGGTTGCAAGAAAAGTTATAGCCAAAAAAAGCAGAGACAGGTCAGAATCTGAAAAGAAAATCAGAAATAAAGTAAATTAAAAAAAATTAAAAATTAAAATAAAATAAAAAATTCATATATGCAGCGTTGCACTGCACGCGTCTCTAGGCCGTGAGACGGGCGGCTAAACGCATCCAGCGTGGGCTTCGTGATCGCGAGCAACTCGATTAATCTTTAACACCTACCAATAGACTTATGATCAAATATATATTTAAATGATTAATGTGTATTTTCTTATCATTATTGATTTGTTGCTAGGTTCCAATGTCAATATTAAAAAAAAATGTAGAGGTATAACTAAAGGTTGTGAATTACAACGAATGAACGTTGCAATGAATAACAAGTTGTCAATACAGATTGATATTTCATAAGGTAGTCCTATAGACAAAATCCAATCTACAAAATTGTCAAGTGATTTGGGGATTATTATGAAAATGGAATTACTTTGCCTAAAGCATGCTAAGGACTTGAAGGAAGACAACTTGTTTAAAAATGCTTTGGATAAAGTTACAATAATTTTTAATTTATTTAACTATATGTAATATTATTTCATTTATTTTAAGGTTAATTACACTTTTACTTACGATTCACAAATGAAATTGAATGTTGTCAATATCAAGAACCCTTATGTTTCAAACTACATGGCTTCATTGTTGAAACAAAGGACAAGGGATCACTGTTATAGGTTGCATCAATTTATAAATCTTTTGCTTCTAATGCAGAGGCAAGGAGATATGTTCTAGAACGAATGTTTCTAGAAAATTTGAATAATTTGTGTAATTATTGGGTCTCTCCCAAAGTTCATGTTTATTTTCTTTCCCTTCTCATTTGCTTACATAAATCTTATTAGATGATTTAATGATTGCATAATCCTTTTCTTTTATTTAATGAAAATATGAGATGTTAAAAGTTAATAGAGGAAAAATGAAAACACCTCACAACCAAGGGTCTAAATCATTTGTAATCGTCTGAAATGAATATGTAATATATTTGTTTACAAGTTTTAATTATATCAATAAAAATTATATTATTTATTGTGCCTTATATTTTGCTTTCATAAAATAGAGTGAGAAGGAACTACATGGACAAGAGTGTGTTAGTATCACACTATACAGGTGACTATCTATAAAGAAGGTCAAGGGTGGATGTCAGAAGAAGTGGAAAATAGCTATGTAAGTATAACATTTTGTTTTAATTTTAATTTTATTTATTTGTGTAGTCCTAACTAATAATATTTCCATTGAATATTGGTTTTGTATCTTTTAATTTTAGAATAAGGTGTAAGAGTTGTTGCATAAATCAATGTTTGAGGGGAATGAGGTCAATGTTTTTGCAATACCGTGCTTAGTACACGATCTGGTTATATCAAAGGTCTTGACTTTGGCCCAAAGCTAAATGTTTCAACCTCATTAAGATCTACATACGTTCAACGTCTTGAAGAGGAAAACAAGACATTTAAGGCTAAATTACAACATACTCGAAAAAAGTTGGCCAAGCATGATAAGTACCTAAAAGAAAATACTTGGCTTTAATTAGCAAAGCAATGAAGATGAAAGTGAATCTCATATACTTTTTCCTTTTAATTCCTATTTGTATTATAATTTAAATTTAATACCTTTTCTCAAATTACATATTTGAAGAAAATGTAACTACTGAGTGATTTGTATTATAATTTGTAAACTAGTCTTAATTTGTATTTATTATTTTGTATATAATAATTACTAAAGTTTTAATTAAAATCTTATATACGAATAAATTTAATGATATTTTATTTATATATATAATGTTTCAAATTATCAATTATTTTTGTAACATTTTTATAATAAATTAACAATAAAAATATATTGAAACATTATATACAATAATATTGATAAAAAATGAAACTAATAATTTATTCCAACATGGTATAACATTTTGTCAAAACGTAGATAAACAATTTGACTACATTTTACAAAACGTAGCTAAAAACTTTTGGCTACGTTTTAATAAGTGTAACTAAAAAAAATTTGTCTACGTTTTCAGAAACATAGCTAAAAATATTTGGCTATGTTTCCATAAATGTAGCTAAAAACATTTAACTATGTTTCTAGAAATGTAGCAAAAAAATTTGGCTACGTTTTAAAAAACGTAGCTAAAAACCATTAGCTACATTTTTTAGCGTAGCTAAACTTATTGGCCATGATTCCTCTGATAGTCGTTAAAAGTTTTTCACTACGAAAATAAAGCATTGCGAAAACTTTTAGGGACGATTAGTCAAAACATCATCTATTGTTTTTAGCTACAAGAATTTCGCAACGTTTTGGGTGATGAAAATAAATCGTCGCCAATTCTTATTAGCTACGATTTTAATACCTTTAGCTACAATTTTTTTCGTAGTCAAAAGTCATCTTAGTTGTAGTGATAGCTAAAAGTTTTTGGCTATGTTAAATCTAGAAACGTAGCTAAAAAACTTTGGCTACGATCCTAGAAACATATCTAATAGTTTTTAGCTATGAAAAATAAGTGTAGGCAAACCTATTGATGATGATTCACCAAAACATCGCTAATATTTTTTGACTATGAAAATAAAGTGTAGCCAAAAATTATTGGAAATGATTACTCACAAAAATTTGCTAGTTTTCAACTATGGAGATTTGGCATCTTTTTGGGTGACCAAACTAAATTGTCGCCAATAACTTTAGCAATGAATTTTGTGCCTTTATTTTTTTGGTAGCCAAAGGTCAACTTTGTTGTAGTGATTTGTCTTGTCTACTCACCATGGACAAAGAGAAACAATATAAATCTTCAAAAGTCAATCCTTTAGTGCTTATGACCTCTTAAGGCAAATATCCAAAGAAGCAAGAAAAATTTGTCCAGCAAAGAGAATAAGCTCATCACTTCGTCCCTTAAGACTTCTTAAACCTTTCATCTACCATTTCATTGTACTGTTTTAAGGATAATATTTATTTTCTAATATTCTATCGCTGATGGTCGATCAAACTTAAATAGGAGATACTGTTCTGTTGTATTAACCATACCTTGAATGTAAGAGATGTTCTGTAGTAAATTTGTTGTAACTCACTTTTATATTTGGTGTTAATGAAATCTTCTAAATTAAAAAAAAAATAATAAAAAGAGATTCACTTAAAAGAGACACTGTAAAACCAACTTGGTAATTTGAAATTCTGAAACTCTCGATCTACTGTTTGCCCAAGGCTGTTGTCTCGTATTCTTTAAGGCCAAACTACAATATCAAAAGTTTTCTGTTTGCACCTTCCCTTGAAATTTTAGCATGAAATGTAAGTCATTCTCTTTTCTTCGTTTCCATTAACTCCAGTTAATAGCATTCGGAGAAGTTCTCAATTTCTGATTCCATAAAAGCATGTCTCTTGCCATGTCCTTCTTGTTTGATCACATATACGATGCCTCACAATTAAAAAAATTGTGATTTCCATCACTTGTTAATAAACCACTACAGTTTTCCTTTATGGACGTAAACTCTTCGTAAGGCCGTGATTTCGTTTCGGAGAGATCCCATATTTGAAATTTAGGATTGGAAAGCCTTTGAAGGTTGATATCTGTATGTTTTGTCCCTCTCTGGGATAATTATATTTATCTAGAGCATTACCAAGATATTACCAACGCCACTTTCTTTTCCTTTATATTTCATGTGAAATTGTATTCTTTTCCTATCGGAAACAGCACTTCACCTAAACTTTCCATCACACCAAATGAATGAGACATTCCTACAATTCAGTGGCTGCTTCTTGTTCATCATGTAAAACTAAAAATTCATTCTCTTTGTTATTCCTACTTTTCTTTCATTTCCCATAAAGGAAACCTAACAATAAAACAAATTTCTCAAGAGTGAGCCAAGTATAAAAAGAAGTAAAGATGTACACAAGATTTCTCAACAACCCTTTTCTTTCAATTTCAATAACATCCTGCAACTAGTGATCACAGGTAGCTGTCATGGAGAGAATCAGGATTCTGCCATTACTGCTGTGTGCAACATTCTTGGTTTTCCATTCTAAGTCATTGGCTCAGCCATCCCAACGTCCACTTTGTGCATCCCAGTTTGCACTAGTGAACTATGCATGTGCAGCACTGCCATATATGCCTCCCTCTCCGCCGTCTCCTCCTCCCCCAGAAGAGGATAGCCATGAAAACGGTCATGGCCACCGTCACAGGCGTAGGCATAGGCATCATCACCATGAAACTCAGAGTGAAGAGAATTGCTGCCGGTGGCTGAGAGAGTTGGATGATGAATGTGTCTGTGACTTACTAATTCACTTGCCTCCCTTCCTCTCCAGGCCTGCACATGCATACTCTATCATTGTTGACGACGCGTGTAATGTCACCTACTCCTGTGGAGGGAGACTAATACCTTGAAGATGTTTCCAACCTCTGCACCTAATTTTAATTATCTACCTATATTGACTAGTTTGATCCGCAGCTAATGTTTTTCTCATTTTTTAAGCTTGTTAGAGGGAAACTTTAGAATTCTTCAAAAGAATCTTTCGTGCATAAAAGTGAACATAAATCAAATCTTTCGTACATAAAAGTGAACGTAAATCATGGCTGCATTCTAAGTGACTCTTCTCTCAGATTCCTGTAGCCTGGGAATCGTTCTGCTGAAGCTATGTTTAAGTGAAATGAAAAACAACTACAGTTACGAACATGGATTTACTGACTTAAAAGTGATAGTCATCGCTTACAATCATCGTATTTGGTTCTTAATAATTTACACATCTCACTAGGTTTTTCATCAGAAACTTCCTTCGTTTGTCATATAACGGCCATTCTTCTTCACCAAACAGGATTTGGGCCAAGTTTTAAGTTATAAGTCTTTGAAACTTCAGGGTGGCACAGAAAACAAAAACATGGCTTTGAAACTTCAATTGCACAACAGACACAACAAAATTAAGGTCTTCACGCTACCCAAAACACAAAAATTATGGTCTTCATCTCTATCTAGAGTCTTATTTGTGTAACATATGAAGCCTGAAGTTTGATGGTTCTCAAACCCACTTGTAGTTCCAGCTGTGTAGCAAAGCAGGGAACTCTTGCAACTATTGTATCATTATCTGATGTTGTTTTGTATATCAGGGGTTTAGTGATAAACCTATTCTCCATAAAAATGTGGACCTACAATTTTGCTCCTAGTCTCCAAGATTGGATGAGAAATGGCTTATTGAAAACATGCGAAGGACTAGCTTTGATTGTTGGATCGCCTCTGGCCCGGGTATTCACAATACGTAGCAGAATGGACCATACTACACATCAAAAGTATAACCGAAGCTACACAACATGTATGGATTTACCTCTTGACGCGGATTGGTATTTGTTTTCAGATTTGTAGTTGCTGTAACACGCGAACGTCCTCTACCGATATCCATACGAGGATGAACGATCCGATCAGCGGCTAATATGTGCTAGCACATTCCAAAACACTTTTTGAACGCTGCACAATTTTTCTCTCGGAAGAAGAACGAACAGCTGGTGGCTAGGGTTTTCGTCTCTTTAATAATGAGACATATGTTCTCTATTTATAGAGAAACCCTAATCCTTATTCCTATTAGGAATAAGAATATCATAATCGTAAACCTATTAGGATTATGAAAGCTCAATAAGTTTCGACCCATATTATGTCTTATATAATAAAAGCCCGACAACTTAATTCAATCTAGCCCAATAAATATATCCACATATATTTATTCAGTGCCTAATAAATTAGGCCCAAGAGAATAAGCCCATATCACACCACATATGTTGGCAATGGGCTTGATCACACTTCAAGGCCCATACCTTATGACTACCCAAATCAAATGAGGATAGGTAATCCGATTTAACCTGTAACCATGGTTATAAATTCAGTCCCTTTGTAATGGTATCAAGATTAATCACAAGGTATGGTATATGTCAACCTTTGATTAATCATATTTTCTTGATTCCTAAGTTGACTGACTATAACAAATGACATTGATGACTCCTCATCAATTCATTTGAACACGGCCATGCATTTCTTCAGTCATACTTGTCAAAAGGCTCAAATGATATCTCTCTCATTTAAGATAGGTACAAATCCCATCTATGTAATTCATATCCCTCCTCATGATTCATTTAATGTCCAAAATAAGACTACTTGTTATCCTGTTAAAGATAACTTAGTATGTTAAAACACTGAATTCCTCATGTAGGGAACCATGATGACTTCAGGTCAGAGGACTAAAGTCAAACTATATTGAGAATCACCAATGACATGAAACCATGTAGTGTTCTCTCTGTGGGTCGATCCAATATATGTTCTCTAACATATATCTATGTTTATGATTTGAGAACTCATATCCATGATCAGTAAAACGTGATCATCAATCAGAATACATACTATCCTTAATTCATTATCGTTCGACCAATAACGATCGACCAGGGATAGTTTAGAATAGTATTATAATGCTTATGGTTTTACTGTCAAGTCATATACATGATGACATAAGCCTAATACTATTCATAGAATGTAAATCATATTACATAAACAATATACATGCATATTTAAAAGAATACCTCATAATATATTATTAATAAGTCAGAATTTCAGTACAAAAGTCACATATGACTATTGGCCTAGGGCACACTACTAACATTGATAACTTTAAAGAATGAGTTGTTGGAGTTAAATTTTAAGAGAAAATATCATCATTGTTCAAAATTATATCTATAAGTCCATATTGCTTCCAACTATTAGAGGCCTAGGATTTCATAATAGAAAATGATACCCTCTTACTTAGAAAGAAAACAATTAATGTTGATTGCCATTTCAAAATTCCAGCTTAAAGGATAGAGACTAGAGGAGATAATATTTCGCAATCTAAAGTAGGAATGGAGAGACAAAGGATAGTTTAGCATCAAGATTGTGATTACTTGCTACTTGCACCTAAGTACATTTGTTATTAGCATGAGCAAGAGGAGCTACTGAGTGATCATTGATGCAAAGGGAAGTAGGAGTCGAGGGAGAGTGGTGAAGTGAGGGTGATAAAGAGTGGGGTAGACGAGGTGGAGTGAACAAGAGGTAGAACATTTCAAAAAGTAAGATATACATGTTAAGGGCTGATGGTTAAAAGCAATAACTGATGGTTAAAAGATAATCAAGAGGTGAAGGTAGTGGATGGAACAAAATGTAAGGCAAGTTACTAGATGAAGAAAAGAGGAAATGTGAAGGAGGAAAGAATGAAGGGACAGTGTTATGGTGACAATGTAGTTAGTGAGGAGGAAGAAAAGGAGGTTAAGGGGTTGGGTGACTACATGGAGTAAGCAAGCACAAAGACTAGAGAAAGCTACCAAACTTACCATAATATATCAAAGAAGCAGAGATTAGTACGTAGCAGGAAAAGTTAGCAACTTATGAAGAAAGAATCCCTTAATTGGCATCTTGATGTTAGATCAACCTATATTTCCTAATATATCATATTTAAGGACTTTAACCTATATAGGTCGACCACTGATCCATGTAAGTCAACCAAGCACAACAAAAACATAATTTTGACACCTTTAAGTTCTCAAAACTAATTTGTTCTAATTCAATTATTATTTAAACACTTACCAAAATGTTTCCCAAAATTTTTTTGAACGATTTAGAGAATTTTATATTAAAAAAAGACTTCACTGCCTTTTGATGAATGAAAGACTCATGCAATAAAGTGAACAACATGTTTATGTATGGTGAGCATTTTAGAGCATCAAATTAAAAAAGTGAGATTACAATTAATATTACATACTAAAGAATGACCTTGATATGCCTTGATCTTCTTTTTTATTGATTTGATCTTCATTTTGACAATTGTAAACTTCCAATTTCTCTTAAACAAAAACTTTATAAGTTATCTTCTTGAGTCTTGATTTTAATTGTTCTTATATTACTTTTCATCAAAATAATAAACTTATCAGTATTAATTAGGTTTTTTATCATCAAAACATTGATTTAACCTCCTTTGGTTTAAGACAAGTAAAGCTTTACTAATCATCAATTAAGGAGTAAATACATTGATTACATATAAGCAAGAGGCTACGAGTCAGATGATTAAACCAAATTCATTAGATATTTATATCTATAAAGAAGTGACTTTACAAATTAATTAATTAAGCTTCGCATGCACTAACAAGTATATCTATAGTTATGCACACAAATAATACTTATTTAATGAATTACAAAGTAAATATTTAAATTGAAACTGATCAGAAAAATGATAACTTTGATTAGAAAGCATATTTAAGTATATCCTCTCATCATAGAAGAATAGTAATGTTTCTTTTCTTTTTTTCCCTTCTTTCATTACATAAAGTTAGACCTAATACATAAATTATAACATTATTAAACAAAAAGTTGATACCATAGTTTATGAACTTATGCCAAAAAGAAACATATCATTCTCCCACTTGTAGAAAGCATTATAACTGTAATTTGGGTATAAATGTGTTTCTTTAATCTTTGAAGGATCTTCTACATTATTATTTGGAACATGGAACTGATGCACCAATGATTGGCTAGGTATGCTTACTTTTTTAGGTTTATTTTATAGCCTTTAGTACTTTTAAGGTAAAATATATCAATCTGCTTTATAGTTTCATCAGTTTCACTAAAACCCCTGCTATAAAATTATATGTGAAATCTTGTAAAATCTTACAGAGCAGGTGATTCTGAGATCTATTTCCTTTGTCCGTTGTTTTCCTTTTTTGTGAAATTTTGTGCTTAAACTCACGATTATTGTTGAAGTTGCATTGTTGAATGACCAATATTCCTTCATTTAATCTCTTAGCTATTAAGTCAAGAAGATTTTACTTCTTATATTAATTTTGATTAAAGTCAAATAATAATAATAATAGAAGTGTATAAACTATTTTGATGAATTTATTAAGTGCGCAGATAAATATAAATGGCACAAATCATCAAATCGAGACGATACTTGAAAGCTAAATAAAACGAATCAAACGAAGTGATCAAGTCTAAGACATCAGATGAAGCATAAAGTATACGAGTCTAAGCAAGACGATGTAATTGAAGAATGTGCTAAAAATGTCAGTTAGTTGGATTTGGTTGTAGGACTTAACTAATAACAGACTTTATAACATTCGATAAGCAGATTTCTCAAGAAGACCGTTAGAGACTTAGGCTATAAATATTAGTCGTAGTTATAAAATTCAAAATTAATTTTTACATATAAAAAAATACTTAGAGAAAATCTGTGCTCAAGTGCTTATGTTGTGAAAAATATTCTGAGAGGAAAGAAAGAAAGAGAGAGATCAAATACATTTGTAATGTGAGTGTGAAAACTCAAACAATATCTTTTTGAGAGGAAAGAAAGCTTAAGCCTAAAGAGGCTAAGGAAGCAGATAAAGAATACTTTGTGAAAGCGACTTGAAGAGGCTCTGAAAGTCTAAAGGAGACAGTGAAATCTTAGACAAACTCTAAGGATTGAATGTAGCCCATGGTTAAGGGTAAACCGGTATAAATTGAGGTTTCTTATTCTCTGGTTCTTACCTTTTTAATTTTCTTGTTGTTAGAAGATTAGATTCTAATTTTCTCTTTGCATTACTCATCAAATCAAATGCATTGTTTAAGTAATCGTCTGAATTTATTAAGAAAATCAAGAAGATTTTAAAGATTCATATCTTAGATGATTTAACACAAGTAAACCCCCCTTCTTATGTATTTTACATATTATACATGATTTCTATATTAACAAGTGATTTACTTCAGTTGGTATCAGACCAAGGTTTCCAAGAAACACTCTTACAAAGTGAGGATAAAGATCTATGACTGAATAACATGTTTTTATAGCAAAAGGTGCCTCGATCTCAAGACCACCTGCATTCAATGGTGAAGATTATCATTATCAGAAGGACAGGTTACGGCTCTTCATAGAATCCACATACATTTATCTTTGCGATATTATTGAAAATGCTGTATACATCCCAACAGATGATGAAGGAAAAAGCATCTCTCGTGACCAATCATCGGTTGATCAGAAAGCTAGATTTCATTTAAACTCAAAGGCCAAGTTCTTTTTAATTTGTACTCTAACCAGAAGTGAATATGATAAGGTTTATGGATGTGAATCTACAAAGAAAATGTGGGACATATTAGCCATTTCACATGAAGGCACAAACCAGGTGAAAGAATCTAAGATTGGTATTCTTGTTCATCAGTATGAGCTATTTAAGTTAAAATACGATGAGTCTATTGATCAGATGTTTGGATGATTTCAAACAATTATTAATGGACTTAAAGCTCTGGGAAGAATCTACGACAGTCAAGATCATGTCAGAAAGATTCTTAGAAGTCTTCCAAAAAGATGAAGACCCAAAGTAACAGCAATACAAGAGGCCAAGGATTTAAGCAAGCTGAAGCTAGACGAATTGCTTGATTCGCTGAAAATTCATGAAATAGAGCTTGATGTAGAAGACAAACCCAGAAGGGATAAATCTATTGCATTGAAGGTTGGTCAGAAGAATCAGAAAATCATAAGATGCAGAAAAATAAAAGTACATATTCAAATGCATTAAAGATTGAAGAAATCAAGAATAATGATACTAGTGAATCTGATCAAGATTCAAGTGAAAATGAAGATGAGTTATCTTTCATTTTGAGAAAGATTAGAAGGATGTAGAAAAAGAAATTAAGGGGAAATAAAGACTTCTCTTTCAAAAAGAATATCAAAGATGATTCGAAAATTAGGAAAGTTCTATTGTCTGCTATGAGTGTAATAAACCAGGATATTACAAGTCTGAATGTCCGTTGCTCAAAAGAAAACAAAAGAAAAGTTAAGAAAACAAAAAGAGCATGATGGCAATAGGGGAAGATCTGGGTTCGTCTAAATCTGAATTCGACTCAGAAAAAAAAAACATCAAAACAAGCAAATATATGTTTGGTAGCTGAAGGGGAAAGCAATAATGAGGTAATTTCTAACTTTGATGATCTTTAGGATGCCTATCTAGAATTGTTAGAAGATTCATATGTTATTTTAAAACAACATAGGTTATTGAAAAAGAATTTTTTTGAAAATATAAAGAACACAAAATTCTTAGAAGAAGAAAACGTCTACCTTAATAAATAAGTAGACGTTATGAAAACAAAGTAACCGTAGATAGATTTGAGAAACTTAATTAGTTAAAACAAAAGATTAATAGACTTTCAGCAGATTTATTGAAATTTATAGAAAGTACAAAAAGGATGAATGATATGATTAGAAGTTATAGACATCCAAATGATAAAAGCGATTTAGGCTTCAATAATAGAAATACTATTCATAATAGTAATGTTCTTCATAATAAGAAGTTTGTTCATAATAGGAATTTTGTTGCTAAGAAAAGAAACAATATTCTTATTATTCAAAGAAAAATTATAAGACTAACCCCAAACGACCCAAGAAAATATTGGTACCTCAAAAGGATATAATTTATGCTGCAGATCACCTTACTTGAAAAAAGCAACCACTACCAATGGTATTTAGACAGTGGCTGCTCGCGACACATGACAGGCAGAAGGTTTATGTTCCTAGACCTCCAACATAAGCAAGGAGAATCAGTAACTTTTGGAGACAAGCAGGCCAAAATAATTGGGATTGGCAAAATTGGTAAGGATTCCCTTTCGTCTATTGATAATGTTCTGCTAGTTAATGGCTTAAAGTATAATCTAATCAGCATAAGTCAATTATGCGATTCTAGTTTTGAAGTATCCTTTAATCAAAATTCTTGTATAGTCAAAAATAAGGATGGTTCCATATTTTTTTCTGCCAAGAGATGAAATAATCTCTATAAAATCAACTTAGACAATTTGAAAAGTCAAAATATTTTATGTTTTATATGAAAAGATTATGAGAAACTGATTTGGCACAAAAAGCTAAGTTAAGTTAGCTTTAAACATATTTCCAAATTAGTTAGACTTGATTTGGTAAGAGGCTTACCAAAGATAAGTTTTAACAAAGATTTCTTTTGTGAAAGTTGTCAAAAAGGAAAACAAGTTAAAACATCTTTTTCGTCTGATAACATTGTAACTTCGTTTAGACCTCTAAAGTTGTTACACATAGACTTGTTTGGTCCAACCAGAACAGCAAGTCTTAGTAGAAAGAAGTGTGGTCTCGTAATTGTTGATGACTTTACTAGATTTTGTTGGATATTGTTTCTATCACATAAAGACTATCTCTTAAATTCTTTAAAGTTTTATCCAAAAGTTACAAAATGAAAAAGGAATTTCTATTACTAGAATTATGAGTGATCATGGTGGAGAATTTGAAAATGAAAAATTCAAAATGTATTGTGAAAAGAATGGAATTTTCCATAATTTCTCTGCTTCTATAACTCCCCAACAAAATGTAGTTGTAGAGAGAAAGAACAGGACAATTTAGGAAATGGAAAGGACTATGCTATGTGAAATGAATCTTCCTAAGTACTTCTGGGTAGAAGCTATAAATACAGCTTGTTATATTCAAAATAGAGTATTTTTGTGACCTATTTTAAATAAAACTCCATATGTATTATGGAAGGGAAGAAAGCCAAATATTTCTTACTTTCATTCTTTTGGTTACAAATGCACTATCTTGAATATAAAAGAAAATTTGGATAAATTTGATTCTAAGATCAAATCAGGAATTTTTCTAGGTTATTCTATTAATTCCAAAGCTTATAGAGTTTATAATATTATTTCTAGATCTGTTAAAGAATCTATGCATGTAAAATTTAATAATGATTCTCATCTAGATAAAAGAGACGATTTTGATGATGAAACTCTATCTGCTCCCTTAGTTAATAACGTAAACGATTCACCACCAGATGATCCATCTGATAAAGTGATAGATAGTTCTGAAATTATTAACTTAAGAAAAGATTGGAAATATAAGTCTTCTCACCCAGAAAACCTGATTATAGGAGAAACATCAGAAGGAGTAAGAACTAGATCTAAGTTTAGAAGGGAGGTCAATATAGCATTTCTTTCCGAATTAGAACCTAAGAAAATTGATGAAGCTCTTCAAAGCGAAACTTGGATTTTAGCTATGCAAGAGGAGTTAAATCAATTTACAAGGAATAAAGTTTGGTCTCTAGTCCCTAAACCCCCTAATAAATCTATTATAGGTACTAGATGGGTTTTCAAGAATAAACTAGATGAATTAGGGAAAGTAACTAGTAATAAAGCTAGATTAGTAGCTCAAGGCTATAATCAATAAGAAGGAATAGACTATAATGAAACATATGCTCCTATAGCTAGACTAGAAGCTATTAGGATCTTGCTTGCATATGTTGTTCATCATGATATAAAATTGTTTCCAATGGATGTGAAAAGTGCCTTTTTGAATGGTTTTATAGATGAAGAAGTTTATGTGAAACAACTCCCAGGATTTGAAGACATTGATAAACCTGATTGTGTGCATAAACTTCATAAAGCTTTGAATGGATTAAAACAAACACCTCATGCATGGCATAATCGTCTGAGTTCATTTTTTATTTAAAATGATTTTGTTAGAGGTTAAGTAGATAAAAAATTATTTTGGAAGGATATTAAAAATGATTTTATAATTGTACAAATATATGTAGAAGATATCATTTTTGGTGTTACTACTAAAAAATTATGTTTAATTTTTGAAAATATTATGAAAAGTGAATTTGAAATGAGTATGATGGGTGAATTAAAGTTCTTTCTTGGTTTACAAATTATAAAAACTGATGAAAAGATTTTTATTTATCATCAAAAGTATATCAAAGAGCTTTTAGTCAAACATAAAATGGAAAATGCTAAACCTATGTCAACTCCTATGCATCTGTCAATTGTCTTGACTAAAGATGAAGCTAGTAAGAAGTTTGATCAAACTCTCTTTAAAGGAATTATTGGTTCTTTGCTTTACCTAACTGCAAGCAGACTTGATATAATGTTTAGTGCCTATTTGTGTGCAAGATTTCAAATAGATCCTAGAGAATCTAATTATATTGCTCTTAAAAGAATATTGAGATACTTGGTAGGTTCTACTAATCTTTCCTTAATGTATGAGAAAGGTAAAGATTTCAGGTTAATTGGTTACTGTGATGCTGATTATGCTAGATATAGGATTAATAGAAAGAGTACAACCGGAGGTTGTCACTTTCTTGGTTATAATCTAATTTCTTGGTCAAGCAAGAGGCAAAGTTCAATTGCTCTATCTACTACAGAAGCTGAATATATGTCAGCTGCAAGCTGTTGCTAATAGATATTATTGATAAAGTTTTAGTTAGAGGATTATTCTATCCAAGAAGATCAAATTCCAATCTTCTGTGACAACACAAGTGCTATCAATCTCTCAAATAATCCAATACAACAATCAAGGGCAAAGCATATTGAAATTAGATACCATTTTATACGAGACTATGTATAGAGAGGGATCATCAATTTACTATTTGTTGAGACGAATCAACAATGGCCAGATATCTTCACCAAACCCTTAAATGAAGACAAATTCAAGGAAATCAGACGAAATCTAAATATGGTGATGTTAAATGACCATTAGTCTGAAAATCTATGATCCAGACTATTCGTTCCGAAGAAGCTGAAAAGTCACAAGTTTTTAGACTAAATAACTTTTACTCGGTGGTTTCAGTTTTATAATTACCAGTGGATTAGTTGCAAATGTTACAAACGGTAACTTTTTAAGAGTGTATATAAAAAGAGCAATCATTTCAAAATCTGTAACACCTTACACTCTAGAATTTTCGAGAAAAACTTCGAAACCAACTTGCTCAGAGTATTCTCAATAAAGACAATCCAACGCTCTATTCTAAACATCAAAATCTTCATATTCCATCCCATATCTTTCTCTTGATTTTCTTTATATACTAACCTCGCTTCTTAAAGTGAAATACAATTCTTTGTTTAGTGATTATCTTTTGCAGATTAGAAAATGTCGAAATCTCTTATCTATAGAAGACTTGTGGATTTCACTTCTTTGAAGAATGCTAGGATGAATATCGAACCTAAGATTGAAGCAATTGGATGGAAGAACTTCTTCAACATCCAAGAGCCAGTGTATCTGAATGAAATATATGAGTTCAGGAAAAATGTAAAGGCAGTAGACAATACCCTGGTATCAATGGTAGATGGGTTATCAGTAATAATCATATAAGATTCCGTGGTGGAGGCTATTGGGTGTCCAAATGAAGGAACAAAATTGTTCAACAATACAGATTGGACCACTCAAGTCATATAGACGAAGCCAACATCAATCGACAACTATATGGATTTGGTAATCCAAGAGTCAAAAAGTCTTCAACCCTTATTCCAATGGCTAGGGTTCTTCACTCACTCCTCTATTGTACCCTACCGAGAGCAGGATCAAAGGACTTAGTGACAATGAATGATGAAAACTGTCTGCTTCATCTCTTCACTCACCAACCTGTTAATTTTCTATTTTTGAATTTCATGTACATAATAAAGGCTAGGGAGGAATATCATCTAAAGAGTGGTTCTTTACCTTATGGTATGCTATTAACAAGATTTTTTAAAGCATCTAAAATCCTAATTGATAGAGGAAACAGAGTAAAGCTGAATGTTAAGAGTGTTATCAATGCCTCTAATATTCACAAAATGGGGATAAAGACTAAAGCCGAAGATGATGAAGATCTCACACCGAAAGCACAATTTAAATGGGAGCTTTCAGTAAGACGAAGCAAAGGAAATGTTCCTTCTAAAAAATAAGTAACACCTCGATCATCAGAAAGAATATTAGAAAGGGTAAAGGTTGAACAATCATCTAATAAGTTGATACAAGCTAAGACGATTCCACAAAAGAAGGAAAGCAAGGTTCAACAACTAACTCACCAAGTGTCTTTAAAGAGGAAGGCTGAGACACTCCAATTAGAAAGGCTCAAAAAGTCAAGAAGGTCACTAAGATTAATGACCTTAAGACAATAAGAACAGAAGAAACAAAGAGTTCTGATTCTTGATGTAAACTCTGAGAGTGAAAAGGAGCAAGAGAAATAACAATAGCCAGTCAAACCAACCATCTTTATCCCTTAGATTCAATAAGAACAATCGTCTAGAGAGACAAAGATAACAAGGAAGTTAGTGTTTGAGAAGAAGAAGCCTCAATAATAACTACCTTTCAAATAAGTAGAAGAACAAAAGAAGACGAAGCCTATTCAAAAGAAGAAGGTTTCATCAACTGATGGTCCATAAAAGACACAAACTGTTGAAAAGAAGACGAAGACACTATCTGAACATTAATTAATAACTTTCGACCCTCCTCAGCCAATTAAGAAAGAAGATTTGAAGATGAAGGTCATAGAAGAATCAACACCTGATCATAGTAGAGGTTCGATTATCATCAGAGAACCTACTACATGGAAAGTTAAGGTTCAAGTTGAACCTGTAATAGTGAATGATCAGTCGATACATCTTCTAATCATGAAGAACGAAGATTATATAGTATTCTACAAGAAGAAAAGATAGAACCATATCCATTGAAGATTACAAAAAATCCTTATACGATCTATCCATTGATAAGCAGAACGACAATCAAGATTGTACTAGATGTACAACCTATAATTCTAGAAACTATAGATAGCAAAGAAAAAGGGAAGAAGAAGAAGTTTCCTGAAAGACAAGAAGATGATCTCACAGAAGAAGAAATTTAAACGGCAGTAAAGAGCATATACGATGTATATCACTCAGCTCAACTTGTAAGCATCTATGTATCACATCATATATCAAGGGCACCAAGAAGTAATTTTGGAGCATCTACTAAAGATGAAAGCTTCAAGTTAGTTGGCTTAATATTAGAAGGAAGGTATGAAAGTATCACAATTGAAGGTATCATTTTTTAACTTAGAAACCTTTGTGCATTTGCTTATTCATTTCAAACCCTTAGGTTTCATTCCTTCAGTTCTATTTTACACCTTTTAGGGTAACTGATTTACAAGTTACCCAGATCTGGTGATCTTGATATCCCTATTAAAAAACCACCTTTCAAACTACCCTCTATTAAAATCATAGAATTAGACGATTCACCTAGAAAACCATTTGTTTTTTAGTATGTTCATCCACTTAGTGAAATACTACCAGATCCTACCGTTAATTCGAAGCTCTTAAAGAATTTCATCAAATAGACTGAAGCTAGTCACAAGCAGACAAAAATTTAAGTGGCTTTAGCTAAAAACATTAAGAAAATCAATACTAAGGTTGATATACTGGGTGATGCAGTGGGTGATCTTCATGAGGAATTAGCACTTCTATAAGTTTCTATAGAAGAAGATCTCAAGATGATCGGCACTGATATTCAACAAATGTTTTCTAAAATTTTGAAGCATTTGAAATAAGCTTTTTTTATTAATAACAAATAGAGGGAGAAAAGATTAGATAGGGGGATATAGATAGATAGATAACTAGAACAGTAGAAAAGAGCTTTGAATATCATCTTTGTATATTCGTCTGAATATTTTTATCTTCAAATATTATGATTCCTTTTTATCATCAAAAAGAGGGAGATTGTTAAGTCAAGAAGACTTTACTTCTTCTATTAATTTTGATGAAAGTCAAATAATAATAATAATATAAGTGTTTGAAATGTTTTGATGAATTTGTTAAGTGCGTAGAAAAATGTAAGTGGCACAAATCATCAAATCAAGACAATACTTAAAAGCTAAATTGGATGGATCAGACGAAGTGATCAAGTCTAAGACATCAGATGAAGCATAAAGCATACAAATCTAAACGAGACGATGTAATTGACGAATGTACTAAGAACATCAGTTAGTTGGAGTTAGTTACAAGACTCAACTAATAACAGACTTTATAGGACTCGATAAGCATATTTCTCTAGAAGACCGTTGGAGACTTAAGCCATAAATATTAGTCATAGTCGTAAACTTCAAAATTAATTTTTGTATGTACAAAAATACTTAGAGAAATTCTGTGCTCAAGTGCTTATGCTGTGAAAAATATTCTGAGAGGAAAGAAAGAAAGAAAGAAAGCAAATACATCTATAACGTGAGTGTGAAAACTCAAACAATATCTTTTTAAGAGGAAAGAAGGCTAGAGCCTGAAGAGGCTAAGGAAGCAGATAAAGAATACTTTGTGAAAGAAACCTGAAGAGGCTCTGAAAGTGTAGAAATAATACTTGTAACATTAAAGGAGATAGTGAAATCTCAGACACACTCTGAGGACTGGACGTAGCCTAAGATTAAGGGTGAACCAGTATAAATCGCGAAGTCATATTCTCTAACTCTTACCTTTTTAATTTTCTTGTTGTTAGAATAATAGATACTAATTTTCACTATTGCATTACTCATCAAAACAAGTGCATTGTTTAAACTTGTAATCGTTCGAATTTGTCAAGAAAATCAAGAAGATTTTAAAGATTCATATCTTAGACGATTTAACATAATTAAAACCCCCTTCTTGTTTATTTTACATATTATACGTGATTTCTATATTAACAAGTGATTTACTTCATTAACAATATTGGTGACACGGTTGCCAAATTTTCAATTAAATGATTGGTGTATAGTTGCATTTGAAGAATAAGTGATTTAATGTCTCTAGATACAAGTTGAATAACATATATATTGGATTGTGATTATATGATCCTTTCACTCTGTTTATGGTGCTTAGTCAATTCAGTTTTATGAGAACTTTGGGGTATGATAGTTTGAGTAGCTTATATCTTATGAGACCTTTTAACTCTAAATATCTATAAATTATGATGCTTACAATTTCAAGAATACTAAAGCATGGTATGTTGAATATTCATTTTATAATAATATTTTTTTTTCACAGGCCCTATATTGTGTTGAAGAGCGTCACTCATCTTTCTTCGTTGTTGTCTGAAGTTGTCTATCTATTCAGGTTAGTCATTCAACTAATATTTACCATATGTATTGCTTTAATAATACGGTTATGATACCTTTGAATTTTTTATGAATACAAAGAAGGTTTTTATTTGGTGTTGTTGTGTAAAATATTCTTAAAATCATTGATCAGTTTTTATGCTCTTCTTTAATAGTATAATTATTTACTGTATGAGGAGTGAGTTTGAAATCAATTGTAGGTGATTAATTCAATCGATTAATTGTAGGTGATTAATTCGATCGATTAATACTTCAACTTCATTATGATTAATGCAAACATAGTTTTAACAAAAGGAATTAATACATTTCATTAACAATACAATTCGTTCCATAATAAACCCCATGGATGATATATAGGCTAGAAACTCATGATGCAACTCTCAAGAGGCTTATCATTGAAAAATTCCAAGAGCCTAGGAGTCACAACGAGAACTGTTTAGTAGAGGAAGCTAGTACATTTTGTTCACATTACTTTGAGCCCCATGTTCACACAAGAGAAAGAAAAGTTCTTTATAATGATGATGGGAGAGGATCTAGTGATGTTGATAATAACTTATTCATTTTCACATATCCTGGATGAACATATGGATTTTTAATGAGAAGAATGTTAACAGAGGAAGAAATTAAGGCTACCTATGGTTATATTTTATTAAACTATCAAGTGGTTCAACCTTTCGTACAGTAAGTTGAAATTGATTATTTGGGATTCGAATTTTAGTGTTATTCATAACTGAAATACATAATAATGTTTTTAGATTATATAAGGAATTGTTACGCAAGCTCATACCTAACAAAACACAGGATGATATTAATAAAGAAGTTAGAAGACACTTTCCTCGATGTTTCGAGAAGTATGAAAGTTTCCACTTACAAATATCAAACCATAATATACTATTAAATTTGGTATTTTCTTTTCTACGGGCCTTAGAAAATTCAATTGAGAATAAGCTCATATGTGATCTTGCAAAGAAACCTTTACGAATTGTTAAATCATATCCTCTGTATTTTGTTAATGGATACAAATATCATAGAGAATATCATGGTCATATCATAACAACAATAAATAGTGGAGTTTGCATACAAGGAGAATTAATGGATTACTATGGAAAAATTATTGAGATACTTGAAATTGAGTACCTTGTAATGCTAATAAAGCAAAGTGTGATATTTAAATATGAGTGGTTTGATCCAACTCCAAATGTTGGTACAAAAATGCATAGCCGATACAATCTAGTTGAAATTAATAAGTGAAGAAGATTTCAACATTTTGAAACTTTTGTGTTGGCAATGCAATCGATCTAGGTGTATTATGTCCCTTTTCCCATTTTACAACAAGATAAGTTAGATTGGTTGGTTGTTTGCAAAGTTAAACCTGGAGGTGTTTTTGAATCACATGGAAAAGGAGAATAGAGAACTGAAAGTGAAGTGTTTCAAGAAGATGCTTATGAAATAAATCCATCTATCCCATATGAGGATAATGAAACTTTAAACGATCCATGTAAAGCATATGTTGAAATTTTATCTGGAGAGGATAAGGAGGGCTAAAGATTTAAAGATGAGCCTGAGTTTGATTCAAATTCTTCAAAAAAAGAAGATGATTTTGATTTGCAATTAAGTGATAATAACGATTAATTTGTGTTTGTAATTGAATATTATATTCAAGTAATCAATTATTTCCTTTACCTGATACATCATCACTGATTCTCTTATGGCATATTACACCTCTGCAGCCTCCCAAAATTTATTGCTTACCCTTTTTTTTTCTATTTCCATCTTGACTAAACATGACATTTATTTTAACTCTTTTAATTTCGTTCTCATTTTTTAATGCCTGAATCTAACATAAGAAAATGCCAACTTTGTATGATGTTTGTGGTATATTCTCATTGGTGCACTGAGATTACTTGTCATAACTGCAAAAGACTGAAGCTTAATATTAATTTCAGGTTGAAAAGTGCCACCAACGAGAAGACATGATATGATACAACTAAGATTTAAACCGCGATTCGGAGGTACTTACTGAACAGGTGAAGCATCTTATGGTGTAGAAGCTGGAACTGAATCTCCTCCTCTCCCTCCAGCTACTACTCTTGTAGATGAGGCATCACCTTCTATAGATGCTACTAAACCATCCACCATCCCTACATCAATATTATCAGGGGTAAACAATGATGATGAAGGAGGCGGCCACCAGCCTGGAGTTGAGGGACCTGATAGAAGAATATCTCTCAGGTGATAAAGGAATTTTACTATCAGGAGTTTGAGATATAACAAAAATTATTATTTTCATTTTAATTAATAGTTTTATACATTAATTAGTAAATATTATTACGTCATAAGTATTAATTGAATGTTTTTTCTTTTGTTTTAGAAAGAATTTTTTTTGGATTCTCAATTTGGCACGATCATTTATAGAGTATGGGAAAAACAAGTATGTACACATTATCGGGAGTTTGTTGTTGCGATAAACAGGGCAGGTGTACGATTGCCTTATATTTTTGAACAAATGTGGAGTCGTTGGCAGTAGTATTGAACATCACCTAAGGCAATGTCCATTTTAGAGCGTAATTCAAGCAACAGACGTGGAGGACTGGGGGGACAGAGTCTTCCTATACGTACGAAAGGATCTATTACCCACCAAGAGCATGCAGAGAGAATTAAAAGTTTCTACACTTTAAATTTATATTCTCATTTCTTTACTTAGCTGTATTTATATTAAATTTTATATATGAATTTTGGAATGAAAATGTGTGTTTCTTGTTGAGAATGATAATGTTATAAATATCTGGTGCCATATATGCCATGTTTTTTAGTTTTTTTCTTTGTTCAACAGGGAGTATGGGCATAAGGCCTATACCCCGTCAGCTCTTTTTGAACACTCACACTAAGAAGCATGACAGTATGACATTCGTCAACAACCATTGTAAAGAACTCAATTTATGTGAAATTAGTGGTTTAATCTTAATGCTTAATAATTATCACTTACTAATATAAACATTACCTTATAATATGACCAAATACAAGAAAACATTCAACAACAGTCTTAGTAGTCTTAATATGTTTATGAGACTGAAACCTATCTTCATATAGTGGGTGGTAGGGATCGTCGAGGAAGGATATTTGGCTTAAGTTCATTTACGAATACATGTTATTCGCAATCCTTTACGTCTAGTACAACAGCGTCTAGAAGGCAATCTACAACTAATGAAGTCCAAGAACTTCGTAGCACAGTGCAGACATTGGTAACTCAGTTGCAATAGTCAATGGATCAGTTGTAACAGTCGATGTAGTATATAGCTCAACTCTGTAATATGGTGGATGAGTTGAAGGGTAAGGGTAGCACCTCATCGCACCAATCAGAGCATCTGTTGTCTCCAAATTAAAATATACTTTTGGTTATTTTATTAGAATTACGAAAACTTATTATGTACAATTTAATGTTTTTATTATCAAGTAAGATTTTTTCAACTTTATATCATCAACGAAATTTATGTTTAAAAAATTAAATGTATACTACTATATTAATATCTGTTTAAATTATGCATCAATTATGACGTCGTGAAATAAAATTTATTGACAGTATTAACAATACATTATTAAAAAAGAGTTTTCTAATTAATTTACCCACGAAAATCTAAGATCTGTCGGTAAAATTAAAACAATTACTGATGGGAGGAACACTACCGTCGGCAATCACATATGGCATAACAACTTCCGTCAGTAAAGTTGGGATAGTTGCTGACAGTAAAAGGATACCCTGTTAAGTCAAGATGACTTCACGATTATTAATTTTGGTAATAATGAAATAATAATAATATTAGAAATGAATGAACTATGATAAGTGTGTTAAGTGTGCAGAAGAAGTGGAAAAGACAGAAGAAGTGGAGAACACAGAAGAAGCAGAAAACACAAAAGAAGTGGAGAACTCAGAAGAAGTGAAAACACAGAAGAAGCGTAAAATACAGAAGAAGTGGAAAACTCAGAAGAAGTGAATACACAGAGGACGTGGAAAACATAGAAGAAGTGAAAATACAGAAGAAGCACAAAACACATAAGAAGTGGAGAACACAAAAGAAGTAAAAACGCAGAAGAAGTGGAGAACACAGAAGAAGCGGAGAACACAAGAAGTGGAGAACACAGAAGAAGTAAAAACACAAAAGAAGCGCAAAACACAGAAGAAGCGGAATACACAGAAGAAGTGGAAACGCAGAAGAAGTGGAGAACACAGAAAAAGCGGAGAACACAGAAGAAGTAAAAACACAGAAGAAGCAGAAAACACAGAAGAACTGGAATACATAGAAGAAGTGAAAACACAGAATAAGTGGAGAACACAGAAGAAGCAGAAAACACAAAAGAAGTGGAGAACACAGAAGAAGCAGAAAACACAGAAGAAGTGGAGAACACAGAAGAAGTAGAAAACAAAGAAGAAGTGGAGAGCACAGAAGAAATGGAAACACAGAAGAAAAGGAAACCACAGAAGATACAAAGATCAAAATATGCTAGTACGTCGGAAAGTTAGTTAGTTGGAGTTAGTTACAGCACTCAACTGAATAACTGGTTCTACAAGAATCAAAAAGCAGTTATCAAGAATCAAGAAGTAGTTGGAGACTTAGGCTATAAGTACTAGTTGTTGTCGAAGATTGAACATTTATTGATCTTTGAGCTTTCAAGTGTATACTTGCAAAGAAAAATTCTGTATTCAAAAGTGTGATACTAAAGAGCAAATCCCACTGTAACAAAAGCTCACAATATCTTTCTAATGAGAGAAAGAAAAGGCTAAGAGCCTGGAGAGGCTAAGATAACAGAAAGAATACTTTGTGTAAGACACCTGAAGAGGCTTTGGAAGGAAAGAAAGAATACTTGTAAATTTTTTGAAGTATAGTGAAATCTCATACGAACTCTGAGGATTAGACGTAACCCATTGTTTGGGGTAAATCAGTATAAAAATCGCAATGTCTATCTTCTATCCTTTCACTTTATTCTATTTTGTTTTTAGACAAGTGTATAGAAGTTATTTACGATTTAACTACGTAACTAAGTTCGTATAACTTTTGTGGTATTCTTTTAAAAAATTAGAGTTCTTAACAAGATATATTAAAGATTTTGTATTCACAAAAAGGATACACAATTCATCCACCCTTCTTGTGTATATCGGATAATGTATATGAATTCTATATTAACGTGTGATTTACTTCAATTGGTATCAGAGCTCGGTTTCTAAGAACTACCTTTACAAAGCGAGGACAAAGATCTATGGCTGAATCACATGTTTTTATAGCTAAAGGTGCCTCCGTCACAAGACCTCCTTGCATTCAATGGTGAAGATTATCATTATTGGAAGGACAGGATGCAACTCTTCATAGAATCCACACACATTGATCATTGGGATATCATCAAGAATGGATGATACATACCAATAGATGATGAAAGAAATACCATTCCTCGTAACAAATGGTCAGCTGATCACAAAGCTGGATTTTAACTAAATTCAAAGGCCAAGTTCTTTTTGAGTTGTGCTTTAAGCAGAAGTGAATATGATAAAGTTCACAGATTAAAAATTACGAAGGAGATTAGGGACACTCTATCCATCGCACATGAAGGCACAAACTGGGTGAAAGATTCCAAGATCAGTATTCTTGTACATCAGTATTAGCTATTTAAAATGAAAGAAGATGAGTCTATTGATCAGATGTTTGGACGATTTCAAACTATCGTTAATGGAATTAAAGTTCTTGGGAGAATCTACGATAATCAAGATCATGTCAGGAAGATTCTCAGAATTCTGCCGAAAAGATAGAGGCCTAAAGTCACTGCAATACAAGAGGCCAAGGACTTGAGCAAATTAAAGCTAGACGAATTGCTTGGTCCTTTGAAGATACATGAAGTAGAGCTTAATGCTAAAGATAAACCTAAAAGAGACAAATCTATAGCATTAAAGGCTGGTCAGAAAAATTACAAGACTCAGAGAAATATAAGTTCATCGTCAAAAGCATTAAAGATCAAAGAAGTCAAGAATGATGATACTAGTGAATCTGATAACGATTCAAGTAAAGATGATGACGAATTATATTTCATTTCAAGAAAGATCAGAAGGATGTGGAAAAATAAAGAAAAAGGAAGTAAAAATTTTTCTTCCAAGAAAAATAGCAAAGAAGAAGTTAAGAACGAGAAGACCTCTATCATTTGCTACGAGTGTAATAAACCACGACACTATAAGTCTGAATGTCTGTTGCTTAGAAGAGAACCAAAGAAGAATAAAGGAAATAAAAAGAGTATGATAGCAAATTGGGAAGATTTGGATTCATCCAAATCTAATTCTGATTCAGAAGCATCAGGGTAAGCGAATATATGCTAGTAGCCAAACAAAAGGGTGACGAAAAGGTAACTTCTAACTTTAATGAACTTCAAGATGCATATTTAGAATTGTTAGAAGATTCACATGTTATACTAAAGCAG
>JANZXR010000004.1:9819139-9835898 GCA_027575705.1 Erythroxylum echinodendron
TGGACTACCAGAGCAAGTAAACCTTTTGACATGTTGTAGATTGCAGATGCATATAGTTGCTCCATGGTTTGTCATAGAAAAGTTGTCATAATGATGTCTGTTACATTCTACATACATAGTTGTCTTATATTTTTGAGAATGTATATAAGAGTAATGAAAGACTTGAGATTTTGATGTATATGAGATGAATGTGCGCTTCCGTGAGATTTTGGAGAATGACAATTGATGATGAAATGAAATGTTCTTACTTATCACTGAATTGTTAGATAGGTAATTGCATATATATGGTCAGACAAACGAATAGGTTATGCCATATTTGCAGTAGAACATAGAAAAGGCTTCCTATAGGTCTTGGTGGCATTAAGCCTATCCATTCCCTAGTGCCAACACGGCCTGGAAAGCGGGTCATGTCAGTTTTCTTTCATCACTTAGTACTTAATCATATCATAGTTTATTAACACTAATAACATCCATCAATATCATTACTCTTAGATTTATTTATATTCAACCATGTATATTCATGTTTCTAGTTAGCCTTATCATACTAAGTATACCTCATAAACACATATTTCATGATTTTATTAGTTCTGTTTCAATTCATGGATTTAATAGTTTATTATGTCAATATTTATTAGATAAAATTTTTAACCCTAATATAGAATATGACAATCTTCTATGATTATTATCTGTCAAATATAATGAGTCTTAATATAGATTGTTGGAATTGTCAAGCATTCAATACAAGTATGCAACTTACATAAAATAAGTTAGATATTAGCAAGCAACTCATTGATCATTTCAAATATCATTATCAACAATTAAGAGCCAGATTAAACATCGCCTATTTTCTGCACCTTCAAGGATCACCCTTTCAAGGATCTCTAGATCAAAAAAGCAATGCTGCCTATATGTACTATCAAACTATACTAAACTATATGAGCAAGAAAAATAAACAATGTACTAACTACATAAAAGTCTTAGAACCCACCATCAACAAGCACATCTAGATCCAGCCCTAGAAGCAGCAAAAGTTGAAGAAGAAAGATGAAAAAAAAGATGAAAATTGTAAAATAATATGTATTATTACTTACAATGAATAATATTTGTCAGCTATGTACTCAGTATAATGAATATGTTAGTTATCTTCACGACCTAATTAATAAATATAAAAATGAAATAGAATATTATGAACAAAGATATAATTATTTACAATTTGTTAATATTCACTCGAATGGTTTAAAAGCTATGAAAGAAAGTCTAGACTTAGCCCAAAATAATTATAACTTTTATCAACAAGAATTACACTCTTTAGACAATATGTTACAAGAACATATACTACATAATAATCAAAGATAATGGACGAAATTATTACTGAACCTGAAAATACAGAAAACACAAACATTTTGGATATTGATAGTTTAGAATTAACTGAAGCCAAATGAGTTTTTCATATATCAACATTATTATCTCAGGAAAAACAAAAACAAATAGATAAAACCAATTAAATCTCAAAACAGGACAAAATATAAAATATCATCCTTTTTAGAATCTTTGAAATAGACAAAATATAATCTATTATAGAGAAATAATTGACGAAACTGCTATCCAAATAGGCCAATGTAATCGACATATTAGATTAAGTCTAATTAATCAAGAATAGATTTATAAACAATTATTACAAATTCCTGAAAACAAAAGACATAAAATTGGATATTTTCATCTTTCTACTCTTCAAATATTATTAAAATCCACCTTTCAAGAAGGAATTGATTCACCTATTAGACTTGCTATAATAGATGAACGATTAACCGAATTAATAAACAAGTTATTGGAATAATAAATGGAAATTTGGCCTATGAGAAAATAAAATTTAATACAAGATTAAAATTAGAATTACCTTTACAATCACAAAATTTAGATGAAACAATCACCATAGCATACAAATTTTATAGAGATAATTTAATGACTGAAGGACAATACCCATTTTCTATAACTTATTCAATTAGCTATGCTCTAACCAATTCACATCATAGCATTGAGTTTAGAGATATAGATAGAATCTACATGGATAAATTATTTAATGACGTAGCAAAATTTGGCCTTAATTTAAAAACATCATTAAGAAAACCATATAGATTATCCCTATCACACAATAGACATAACGAATCAATACCTTTATTAAAAACACAATCTTGTAGATTAACCAAACCCATTAGATTTACAAAACCAGGAATAGAAAAACCCATAATTATTACCGATCCAAAAATTAAAGATAAAGACACTAAGGAACAAAATATAAGAAAAGATATTAGTAATATTATGATACAATTGAATGAATTAACAGAACATATTAAAAATACCTTATGAGTGTTACAAAACAAATTACTCAAGTATTAGAAAAACAAATACAAATGGAAGGTCAAATAGAAGAATTAAGACAAAAACAAATAACCTTAGTACAATTAATTCAAACATTAATAACAGAAAATCAAAACACAAAAGAACTAACAACAATAATAGAACAAATTGACCAAAAACTCAATAAGATCCTCTCCGCAGTATAACCAATTCACATCATAGCATTGAGTTTAGAGATATAGATAGAATCTATATGGATAAATTATTTAATGACATAGGAAAAATTGGCTTTAATCTAAAAACATCATTAAGAGAATTCCTTGAAATTAATCAGCCCATTTAACTACATAGATTATCCCTATCACCCAATAGACATAACCAATCAATGCCTTTATTAAAATCACAATCTTATAGATTAACCAAACCCATTAGATTTACAGAACCAGGAATAGAAAAACCCATAATTATTACCGATCAAAAAATTAAAGATAAAGATAATAAGGAACAAAATATAAGAAAAGATATTAGTAATATTAAGATACAATTGAATGAATTAACAGAACATATTCAAAATACCTTATGAGTGTAAAAAAACAAATTACTCAAGTATTAGAAAAACAAATATGACACGACCCGCCTTTTGGACCGTGTTGGCACTAGGGGATGGGTAAGCTTTGATTTGATCTGGTTTTCATGACATTATTCTCAAATATTTTTTTTCCGGTGTACCGAGTAAATCAGATACCGGATGTTACAAAATACAGATGGAAGCTCAAATAGAAGAATTAAGACAAAAACAAATAACCTTAGTACAATTAATTCAAACATTAATAACTAAAAATCAAAATACAAAAGAACTAACAACAGTAATAGAACAAATTGAGCAAAAAACTCAATAAGATCCTCTCCATAGTAAAAGTGGTATCAAAGCTTGGTAAAAAGAAAAAGGAAATTACTTTGGTTAAACCATGGAAAATTTAGATAAACTCGACTGTTCAAATAATCATTTGGAAAATAAAGAAGAAAGCATAAAAAAATATATAAAAATCCAACTTGAAGAAATAACCCTATTAGTTAATAAATTAACATTAACTCTAACTGACGAATTAATAAAACCAATCACAGATCAAGATAAGATTATTTATGGATATGAATTAGATTAAGAAATTTTTACGGATCAATATAAAACTTTACAAGATCAACCCGAATCAAGTAAACAAGGGGAACAATGCAAAAGGAAAAAGGATCAACAAACAAACCATCAATGGGAAACTAAACCTACCTTTGATGACTTAAATAGATATGGTTATTATAGACAAAATCATAAAATATGAAAATTTCCAACAGAATATATACCAAAACATGTACAATTAGGCCCTGATGGAATTTTAAACTTAGACTGTGTAATATCACCAGAAAAATTATTACTAGAATGGTCAAATAAATTAGCATTTGTTATTCAATTAGAAAAAACTTTTGAAGGATTAACTAATATTAGTTTATTATGGAATTTTATTACATATAAAACTACAGGAATAGTCCAAAATTCTTACTAGATAATGAAGAAAGAATAAAAACTACTACTAATTTCCTTAATGCAGTGGAACTTATAAATGCTTTCCAAATAATAACGAATGAAATTTATAAAGAATTTATCTGAAAAGATATAGCTTCGTGTAAACAAGAAATAGAAAATGAAGAAAGACAAAATGCTTTATGGCATCATAATAATATTAGTATTTGTAATATATGTTACTTAGAAGAATACATATGTGAATTTAAAAAATACTATTATAAATTAACTAGAACTGAACAAGTAATGTATATATCAGTTTTTATTTAAAAATTACCATATCCTATTAATAAAATAGTGGATGAAGTTTTTCTAAAGAAACTAGCCACTAATTTAGTAGCATATAATTTAGGAGGAGCAATAACTACTACAAAAGAGGTATTAGCCCATAAATGTTTAGAAGCTAAATTACACAAAACATTAAGACACATTGAAAAACAATTATGTTATTCTAAGTATGCTGAAGTACCACAACAATATGGATGTGATTTATCCTCTCATAAGATTAAAAGAATTAAACAACCTAAATTTAAACAATATAGATGGAAAAAATATCCCAACAAAAGATTTTATAAAAAGCCATTTACAAATTACAAAAAATACTTTGCAAGAAAAGCATACAGAAAATATAAACCAAAATAACAATATTGTCCACAAAAGAAAAAGCAATGTAAATGTTGGCTTTGTAAGGAAGAAGGAAATTATGCAAATGAATGTCCCAAAAGAAAAACTAAAGATTCTAAGTATAAAGAAAAAATTAATTTATTAAATTCAACTTTTTAATATCAATTAGAACCTATATAATCAGATTATGAAACCGATTCAACCATTAATACTTTATATTATTATGAATCAGAGTCTCAAAACTTTGAATCATTAAATGAATCCCAATACTACATTCATTTGAATACATATACAAAATAAACAAGTTAATGCATATATTGATACAGGAGCTACTATACGTATAGCAACCAAAACGTTATTAAATAATTGGAAAAAAATTACAAAAACCATTACAAATCCATACAGCAGATGGAAGTATTAAAAAAATTTGGTACGTAAGTTATTATAATAATATAATAATTGACAATTATACCTTTATAATACTCTCGATTTACCAACAAGAATCAGGTTTACCTATTATTTTAGGAAATATTTTCTTGAAACTATATAATCCATTCTGTCAATATTTACATCATATTACATTAAAAACACCATAAATAAATTCTTTAAAACAAAACTCAGTTATTCTTAAAATCCCTATCTATCATAGCATTTATTATCAAACATTAAAACTAATAAGTGAAAAAATGATTCAATTAAAATTTTTCCTACAGAATAATCTATACTTACAAACTGAAATTGAAATATTATTAGATCAAGTATGTAGTGAACATCCTTTAGATCCACTCAAAAACACAAATAATCAACTTATTGAAATCAAATTGAAAGATCCTACACAAGAGATTAATATTAAAAATAATATTCCTTATACTCAACAAGATGTACAAGAATTTATTACTGAATGCTCTGAATTAGTAGAAAAAGGATTAATCTGCCCAAGTACAAGTAACCATTCAGCACCAACATTTTATGTTAATAGTCATTCAGAACAAAAAAGAGGAAAAAGAAGAATGGTCATTAATTATAGAAAATTAAATGAAGCTACTATAAGTGATGCTTATAAACTACCATGAAAAGACTATATTATCAATAAACTTGAAGGATGTAAATGGTTTTCAACACTAGATGCAAAATCAGGATACTGGCAACTACGATTACATGACAATACTAAACCCTTAATAGCATTTACATGTCCTCCACAAAAACATTATCAGTGGAATGTATTACCTTTTGGATTAAAACAAGCCCCTAGTATTTATCAAAGATTTATGGATAATAATTTGGAAGGATTAGACAACTTTGCATTAGCATATGTAGATGATATTATTGTTTTTTCCAATCAAGATAAAAAAGATCATTTGACAAAACTTAAAGCAATTCTTACAAGATACAAAGAAAAAGGATTAATTCTTAATCACAAAAAAGCTAAATTAGCTAAACAAAACATTGAATATTTAGGAATAGAATTTAATAATGGATTTTTAAAATTACAACCAAATATCCTACTACGAGTACAACAATTTCCTGATCAATTACAAAATAAGACTCAAGTACAACAGTTTTTTGGACTTTTAAATTATATATCTGATCAAGGATTCTTGAAGAAGCTCGCACAAGAAAGAAAGCAAGTGCATTCAAAATGTAGTACCAAAAACCAATGGACTTGGACTCCTAAAGACAAAAACAACGTATCCTTAAAGGATTATGTAAGGATCTATCAAGTTTATATAACTATCTTCAGAAGGACAAACTTCTAGTACAAATTGATGCTAGTAAGGATACATGGGCTAGCCGCTTTTTGGCACAACCACCCAATCAAAAGAAGTATTTACTTTGCAAGAATATAAATGACACTTTCAGTTCTGCTGAAAGTAAGTATCCAATTCATGAGAAAGAAACACTAGCCTATCTCAAAACATTGAGAAAATGGCGAATTGATTTATTACCTGTTGACTTTACTATTTAGACAGATTCCCAATATTTATGTGGATTTATTCGATAGAATATCAAAACCAATTATAATCAAAGTCGTTTAATCCTATGGAACTTATAACTTAGCCAATATAATTTTCATATTCAATATATTAAATCTTCAACTAACAGTCTTGCAGATATACTCACACGAGAATGGAAGCAGCCATTACCTGTTTGAAAGAATCATTATCCAAAATGGAGGTAGTATTATTAGAATTAGAACAACAAGTGGGATTAGTTACCAAAGAAATTAACCAACTTCAAAGCACCATTAGCCTTCTTAAAAAACAAGTAAAAGACTCAGAAGTTCCCATCCAGACCACTACCTAAATTACTCAGACTTTATTACACACACAAACACCAACCCTTATCACTCCTTCACAAATTAGTCAACCACCAATAACATAACCTTAGAAAAAGGAAGACTTCAAAGAAACAAAATCTATGTCATCTTTAATGGACCAATGGCAAGAATATATGATGAATGGCATAAAGTAGCAGTATATATCACTGGAAAACCATCTATTCTACACAAAAGCTTCCTAGATATACAGACTATAGGAAAAACATTATTTGAATTTAAGAACACATCTTTGAGACCACAATATAAACAAGTCCGTAAAACACCTTCACTAACTCCTACTAATGTGAAAGTTTTAGGAAAACCAATCAACATGGAGAAGATTAATGCATTACCAACATGGGCTTTAAAGGAAGAGATGAGAAAGATTACTTTGAAAATGTTTTGTGAATGTTTCCAATCACTCAATGAATGGAATGAAGAACAGAAGATCTTTCAATATTATCCACAAAACAGAGACAGATATGGACCTAAAGCAATCATTTTCCTAGAAGCAGATCCATTAACTACCTATCTATTTTTCCAAAGCGGATTAGTAGATACAATTTATTTAACTAATCTAAATATTTTTACAGAATTTCCACCTGGATTGATCCAAGCTATCAAAAATTATTGAGACAGATTTGCAAAAGAAAGAGAAATGTTCATCAAAGTATTCGGCAGTTATCCTATCTTTAAGGAAAAAGATAACATCAAAGATGCAAAAATAAAAGTCTCCAGAATTGCTTTTATCCAAATTGGAGTAAGCAACAAAATGTATCCACCCATAGACGATCCACCAAAGCATGAGTTTAATTGAGATTTGATCAACCAGTTCAATCTACAATGTCTTGAAGGAATAGACCAACAAGGCCTTAAGATTAATATGGAATCATTACTTAAGGTAAATTACAAAGGAATCAATGTCATTATGCCATCAGCATATAAGTCAGCAATCACTACAGAAGTATTACAATTGATTCATCAGTTTGAACAACCATTTTCTACTCCTAATGGAATCTTTGATGAATTATGACCAAAATGGAAGCATGCACTCTGTCAATAACTCAGAAATCATGAACAACATAATTATCATTATTTCCTTTCTATTTCAGCAATTATTGAGGAGGTAGCATCAGAAGAATCAATTATTGAAGAATAAGAATTAGCGGTCATGACAACTATCAAGCACTAAAATATGTAGGCCCCATATCGGCCACTAAAAAAGGAATCAGACCAACTTTGGTCATTTTCACCTTTCTTTTTGTAAAGTAAAGAAGATTCTCTAGCTTTTTACTGTTTACTTTTTCTTTATATCTTTTCTTTAACTTTTAATCGGTTCTTTCGGTCTTCAGTAGCTAGCTTTACTTTGCCTATATAAGGCAATCGATGTACATAAGTTCAGTTGAAATAAAATATCTTACTTCTTCTCTGCAAACTCTCTTCCAACTTAGCCTGAAGATTCGCGTCAAATAGAAACGAGATACACAGGTTAGATTTAAGAGTTTTCTTTCATCACTTATTACTTATTCATATCATATTTTATTAACACTAATAACATTCATCAATTTCGTTACTCTTGGATTTATTTACATTCAACCATGTATATTCATGTTTCTAGTTATCCTTATCATACTAAGTACACCTCATTAACACATATTTCATGATTTTATTAGTTATGTTTCAATTCATGGATTTAATTGTTTATTATGTCAATATTTATTAGATAAAAATTTTAACCCTAAGATAGAATATGACAATCTTCTATGATTATTATCTGTCAGATATAGTGAGTCTTAATACAGATTGATGGAATTGTCAAGCATTTAATACAAGTATGCAACTTACACAAGATAAGTTAGATATTAGCAAGCAACTCATTGATCATTTCAAATTTCATTATCAACAACTAAGAGCCAGATTAAACATTGCCTCTTTTCTGCACCTTCAAGAGTCACCCTTTCAAGGATCTCTAGATCAAGAAAAGCAATGTTGCCTAGATCTACTATTAAACTGTACTAAACTATATAAGCAAGAAAAACAAACTATGTGCCAACAACATAAAAGTCTTGGAACCCACTATAAACAGGCACATCTATATCTATCCCTAAAAGCAGCAAAAGTTGAAGAAGAAAGATTAAAGCAAAGATGAAAATTGTAAAATAATATGTATTATTACTTACAATGAATAATATTTGTAAGCTATGTACTCAGTATAATGAATATATTGGTTATCTTCACAACCTAGTTAATCAATATAAAAATGAAGTAGACTATTATGAACAAAGATATAATTATTTATAATTTGTTAATATTCACCCGAATAGTTTAAAACCTATAAAAGAGAGTCTAGACTTAGCCCAAAATAACTATAATTTTTATCAACAAGAATTATACTCTTTAGACAATATGTTACAAGATCATACACTACACAATCATCAAAGATAATGGACGAAATTATCACCGAACCTTAAAATATAGAAAACATAAAAATTTTAGATATTGATAGTTTAGAATTAACTGAAGCCAAAGTAGCTTTTCATATATCAACATTATTATCTCAGGAAAAACAAAAACAAATAGCTAAAACCAAATTAAATCTCAAAACAGGACAAAATATAAAATATCATCAATTTTAGAATCTTTGGAATAGACAAAATATAATCTATTATAGAAAATAATTCATGAAACTCCTATCCGAATAGACCAATGCAACAGACATATTAAATTAAGTCTAATTAATCAAGAACATATTTATAAACAATTATTACAAATTCCTAAAAACAAAAGAAATAAAACTGGATATATTCATCTTTCTACTATTCAAATATTATTAAAATCCACCTTTCTAGAAGGAGTTGATTCACCTATTAGACTTGCTATAATAGATGAATGATTAACCGAATTAAATGAATAAGTTATTGGAATAATAAATGAAAATTTAGCCTATGGGAAAATAAAATTTAATACAAGATTAAAATTAGGATTACCTTTACAATCACGAAATTTAGATGAAACAATCACCATAGCATATAAATTTTATAGAGATAATTTAATGACTGAAGGACAATACCCATTTTCTATAACTTATCAAATTAGTTATGCTCTAGCCAATTCACATCATAGCATTGAGTTTAGAGATACAGATAAAATCTATATGGATAAATTATTTAATGACATAGAAAAAATTGGCCTTAATCTAAAAACATCATTAAGAGAATTACCTGAAATTAATCAGCCCATTCAACTACATAGATTATTCCTATCACACAATAGACATAACCAATCAATACCTTTATTAAAATCACAATCTTGTAGATTAACCAAACCTATTAGATTTACAGAACCAAGAATAGAAAAACCCATAATTATTACCGATCCAAAAATTAAAGATAAAGATAATAAGGAACAAAATATAAAAAAAGATATTAGTAATATTAAGATACAATTTAATGAATTAACAGAATATATTAAAAATACCTTGTGAGTGTAACAAAACAAATTACTCAAGTATTAGAAAAACAAATAGAAATGTAAGGTCAAATAGAAGAATTAAGAAAAAAAACAAATAACCTTAGTACAATTAATTCAAACATTAATAACAAAAAATCAAAATACAAAAGAACTAACAACAATAATAGAACAAATTGAGCAAAAACTCAATAAGATCCTCTCCACAGTAAAAGTGAAAGATGAGCATATTTAATATATATGCACATCTTAGGGGAGAGTGTGAACATAAGAAGCTAAATGAAAAAGGCATCATGAATGACCCATAGAAGAGCTAGTTAACTGTAATTATATTTATAAATTATATTAGTGATGTAATTAGTTAATTAGTTGTAACTATCTTTGATAAACTATAATCACTATATATAGAGAGCACTGTGAACTCAATAGAAGATGATTTTCATTCTCCAAATTTTAGTTCCAAATTGTTTCAATTTTTCAAGGACAATTCCTAGACTGCATCATCATTTGTCAATGTAGAGTTGTCTAGAAACATTAACACTTTTACATTTTCCTTTTCTCAGCCAATGTTTTATCTTGTGCATTTCTGCTTGCAATTGTGAGAAAGCTATAAAACTTTGTATGCATAAGAATTATGGTGCTTTTACGAGTGAAATATTTACTTTGGCTTCATTCTTATAAAGTTAAATAGGATTATGTTTCTCAAAGAGATACTTCTATTGAACTAAATAGTTTACCAAATTTAATCCATCATCTCCCATTTGACCACATCTTTGGACTTATGACGGATCATATTTACAAGGTATGTTATTGATATACAATTTCTTACAAAAAGTAAAACAATAATCAGGAAATAAATAATAAAGATAAACTTAATTTGAGTATTTTACAATTTTTTTACTTTGAAAAAAATTTATCACAAGTTATTTAAATGTCTAACCTATGATAATATTTACAAAACAAATAAAGAGATAGCATTGACAATGGTGAAGCTCGACCCTGCCCAAGCTTAAGCTTGATCCAAAATTCTATGTCTGAGCTTTAGTCTAGCTCAAAACCTATTTGATCCTGAGACTCAAAGTTTAAATCCAAGCTCAACCGAACTTGGGCTGCCTGAAGCCCAATTAGGCTCACATCAAATTTGATTAAATATTTTTTATTTTTAAAAATTAAGCAAATCAATGTTCTTTTACTTAAAAATTTTAAACTTTAAACTGGGTCATACTAGATTTTAGTTCAAGCTGGGAAGAGGATATAATATGATTGAGGACGTCCTAAAACTCATAACTAATTGACCCAATGGGATACAGGAAATTAACAACATTCCAAATGCCTTTAGAGTAGCGATTGGATAAGAATAAGTGACTTACAATTTCAAGTTTTTGAATACATTGAGATCGTCTATTAGGGATGTTAAGTTATAATACTTTGTATACAGTAGGGAGTCAGCCCAGAACTACTAGCCAAAGAAAGATAGAGACTTTAGGTTTAAATACCTTACTCCATATAATTTTTGCCCAAGGTAAGGTTTGGTGTTAAGGGCTAAGGACTTTCCTGCATGATGAATTTGCGAATCTCCTTGGTTGGTGTTTTATCCATGCATACGAATCAAATCTCAATTCCCTAATTGCCTCCAAAATTGTTCTTGCCACTCCCCATTATTTAGCACTAAAGCCACATTGCAATTTTTGGGAAATTAAATTATAGAAAAGGATTAGTTCTTACTAATCCTAATTAAAGTTAAAATTTGAATTATATTTAAAGTTTAGTTCTAATTATATAATTCTAATTCAATTTAAATCAAATCAAATATTGCATATTTTGTATGTGAAGTTTTCTTCAATTTTATAAGTAACTCTGACTTATCTCAAATTAATTTCTTTTTTTAGTTACCACATATATGTGACTTATTAAATTCCTAAAATATTAGAAATAATTATAAAATATAATTCTAATTCATAAATAAAATTACATAAATTAAAACTTCTGTTAAGTTATCATAATTCTCTAATTAAATAATTAGTAATCATACATCAAAATTGACACCTAGTATATATAATGACCACTCAAATATTAAGAATATTAAAATAGTTTGATTTTACTTATCCATGCATGGTCATAAAGTATAATTTTAATTGTTTCGTATCTTTCCCATTCTTTTTGCTATCTTTGCCTTTCTTTCATCTTTTTAGTTACATATCAGTTTTTTAGAAACTTTTCTCACCCCATATTTGTTCTCTAACCATTCTCACACCTCCTTATTCCTCAATTCTGATATCCTCTACTCCTAACTTCTCCATTAAAAGGTCTCTTTGATATGTAAAAGTAAAACAAATTTGCGATGGAATCTCGACAAAAAATTATTTCTGAAAAGGAATATCAAGTGCCTCAGGTGGTTATAACTCTGAAACTCTAGCTAATTCTCCTCTTCCAAGTCAATATAAAGCATTTAGAATAGCTAGTAAAAGAAATTAAAAAGGAAGAACAAGTTTTTTTTCTTCTTCTTTTATGAAATATGACTCTGAATTGTCTAAAATGTTAGGGGGATTAATTCCTCTCTTAAGCAACTGGCTCTTAGAAATTTTATTTTGGATAATAAGCCATAACTAATTAGCATTTGGAATCCAAGGTGAAGAAGGATAATTGTAACCTTCTGAACCACTTTCACATTCAGTGGAGAATGATTACTAACCATTCATGTCATTATAATGGCATATCTTAGTGTTATTTGATATGGATAAGATTAAAACTCTCAGTTCTTTAATCTCGGACTAAATGATTTATATGATAGTCAATTTGAATAAAAAAGAAACTAACTATCCATATCTACATCATTTATTTTTCTCTTTAGTCCAAACGAAAGGTTTATCTACTAGTATTAAAGCTCTCTAAATCATCCTTAGAGATTTTAACTCCATGGTACATCCTTTTAAATCTAAGGGAAACAATTGTTTTAGAAACTACAGTTAAGATCTGAGGAATTGTGCTCACGATATTCAGGTCACTAACTTAACTTCAAATGGAGATTTTTACACTTAGAGTAATAAGAAGAAGGATAAATGGAATTTGAGGATAAAGCTTGACAGTGCCTTATTAATTTAAAATAGTTTCAAATTTTCCCAAATTCCAGGGCCACAATTGCTAACCCCCTTTTCTCTGAACACTTTCTTACCATATTCTAGCTTTCTAACTCTAGTACCTTGCTTAAATTCCCCTTTAGTTTCAATAATTTTCTAGCTGATATAGATAGCTTTAATGAAGAAATCGTAAGGGGCTTAAATTCCTCCTTTTAAGGTACTAAGAAATTTATCTATGTTAAAAAGCTCCATTGCATCAAAGAGGAACTCAAAGCTCTTAACATAAAAAGGGTGATGAACACTTATCATCTCCTCAACTCTTTAAAGTAAGCTCTCACTAATGCTCAAAATAGTATTTATCTTAATTTTAGTTTTCTTCATCTTTAGAATATTGAAAAGATGGCCCATTACAAGAAAACAGTAATTTAGCGACGAAATATACCGACTGAATAGGTAAATATTCCGTCAATATTTAATATTACCGATAGAATATACCAACAGACAAAAACGTCGTAGATTAGGCCGTAGCTAACTTTACTAATGGTAAAGAATTTTTCGTCGGTAAATTTAGCATTAGAAAATAAGTTACCATCGGTAAGTTTAACAAAAATGTACCGACCGTCACAATTTTTCTGTCCGTAAACTATCGACGAGATAAAAGTTTCCAACGTTAAATTTACCGACGGTAAGTTCCTTAACCGTATGTAAATTTAGAATCGGAATGATTAATACCGTCAATAACTTTACTGAAGGGATAAAGGATTCCGTCAATATATAATATAGACTTGTACCGACGGAATTATTGATATTCCATCGACAAAGTTATTGATTAATTTTTTTAAATATATATTTTCATTATATTTAAATCATAATCGTTGAAAAATTTTAATAACTAAATATTTATATTATATATTTAATTTGGTTAAATAGAAATTTTGATTAATGATTAAAAATTAAAATATCTTAATTGATAATAAAAACGTTACATTGTAAATAATAATATCTGTAATACAAACTAAATGACCAATTTTACACTACTGATTAGGAGCTAGTGAATCGTCTAGTTGGTCTGGTGACCTGCTGCCCTTACCCTTCAATTCATACATCTCCCGACGGAGCTGAGCGTACAAGTCCAACGACTTTTGTTGTGCTACTATCGTCTGTTGTTGCACAACCATCGACTATTGCAACTAATGCAACTATTCCAACGTCTGTTGCAACTGAGTGGACAATGTCTGTACTGTGCTTTCAAGTGCCTTCACTTTATTGTTGTTGGACCGCCTAGCAGATGTTGTTGTACTAGACGTGGAGGATTGCGATTAACAAGTATTCACAAATGATCCTAATCCGAGTATCCTCCTACGATGATTCCCATCACCAACTGCTTCAAGGTAAGTGTCATTATCATCAACATTTTCAGATTGCTAAGACTGTCGTTCAATGGTTTGCTGTATTTGATCATATCAGAAAGCAATGTTTATATATTAGTAAGTGATAATTATTAACCATATTATTAATATTAAATCATAAATTTTACTTACATTGACTTCTCTACAACGATCGTTGACGAATGTCACCCCATCATGCTTCTTAGTATGAGTGTGCAGAAATAGTTGAAGGGGTGTAGGTGCCACACCCAGAGACTTTTCCTGCATAGGAATAAAATGTTAATTATAAGTAAAATAGATTTTATAAAGCAAATTCAATTAAAATACAAAAAAGAAAAGAGAAGAGAATATAACTGTTAATTGTAGATACTAACAAGTGTCTGTGCATGCTCTTGGTGGGTAATAGATCCTCCCGTATGTACTGGAAGACTATCTCTGTCGGGTCCTCTATGTCTATTGGCCGAATTACGCTGTGAAATTAACATCGCCGCAGGTGATGTCCAATATGCCAGTCAACGACTTCATATTTCTTCAGAAAAGGTGGTCGTATAGCTGCCCTGCGTATCGCATCAACAAAGTCGCAATAACGTGTACGCGATCTCGATTCCCATACTCTATATACGATCTCGTCTAATTGAGAATCTCAAAAAATTCTTTCTGTAATAAAAGGAAATATATTTGATAAATATTGTTGATGTAATAATAGTTATCAAATTAATGTAAAAAATTAATATTAAAAAAGGAAATAATTATTGCTATCGTATCTCAAACTCATGATAGGAAAATTCCTCTGTAGCCTAAGAGATATTCTTCCAACAATAGCCCTCAGGATCAATCTTCTCCTTAAATTTTGATGTCATATTTCTAGAACAGGATCCAGATGGAAAAAACCTATAATATAAAAACAAATATCTTTATACCATTTTAAAAATTGTAACCTATAACTTAATTATAATATATAATGGTTCACGTATTTTCACTTACACATTATTGACTATTGTGATGTATTTCTTCCATCGGGTCCCTCAACTTCAGGCTGGTGGCCCTCTCCTTCATCCATATTATTTACCCCTGATATCTTTGTCGATATAGGGGTACTAAATGTTGAAGGAGTGGCAGATGTGTAGCCTCATCTGCCAGTGCAGTAGGTGGAGGAGGTGGAGGTGAATCATCTGTAGCTGCTGTAGCACGAGATCCTTCACCTCTACAGTATAAACCTCCGAATCGTGGTCTAAAAAATGGAGGTTTTCCAGTATCTTGTCTTCTCTTTGGTGCCATATTTCAACCTGAAATCAAAATTTGATTGAAGTTTATAGAAATAATACATTTTCATTTCAATGATTTATACAATATATTGAAAACGTTTTGTTCATTAATATTAAGTAGAACATTGATACTAATAATAATAATAATAAATGATACAAATAATCAAATTAATAATAATAACATTATTAATAAGTAGATCATAAATAAAATTAATAATAATAACAAAACTAATAATGACAATAATAATAATAAATGAAATAAGAATAAAAAATTTAATAATAATAACAACAATAATAATTAATCATCAAAGAATCATATTATAATGATTAAAATGAACATAGTAATAATAATATTAGAATTAGAATTAATAATTCAATACTAATAATATGTATTCTTATTAATTCTTCTTATTATTATAATTCTAATAATTATAATAATTATCATATAATAATTGATACAAATAATAAAATGTAATAATAATAAAATTAATACTAAGTAAAACATTAATACTAACAATAATAATAATAAATGATACAAATAATAAATTTAATCATAATCAAATTATTAATAAGTAGATAATTAAAATTACACTAATAATATTAATAAATTTCACAAGATTAATCAAACTAATTACATTAATACTTATTATTAATAATTAATACTTACTAATAATATTACTAATTATATT
>JANZXR010000004.1:9835998-9848573 GCA_027575705.1 Erythroxylum echinodendron
ACATATGGCGATCGTGAGGAGAGAAAAAGAAATCTGCAGGGGGAGGGAAGGGAGGGCGGCCGCGCTAGTTATAGGCATCGAAATACCGACGGAATATATATTCCGTCAGTAATTTATATTTACTTTGTCGTCTTTAAGGAAACGACGAAGGATATTGCCGACAAATACCGACGAAATATATATTCCGTCAGTATTTGAATTTCCAAATTACTTGGCTGCGCTCGTTTACTGCCTTTTTTGAGACGGAACACATAAGTCCGTCGGTAAAATTGATGAAATGCATGCCGCGTGTTTGTGTTAAAACCAATGAATCACCGATGGAATATATAATCCGTCTGTATCTTAGGTTGACCTGCCGACAAGTACCGACGGAATATATATTCCGTCGATATTTAAATTTCAAAATTGTTTGACCACTGTGGTTACCTCTCTTTTTGTGACAGACCAACATCACTTCGTCAGTATTTAAGTTTCCCAACGATGAATTACCGATGGTAGACCAATTCTGTCGGTAGAGTTAATTAACGGATACCGACGGTATGCATTACGTCAGTAATTGTGCGATGCTAATTAATTGAGTGTGTAATTCCCGCAATTATTACCAAAAGTATCCGTTATCTGTCGGTAATATTCCGACGGACATAATTCCGATAGTATATATCCGAAGCAATTACATTGTGGGAACCATTTCTGCAATTTTTTTCGAAGTCGTAGGTTGTGTCGTCAGTATATGTCGTCGGAGATTTTGCGCGAAATTTTTCCCTTTATTATTTCCGACGGATATACTCTTCCGTTGGAAATTATGAACTTTATTGTTTATTTACTGACGGAACATAATAATCTGTCAGTAAATAGTGCCAGTTTCTAGCCCGTCGGTAAATTTTCGCCGCTATTCCATGATTTTCTTGTAGTGGCCCTTTATAATTACCTTCAAGCTTATAAAGTTGATCACTTTATAATAAAGTAAAGGTCCAGGATTCTTTGGCTTAAAGAGGGTGATAAAAAGTCCTCTTTTTTCCATGTATCTATCATCTCATAGAAGGCCAATAATATAATTAGCTCTTTTCAAAAAGATTATGTTCTTTTAAACACCCAGGAAAATCTTTTAAAAGAAGTTGTTGAGCTCTTTTCCAAATCTCTAAAAACCCTAACCTCTGCTAACTCTTCAGCACCATGTGTCAAAGAAATTATCTGGAATCTTCTATCCCCTAAAGAAATTATCACTTTTTACAAACATTTCACAGTGGATGATGTAAAAAAAAATCTCTCAACCCTTTCAATGCTCTAAGTCTTAATGGTTTAAATGTAAATTTCTTTAATAAATCTTTTTCACTCACTAACAATTTATTCTATAATTTTTTAAAAAAGAATTTTCAGGGAAAGTAAAATGTTAAGGAGGTTAATTGAACATTTATTAATTTTATTCATAAAGGAAAGGAGAAAAAACTATGAAAAACTTTCACCCTATAGTTTGCTACATCTCTATATACAAAGTCATATCAAAATTTTTGGCTAATAGACTAAAGCAAGTTCTAAATGCTCATCCAGACCTCTCAAAGTGCGAAATACACTTAATGCTCATGACTCCCACATAATGTTTATAGAATGGACTGCAGTGCCCAACTGCAGTGTCTTTTAATGTCATGGTTAATGGTGAACCATTAAGGACCATTAAAGTGGCTAGAGGACTTAGGCAAGGTGATCAACTCTCCCCTACCTTTTTTCAATGGAATCGAAGTGCTAACTAGGCTTTTCACGGGAGTTATGAAAAGGAACAAACATTTTAAATATCATTTTAAATGCAATTTGCTTAAGATCAGAAGCTTTAACTTTATTGATGACTTATTCTTATTCTCTAAGGCTTATATAGTTTCTATCTCATCACGTATTACTACATTAAATATCTTCAATAAAATATTAGGCTTATCCATTAACGAGAAAAAACTGGATTGTATTTAACCTTAAGGGCCTATTTGGTTAGATGTTAATTAATGGAGTGAAATAGAATGTAACGGAACGGAATGAAATGGTTTATAATGGAATGGAATGTAATACAGTGAAATGTTGCTTGGTACAGATGGAAGGGTTTATAATGTAATGTAGTGAAATATTATTGGAATGGAATTTATAATAAACGACTATTATACCCCTTATATTAAAATGATTATTATAGGAGGTTTATTATTTTATTATTAATTATATAAAAATATTATCAATTATTTAATATATTTTATTTTATTTTATTAAATTTATTTTATTCTATGTGATTTATATTTAAAAATTATTTTTTATATTTATATATATATAGAAATATATACAAATAATTAAAGAATAATTATTTATATATTTTCTATTTTCATTCATAAAAATTTTATTATATTTTATTATTAATTATATACTATTTATTATTAATAATTATTTAATAACTTTTATTTTATTTTATTATATTCTATGTGATTTATATATAAAAATATTTTATTTATATAGAAATATATACAAACAATTAAAGAATAATTTTTATACATTTTCTATTTGTCAATAATAAAAATTTATTAAATTTTATTTTATTACTAATTATATATAATTTATTATTAATTATATAAAAATAGTATTATTAATTATTTAATAAATTCTATTCTATTCTATTCTATGTGATTTATATATAAAAATAATTTATTTATACTTTTATTTATATATAAATATATACAAACAATTAAAGAATAATTTTTTCATATATTTTCTATTTTTCATTAATAAAAATTTTATTAATTTTATTTTATTATTAATTATAAAAATATTATTATTAATTATTTAGTAAATCTTATTTTATTCTATTCTATGTGATTTATATTTAAAAATAATTTATTTTTATTTTTATTTATATAGAAATATATACAAACAATTAAAGAATAATTTATATTTTCTATTTTCATTAATTAAAATTTTCATTTTATTATTAATTATATACAATTTATTATTAATAATATAAAATATTATTAATTATTTAATAGAATTTCTTATGTCAAATACTATTCTATTCTATTTAATATATTAATTCTATTTAATATAATATTTAGTCATAGTTGGTATTGCGAAAAATTATTGAGAATATATTAGGTAGTTTGTATTTATTAGTTTACGTTCTATCCTAAACCCCCCAAATTGAAGGTTTCTATTTTCACTGTTTAGGATGGAATGGAACGTAACATGAAACCCTCTGCTTCCATCCCATTCCATTTTATTCTATTATAAAACTTACTTCTAAACGATGAAAGTCTGTTACGTTCTATTCCATTCCATCCTCAACCCCTCAACCAAACAGAGCCTAAGTGTATAGCAATAAGTAGCTTGGTTTTCCTCCTTCACTGGCTTCAAACACTTGTAGCATCCCTTGATATACTTAGGCATCCCTATGTCCTCTAATAAGCCTACTCTCTTTAGATTCAAAACACTTTTGAAAAAAAAATCCAAAATAAAATTAGTAGCTAGAGCTTCAAAAGCTTATCCATGGCAGGGAGAGCTCAGCATATTAATTATGCTCTAAATTGAATACATGTGTATTAGGCCTTCTATATTGTTTTCCCTTGCAACATTATTAAATTTATAGACAGACTTTTTAGAAGGTTTCTCTAGTCTATATGCTCTAAAAGGGAAACTATGAAAAAAAAATCAAATTATTTGAGATTTTTCAACTAAAGAATCAAGGTGGAATAGGGGTCCTTCCTTTAAGAATCACAAATAAGGTCCAACTAGCTAACATGCTGTTTGGAACATGATGAATTGAATTCAATCATCACAAGATTGAATTCAATTTCAACTGTTTGGAACAATAAAAAGGCATGAATTAAATTCATGCCATCCTTTGTTAATTGAATTCACGCAATAAATCACGTGAATTCAACTTCAACAGCGCAGGTCTTCTTTTATAATCCTGAAGCCAATAATACCCTTCTCACGATGCAACACAATAAAACCCTTCTCAATCTTGCACCACTCTTCTCTCTTCTCCCAACAACAGAACCACGCACCTCCCAACAGCAGCACTCTTCTCTCTTCTCCCATAATGATCTTATGTCTTATTATAGGAAGACATGTTAAACTTGTTATGATATTATATGTAATTTGGAGTGAAATTTCAAAATTTGATAGTGCCTTGTAGTTATCAACGCAAAAGAACTACAACTCCAAATTAAAATTCATCTTATTTGGAATAATACAGATCAAGATATCACCAAAATTATTGGCCTCGGGTCTCCATATAGATTTTATAGCGACTACGTGCCACTATTGGGATTTATTTGAAATAATAATAAATAGATTTGGGAACATTGCAATAAAATAAAATATAAAGTTTAAATTTAATTAAAGTCTAGACAAGGAAAATTTGTAGTGGGACTTTTCTAATATAAGCAAATAGTAATTCAAATGTCATAGAATGATTTTAGACATAAAATTAAATTATTCAAAAAAATATTTTAATATAAACAATTAATTATTAATAAGATACACAATTAATAGATAATATCAAATAAAAGAAATAGATAATAATTATTTTAAATAAATAAAATTCATAGGAGAAATAAAAATAATATTCAACAATTTAATGAAAAATTTTCTATAACAAAAATGAACAAAGAATAAATGATTTGGGTGTTAAAAGAATTAATTTGCAATTTGATTTAATAATGGAAAATCTTAATTCAAAAGAAGAATAGTCACGGGTGTGACTTTCATCTCTCACGCCCGTGAAAGGGAAGCAGAAAATAGGGCATCGCGATCGTGATGTGTCACGATCGCGACGGATGGTGAACAGTACCAAGAAAACGAGGGGAGTCACGATCGCGACTTTTGTGAAATTCTAGACCGTCGCGATCTCGTTTCATCGCGATCGTGATTGTTGTGAAATTTCTTATACCATTACGATCACGCTTCGTCACGATCGTGACTATCTGGCATTGTCACGATCGCGATTGTGTGGAATTATAGGACTGTCGCGATCGCGCTTCGTCACGATCAGAACTTCCCAGTTATATATCCTTACTTCTAAATAACATAAATTTCAATCTGTAAGTTGAAAATTTTCAAACTTAATATAGTTGCAAAGCTAAGAAAAAGATCAACAACTTTCATGAAGATAATTTTGTCTAATTCAGCCTATATCAATACAGTTTAATCATTTAAGTAAAGATTACCATTTCAATCAAAAATTGTACACCAATACTTCTATCTTATAAAGGCCATAACTCTTGCATTTAAAGTCTAAAAATTTCAATCTTTAAACCATTAGAAAGCTAAAAGAATAATATACAACTTTTATGAAGGTCACTTAGCCTAAATCTACCTATATCAATGCAATTTATTCCTTAAAGTTTCAGATCACATTTTTATCCTATTCTCTGTTTTTCATTCATCTGTTCACACACATTTCCGATACAAATCCCAAAGGACCCGAACCAACATTCAATTTCCTACATACCAAACTCCTTTGATACACAATTTCCTACTAACTCCTTCACTTTATTCTCATTCTTTCTTTTTAATTCATACCACCATATAAAATTCATAATATACCATATTAAATTCCAAAAATTTCTAATTCATAAATTCTAATTTATCTTCATGTTTGATAATTTAATAAAATAAATTCATTCTTGATAATTTAATAACATAAATAAAATAAAATATAAATATAAAAATCCTAAAAACGAGATCCAACAAAAATGCTGAAGTATGTTCAGTGAAAATATCTAACTCATACCCTTCCCACTGATCCCCTCACTTAGATTCAATCAATCTTTTTCAAATCAAAACTAAAAGCTATAAATTTTTTATTTAGAGATATATAAACGTGTTATGAATCCAATGCTTTAAAAATCAGGTCATTTGGAGGTCGGATGAAAAATTTATATCCAAAATAGTGAAACATGTTCAGGTTGGGAGGAGGACCTGCAGGAAATGTGTCATATGAAATAATTGAATTCATTTTCATTGTGTTCTAAATAGTGTAATTGAATTCAATTATAATATTACTGGATTTGTTCCAAACAGTGTAAATTGAATTCTATTCAATCTCATTAACGTAATTGAATTCAATTCATTAATGAATTCAATTCAAAGGTTTTCAAACACCCCGTAAATGAATCTTGAGGCTTTTGAAAGATAAACATGCTCTTTAGGTCAAATGGGTTCATGTGTATTACATCAAAGGTTCAGTCTATGGTGCCTTCTTATACCCCACAATGCCTTCTAGATAATGAAACATTTAACGAAATTTTGGGACAAAATCAAGCTAGAATTATTTGGCAAGATTGGTAATGGCTATGGTTTCTCTTTATGGTTTGATAATTTGTCCATAGATAAACCTATAGAAAGAGTAACTGAGCTAGATCCTCAAAAATCACTTTTCCATTCCCATGCCACTATCAATTAGGTCCTTTATGATCAAACCTACATCTCCAAACTTCTTCTAGTCTCTAATGTTGCTACATTTATACTTAACTTTAATATGGTCCCTTGTAAAGATGACACAATCATTTGGAAAGGAGCCTCCAAAAGAGAGTTTACAAATCCATCTCTAGTTCTTAAAACTACATAGTATGAGCTTAAGCTTGCCTCACTTTTTAGCTAGCACTTAGAGGTAACTAAGTATTCTCAACAAATTAACATAATTTTTAGCTATCCTAAATTGGTGTACTCTCTGTAAGATGTATCAAGTGTCCCTAGATAAATTATTTTTCAAGTGTCTCTATACTAGGTATGCTTAAAAGGAAATTGTTCAACTATACAGTATCACCCAAAGATTAGACTAATGCCATAGAGTGAAGCATTCAAGGTAAACATAGAATGGAAAGGGATAAATGGATTTATAGAATTTTCTTAAGCTACTTAGCAAGAGGCAATTAGGATGAATGAAAAAGAAGAACTTTTGTTAGTCAAACCTCACAAATGGACAATTTTATCAAGGACCTTATTGGGATTACAACGCTGCACCTCCTTCTTTATAAAGACAAACACAAATATAGTGCTTTTATAAGTACCAAGTGGAAACTTTGTTAATTTTTATTTCCCCACATCAGTTACACATTGACCTGTTACAGTGTTACTCTGATGCTTTAGGATATGATTTTAAATCACAAGCTTTGTATATTGTATACATTGTACACAAATTCCCTCTGGGGCTTAATATATTTACATTTTTAGAAAAGGTTAATCCTTCTATTATTTGATGTTTCAATTAGATATAAAGTATAAATTTATTGTACACACTATTTAAAATCCAGTTATATTCATTTTTGCAAATTAGTAATTGATATATAATTGATATATAATTGATATTTGAAAATAGTATCAATTCTCTTAAATTAGAGTATTCTAAAATCAATACCGACAAAAAATATTATAATATTCCTTATAATTGCTTTAAAGTGACAACTTCCTTTTTGATTTACACAACTATCTCTACATAATTTATAATATATCCAAATACCACTAATTAACGTACCCTCAATAAAAAAGGATATAAGTGTAATATCCTAGTTCGATGATTGACTATGTAATATGTTGTACATGCATTTTATAAAGTATGTTCTATTTATGGTGTCCTAGAGTAATTTAAGCGTTTAAATGTGTTATTGAGGTTATAATGGAGGTCAAGGATAAACTAGAGACTGGTTCTAGATTTGATCGAAAATTTCTCAAAAAAATTTTCAAAAATTTGAAAAGTTATGAAATGATTCCGAACGAGCTTTAAAAGCTATGAAATGTGCTTTGGAGATTTAGGTGATACTTTTAAATGAAATTTGGACGATTTTGGTGACATTTAGTGATTTCTGGATTTAATCCGAAAATACTTCCGTGAAACTGAAAAATTACTAAATAATTTCAAAATACTAGAAAGGCTCCAGAATTAGGATTGCAGTCAATAGGAACTAAAATGGTTCAAAATGGAGGTTGTTTGAATAGAATTCGGGTGATATGAAATTATTGGACTAAAATGCCCTTTTGGAAAATAATGGGTATTGAGGATTTGAAACCCATTCAAAATTTTTTTAAAACCATCCAATCAATAAGTATTGAACCTAATTTGACTATTTTATGGTAAATTTGATGATAAGACAGTTGTGGAATATTTTCAGAATTTAATTCTGTTAGTTGGTGAATTAAATACACTAAAGGGCAATTTAGTCTTTTTATATTCATTAAAGGGAAATTTGGTATTTTTACAAGAATTTAGTGGAATGATGAGTCATTAGAAGAGAAGCAATTAAATGGTGACAAGTTGCATAAGTAAAAGTGTAAATATGACACATTTTGGTAAAGTTGTAATTATAAGATGTTATTAAGGATAAAGGTGTAACTATAATGGAAATGGTGGCAAAATTGTAATTCAAAAAAGCTTTCATTTTCTTAAACGTTGTTGGATGGCCATTGATGAGAGAAACATAGAGAAAGAGAGAAAAAACAAAAAAAAAGAGAAAAGAGAAGAGAGAGGTTCGACTATGCCATAAAGGAATAATCTGAACCATTTTTCATGCTATCAAGCATCTAACAAGGATCTAAAGTGTGTGTGGAAAGTAATAAAGTTGACATGGTTTATGGTATATTTAATTGAAAATTGTATTAAGGAGTTGAATGTATTGGTATTAGGTTTTCGGATCAAAAAACGAAGCTAACTAAATAGTTTCAAAGTGGTGAAAAGGAAACTAGTAAGTTGTAAGTGTATTTTAACTATTTTATATGACTTAATTCTTTGTAAAAGAATTGATGACATGTGAGTGTTCTTCAAATTGTGTTTATGAAACTATTTTTCATTTGATCATGAAATGAATATTTATATTGAGTTTTATGCAAATGATATTTTACAAGTCAATATTGCTAGCATAAGTGTATGTTCTGGCAATATATAAGTTTTAAATTGAAAGTTAAATTTTATATCATGTTAGGTTTGCCATGGTTGCATGTATGTCATGCATGCGGATGCAGAGAAGTGTTGGAATCAAGATTTTGACACTATGACAACCCGAAAATCACAAAATCTTACTTGCATGTATGGATATGTATAAAAGAACATCAAATGTAAACCTTTTTACCTTATGTATCTCCTCCTTTCTTGATTCTTCTCCTTGTTTGGTTTATTGTAAATACCAAACCCTTCCTTGATCACCCAAGAATAGGCAAAGAAGGAAGATGAAACAATATGTAATTCATAACACCAAACTTGATGGATTTAAGTAGATGTTTAATATGGGAGATAGATCAAGGTTATCTTGCATGCATGTAATATTTATACAACAATTGCATAAATTTGCATAAAGACAACTCAGGAACACTTCTTACTCTCTCTAAAACTCTTCTAGAACCCTTTCTCTATCAATTGACTGTGTAAGAAGTGAAGGAACCTTGTTTACATAAGTGAAGAACTCACTTATATGTCACTTCGCAGCTTCTGTCACGATCCTGGCATGCCTCACCTTAGGCCACGATGGTGGCCCTATGAGGCATGATCGTGGCCTACTTAAAATAGGCCATACACACTTGTTTTTCATCCGATCTTTTATATATGTGACCCTTATGTTCCCGTCTATTTTAGGCACTTGAAGTAACTCTTAATTCAAACACATCATGAAGGATTTTATGATGCCTATTTGCCGGAATATAAGTGGATTAACACAGAAACTCTTTCATATTTAATTATCCAACTTATGAACCTTTCTATAGAAAATTACCGTGTAATTCTTCCTTTCACCATACTATACCTCACTTGATTTAGAGTATGGGCTAGGTGTCAACTCCCACTAGATTGACTACGTCATATCTAGTCCAAGTAACGTTAGTTCTTGTCCTAGGATCTCATTACTTTATGTGCCATTGAAGACTCTCTTTATGACACATAATTGCTTTGGCTAAAGACTCCCACATAATGACCTCGATAAGAGGCCATGGGTATTATCTCCTTTTATCATGAGTGGTGAATCTTTTATTGGCTACCTAATTACCTTCGAATACAAATAGCTATACCCAATCACCACCCTAAGAGTGACCTCGTCTTGAGGCAACAAGGAATGGTGTCAAAGGACAGGATTTATATCCAAGATATCCTTGAGTACCTCAAGTCTAAGGATAATTGCATCATGGCTATGATGAGATTAATAATTGACATTTGATAGATCATCCATATGATAATCTTATAACGGGTCATCCTATGTACTTACTACCCTTAGTAAGCATCCACATATTAACTCTAAACATCTCATGCTTATAGTTTATGAGATCTATTACTTGATCAAATTAAGGAGTATAATATGTGCTAGTCTTTCTAGATTAATAATATCCTGTCTTATTAATCCTTTGACTAAGGATTATTTAGATATTAACATAATTGCACTTGATAGGAATCTCATTACCATGATCTCATCATGATTTCCTTTATGCTCTGTTTTGTATCATGGACTTCATTAATTTGATTCAAGATCAATATCAGTTAATATAAAAATGAATATCAAATAAATGAAAATTTCCTTTTGCTTTATTAATCAAAATAAAGTTTGTACAAAAGTGCTAAAGGTGATTGCCTTTCGAGCACTGCTCCAACAATCTCCCACTTGTACTAAAGTCAATCGTCTTTGTATCTAATGACATAGGTGAGTACATAAGAATTAAATCTCTATCTAGTACGTAAGTTGATAAGTATAACTTTTAACTTGCCCTCTCATACTTAAGTTATACATTATCCTTAATATACACAATATAAAAGAACAATGAAAATAATGAGAAAGAAGTAAGAATAACTAGTACTCCCCTAGGAATGAAAATTATTGACCTTGTCTAGTGCCATTAATATCTATCTCAAGTTAATGGCATTTAATCTCTATCTAGTACGTAAGGGTGATGTTGTTGTTATAGCCTATAAAACTATATCAAGTCTAAATTCAACTAAGATAATTGTGCTATAATAATAAAAGAAAATCAAAATAAACTCAAAAACATGAGTTTAAAATTATGAAAATAAGCTAACTACTTCTAATGATCTTAAAAGCTACTAAACTAAAAAAAAATCACCTAAACATTAGGTTCTCTCCAACCAACGATTCTTTATGAGTCTTTTAGTTGGGCTTCTCTTTAATCCCTTCATCATCATAGATCTATAATCAACAACTTATGTCCGCTCTTATTCTTAAATGAACTTTTTACATATGCCACATACTGTAGTAGAATAAGATTATATGGCATCTAAGTAATAGTGCTAATTAAATGTGCTAATTTCCTTTTTATTAACATACTACCAAAATAATCAAGAATAATAAAACTCTTTGGATCTTTTATTATCTGCGGTAGTTCTCCTAATAGGAAGTAGGAGCCCTCCTTACTTAAAATGACTTTCGACAATTCCACAATAACCTTCTTCTTTAACTATTCTTAATCATCCTTCCCTTTTTGAACAATATCCTTGTCTTCTTTTCTTTCTCATCCTCTTTCTCTTTAACACCTAGCTCCTTTATACTCCTCAAAGTTACTACATTCATTTGCTTTTTTAGGTTTGGTTCGGTGTAGCCAAGCAAAATACCTTACTACCTTCTGAAAATAAACTTAATGAGTTGTCCATTCTAATTTTTCTGGGAATGGATAGAGGCTTCAATCCTTTGGAAGCTAGCCTAAATTCTAGTAATGACTTTCATCATAAGCTCCTTGAGACTAAACTTCCTTTTTTCTTGCTATTGTTGTAGAAAAATAGGTGGAACTTAGTTAATCTAAGAAAAATTATGATAGTTTCTCCAATCTGAATTATAAATATTAATATAGAGGATATCTTAAGGTGAGTTTTCCATAAAATGTGGCAGCTGGTACATTTTTCATATAATTTAGGCTGCTTAACATTTATGATCAGACCGACCACCACCATAAATATCAAGTGTATCACTAATATTGGTTGAGCTTTCAAATACACTTTACCATACCTCTCATTCTAAGCTTCATTTGTCATTATAAGTGACATGATAACTAAATCTCCTATAGAATACTGTCCTCCCACATCCTTTTATTGTATTTTGAAGTTGTATATCTATATCAAAAAATTTAGCCATAAATGTAGTATTAAGAAATAAAAAAAAAACAAACATATTTTGATTAATAAAATAAAATAATTGTAAAGAAAAGAGAAAATGATGAGATTAATAGGAATAGGATTTTCTAATATTATAGTCCTTAGCAGTGATATATATATAATGAAATACAAAACAATACTAAAGAAATCATCTAGGCAAGTGCTACACCTATTATTTCCTATAAGATAGTTTAGGTGAGTTGCGTGTCCATCTCACGAGGACTGTAACTACTTGTAACATCCCCTCACCAATAGGAAGGGTAATTTGGTAATTTGGCATAGGCTAGGAGTGTTTAATATGGCATTGAAATATTCATGCATTCATATATGCACATGAATAAGAAATAGTGAATTTTTACACATGAAAATGTTTGTACATGCATTCATGACATTTCCCGGTTTAATTGTGAATAATTGTGTGTTATAGAAAAAGTGTTTTAAGTGAATGATAATTTGAATTGGAGAGGTTCATAGG
>JANZXR010000004.1:9848673-9885185 GCA_027575705.1 Erythroxylum echinodendron
CGTTAGGCCAACGGGAGTATACCTACAGTATACAAGTGAAGGATAAAGGTCGGGATCAGTTCGCGTCTGCATTGCATGTCCTTAATTTATATTAAACTGTTTTCTTCTGAACTTTTTGTATAAATGTGTATAGTGGTTTTGTATTTAAAAACAAAAAAAAGGGCCCAAATGGCTATTGAAATATCTGACTATTGTATTATGTTAATTGAACATGGTTATGGGTTCCGTATGTCATATAAAAAAAAAATTTATACCGACTTTTGAATGATTGAGTGCATTAGCACGCCATCCTCACGGGGCACGGGCTCGGATATAAACAAAGATGTCGGGTTCGGGTCTTGCGGGAGTGGGGTGCTACAACTTAGACTAGATGTGACATAGTCATTCTAGTAAGAGTTGATACATAGCCCATACTCCAAACCAAGTAGGGTATAGTATGGTGAAAGGACAAATTGCATGGTAATTGTTTATGAAAAGATTCATAATTCGGAGAATTAACTATCGAAGAGTTTGTGAGTTAATCCACTTAAATTTTAGTAAATTGGCATCAAAAAACCCTTTATGATTTGTTTAAATTAAGAGTTAATTTAAGTGGCATGAAATCATCCATGATTTGCTCAAGTTAAGAGTTGATACAAGTGCATAAAATAACCGACAACCTAAAGCTCACACTCATAAAAGATTGAATGAAAAACAAAGTGTATATGGCTAGCTTTAAGTAGGCCATGATTGTGACCGAAGGCTCGACAGATGTACATAAGTGAGTTCTTCACTTATGCATAAGAGATCTTACAAGTTTTTACACACTCAAAAGAGAGGATAAAGGGTCTCTAGAAGAGCTCTAGAGAGAGAGAAAAGTGGTCTTGAGTCTTCTTCATATAATTTATGCAATTGTTGCATAAATCTAATTGCATGCAAGATGTTCTTGATACAACTCTCCATTTGAACATCTACTTGAACTCATCAAGTTTGGTATTCTAACCACCCTTACACACTACTTCTTCCTCTTTACATGTTCTTGGATGATCAAGGAAAGGTTTGGTGTTTTCTATAACCCAAACAAGGGGAAGAATCAAAGAAAGGAGGAGAACAAAAGATACAAGTGTTTAAATTTCATATTCTTATGGTCTATCTATGCATGCATATGTGTTTCTGGAATTTCAGGGTTGTCATGTGGTCAAAATTTAGATTCCAACACTTTTGATACATTATCATAGGTGTGATGCATGAATCCATTACTTCCTAACAGTGGTATCAGATAAATTTCATGCATGTATTATATGAGGTATTGAACATGTGCAAAGTGTTTGCTGGGTTGTGATTGACATGCATATTGATTTGGAATAATTCGTATAAATTGTAGATTTTTTTATTTTCTCTTACAGAAATGTTTATAAGGTGTTATATCATGTTTTTGTCGAAGGAAATTGTAATTGAATGTCATTTGTTATTTTATTTCGAATTAATATTTAGTCTGTTCATATGTTGGTTTCTGACAATTTTTTAAAAACTGATGCTGATTTTGAAAATTTTGTAATAATTATATAAACATTTTTCCTGATTTTCTTTCACATAAATGTTTATAAGGTGTTATTTTATGTTTTTGTATAAGTAAAATGCAATTGAATGTCATTAGCTATTTTATTACAAATTTAGTTTTAGCGTGATGCATGTATGAAGTTTTGGAAAATTCTAGAAATCTGATGTACATGCATTCTTTTAAAATTTGATGTTATGAATTTTATGCATTCACATGCAAGATAAGATGTTGCCACGTGTACTAGATGCATGACACTTATTTTAAAGTGATTATCATATGCATGCATGATGTAGAGTATGACTAGTGTTAGAAGTAATATGACAAGTGTCATAGACATATAATGTGCTAGCCAATTCTACTTAGATAACAAATAATTCCTAGGAATTAGTTTTTGGAATTTTTTATTAGACACATTTATAATGTTTAGAAGACTCTGAAATTTTTCCAGAATTAATTGAATTTGATTCAATTAATAAATCAAGTCAAAGTCAACATTGGTATTCTTTTCGAAAGTTAATAGAGTTGACTTATTTAATGACTTATGGTGTATGTGTTTCGGTTATTATGCCTTAATAATTTTTTTTTGAGATAAGAAATTTATTATTTTGATGATAGTAGCATGCTTAGTGCATGTGCTTGAAATTAGGGTTTCAAAAATTTTCCAAACATCGAATAAGTTCTTTTACTTTCTAGTAGGTTAACTTATTTATCTTGATGATTTTAGCCGTCAAGATATTTTTGGCTTATGCTAAAATTGTTTAGATAAATTTGAGATTACCTAGGAATATTATAGATGACTAATTGATGTACAGGAATTTTGGAAACCTTAGGGATTAATTTAGAATTAATCCAAGTAGAGTATAGCATTTCTAGTGCAACTAGAAAATGACATAAATACTATAATTAAAGTGTTTAATTTGGACATCAAATAAATTAGGGTTCCTAATCGAATCATTCTCATAATTCTAATTAGCTGAGATTAAATCTGGTACTTGATTCGTTTTAAAAGTTTAATCAAATCATGAACTTTAGATGTATAGTTAAGTCACAACCTAAATTAAACCTCCTTTGTGTGATACATGAATTAGATGCATTTTAAAAGTGGTTATGGACATAGGCTCAATTTAATTAAGTTGTCCATAATCTGAATATATATACGTGATATATATACAATATCATCCTATTATTGATGAGACCAAAGATCAAATCCCTCAATCGAAATATTAGGACTTACGTTTTCCATTGATATGGCAAGAACCAAAGTTCTTTTAGAGTTGAGTTATTGGGCAAACCTAAGCCCACTCTACATGAATATATTCAAACTATAAAAATTAGATTTCTGGATCAATGAATTGGTCTTAATTGGAAGTGTTGATTTGTTGGGCAAATCCAAGGTCAATGTGGATAGAGGAGAAGTTGGGTTATATACATGGGATGTATACAAAACAAGAGTTGATAACCCAATGAGTGTGCTAAATTAATAGTTTATGGCACAAGTAGATAGTTTCATAACTAAATGCAATTGGTATGAATGATACCTACCGATTAACCTAAAGTGGCTTGTTGGGCAAATCCACTTTCATTTTTGGTGAAATTGGATATCAACCCATTAAGAAAACTATAACTTTTCTCAAATTCGTAGTGAGGGCTATGGATTTGAATAAGAATAATGGGACCCATAATGCATGTGATTAAAGTCCTTATCGATATGCATTAGTGTACATTCTAATTCTTCTAGGTTATTGAATCGCCACGATGTCTTCGTCCATTGTCAACCTATGCTCTCTATTAGACTCCATCAAACTCACGGGACCTAACTTCTTATATTGGCTACAGAATTTAAGAATTGTTCTCAAATCTGAGAAACTAGGATATGTTCTAGATGAACTATTTCTCAATCCCCCTACTGTCGATGCATCTAACAAGGATTAGAAAGCTTATAATAAGCTATCTGATGACAGTGAGCTGGTTAGCTATATAAGACTGGCCACTATATCACCAGAACTGCAAATGTAGCATAAGGCTATGGATGCTCATACCATAGTCTACCATATAAGGGAACTCTTTGATGAGCAAGATCGGACTGAAAGGTTCAAGACTTCGAGGTTACTTTTTTTCTCTAAAATGGCTGAGGGATCATCTCTAATGCAGTATGCACTGGAGATGTACAGATACATTAAGATGTTAGCCATTTTGTGTTTTGCAATGGATCGTGAATTAAGTATGGACTTAATTCTAACTAGTTTGACAAATAGTTATTTACAGGTTTTGCTTAACTATCGTATGAAACAAATATCTACATCGATACCTGAGCTGATTAATCTAGTCAAAACAGCTGAGCAAACTATCAAGAATGACAATAAGGATGTGATGCTGGCGGACTCTCCTTCTAGTTCTTGCAAGAAGAACCAAAAGAAGATGAAGAAGTCGAAGAATCCAGTAGGAGGCATACCCAAGAATAAGGAAAAAGAGACAACATCAAAAGGGATATGCTTCCATGGCAACAAAGAAGGACATTGGAAGAGAAACTGCAAACCTTATTTAGAGTCACTGAAGCAGGAGAAAGCATTAGATGCCCCACCATCTATTTTAGGTATGTTATTTTTCATTGAGGTTAATACTATTTCTGATCATAACATTTAGGTATTAGATACCAGATACAGCTCACACTTATGTGTTGATATACAGGGTCTCAAGGATAGTAGACTGCTCAAGAAGGGAGAGATGGACCTACGTGTGGGAAATGGAGCAAGAGTTGCTGCATTACCCGTATGAACATATGTTTTGTATCTTCTTAGTGAGCTAGAGCTAATTTTGGATAATTGATATTATGTACCCATTGTGACAAAGAACATTGTACCTATTTCATGTCTTAATAAAGAAGGATTTCATTTAACTCTTTCAAGCAATGGTTGTTCAATTAAGTTGAATGAAATGTTGTATGGTATTACTACATTATGCAATGGTATTTACATATTAGATATGTGTAATCCAATTTTAAATATCAATGAAAATAAAAGACATAAACGAAACTTAAAGTCATCTTACTTGTGGCATTGTCAACTTGGTCATATAAGTGAGAAACACATGACTAACACGAGTGGTAGTTTAGGGTCATTTGATTATGAATCATATGACGCATGTGAATCTTGCTTGTTAGGCAAGATGACTAAATCACATCTTAAAGGAAAGGGTGAATGAGCGAATGGATTATTAGACCTAATACATTCTGATGTATGTGTTCTGATGTCTGTTCATACCAGAAGTGATCTTATATACTTCATTACCTTTATCGATGATTATTCACGATATGGATATGTGTATCTAATATGATACAAGTCTGAAGCATTTGAAATGTTCGAACAATTTAGATATGAAGTAAAGAAATAGCTCGGTAGAAATATCAAAACACTTTGAACAGATCAAGGTGGTGAATACTTGAACGAGGAGTTTCTAACTTATATTAAGGATAACATGATTGTATCCTAATATACTTCACCTTATACACTGCAATATAATGGTGTGGTTGAAAGGAGAAACTGAACTTTGTTGGAAATGGTAAGGTCAGTGATGGGCTTAGCAAATCTACCAAAATCCTTTTGGGGTTAAGCACTCGAGACTACTGTTTCTGCGATAAGTAGAGTCCCTTCAAAAGTAGTTGATCTTACTCTATATAAGATATAGACTAACAAAAAGTCCTATCTTTCTCATATGAAATTCTGGAGTTTCTAGCTTACGTGAAGCGAATTCAATCAGACAAGCTTGAAGCGAAATCTGATAAATGTATGTTTATAAGATATCCTAAGGAAACAATTAGATATCATTTCTATAATGCTTTATAGCAAAAGGTTTTTGTCTTAAAGTAGGCTGTATTTTTAGAGAAAGAGTTTCTTCTAAAAGAAGACAGTGTGAGCAACGTTGAACTTGATGAAGTTCATGATGCTCAAATAGACGCAAGTCAAGTTCTTGAACCCAAAATTGTTGTTCAGGGAGATGAGACCACAGTTGAACCTTTGTAGTGCATCGTAACACTACCAAAATAACTAAACTAAACTATAGATAGCATAAATTTAGATCGATCCCATAGGGATTAATATCAAATACTTTCCTAAATTATCTATTTAAGCAAATAAGGGGATTTTCAATTTGAAACAAATTTAAAAAAATAAAATTGAATCTATGAAAATAAATTAGATTAAACTGTAGCAAAACGATAAAGTTGATGAATAAATTGAACACCGATTCTCATCCTAAGCATAATTTCATAAATGTTGTTGAGTTATCGACTTTACTCCTCTTTTTAGACTATTGATCGTGAATTAATAACAAGCTCTATTAATTCTGGTTTTTCCTTAAGTTTTAGTTAATTACACAGTGCTCATTATTAACCCTAACTGTTGAGAAACCTAAAATAATCTCTCTAAGTTTATTCGAATAGTAGCGTTATAATTAAGAAAAACATATCAATTTAAGCAATAATCATGCAAGCACGAATTATTTAACTTAAGCTATGTTATTTCTAACGATTCAGTACTGTTAGTTACTATAAACGATCTTCCATATGACTAATATATATCACATTCAAGATCTGGCAATGAGTAGTCATAAAACTGATTCAATAGAGCATTAAAACCATCATTATCCAAATACCCAATCAATCCATTCAAAATAACGTAACAATCTAAAAAGAGAGTAGACAATGATACATAACACTATACACTTAATGTGCTTATTGACCTCGATTCCACTTCTGAATTGGCATCAAGTGATTTAAACTTCCATCTCCATCTTCAAGCTTTAATAATCAGCCTTTGTAGCCTCCATTTATGTAAAAAAATTGAAGACAAAGTGGAGGAGAATAGGATAACCAAAGATGACACTCCTTTAGTTCCACGATAATGCTCTCTTCTCTTTTATTTTGTTTCTGCCTCTTCTCTAGCCACTGATCACTCCACTATTTTATGATGTGACAAATTAATATATTTAGCCCAAGTCACTGTTCACTTTTTCACTTCTTTACTACAAGTTCTTGATTGCTCACTCCCCACACAATAGCTCTCTCAGTTGCTCACTCCCCACACTATAGCTTTCTCAGTTGCTCACTCCCAACACCGCAGCTCTCTGTTTTTTCTATTTCACACCTCTCTCTCCCACTATTCACTGATGACAAAATTAAACATAGATGGACCACCGTCACTATTTACCTATCCTCTCTTCTCCTGTAGCTCTCTTATATTTCACTCATGCCGCTCTCTCCATTCTCTATCACCAGCCTCTTCACTATTCCCTCTTCATTGTAGCTTGATTTGACAAATTAAGGTGAGAGTTTTTTGTCCACTACTCCTATTCACTTAACTTAACCCTTGCAGATGCATTCTTCATGTTGTGTGTTTTAACCAAAACGCTCCTTACGTCTACCTGAAATGCAGACGTGGTCTGTGTTTTTCATGCAGACATTGGATTTCTTGTCGTTTTGGTCTTTCTCAACTCCCCATCTGCGTTATCGTTTTACTTAGCTGGTTGTCTATATACTGTATTGTCGTTTTGTCTCTTGTTATTTCTTCATTTTTCCATCAAATACTTTTAATTCTTCTTCTTTGTATTTTGATTTTTTTTCTAGTCTTTTAATGTTCTTCTTCTTGCTCCATAAAGACAAGCAAAAACTAATTTTTGGAAAACGGTGTAGATGTAGTGCTTTCAACTCATATTAATTTCTTCACTTCCAAAATGTATCTAAAATCAAATATGAATCAAAATGAGCATCCTAAGTATTTATAAGGTATTAATCACTAAGTTTAAAAGATAAAATAGACAAACATTTAAACACATATCAACTTTCTGACACAAAATGTTTGTAAGTCAAGTAGGATACACAATGTTCCAAAGAGATATGGATTTCTTGTCAGTTTCTTTAATCACACTGTCTTTATCTGCAAATAAAGGAACATATGTTGATTGTTTCTTTGTAACCTTGATTTGTAGATGTAATGCTGCACAAAATGCACATACTGTCATTAGACATAATGACCAATGTATTAACATATATTCATTAGTCTTGACTTTGCAATATATGCATTTATCCTTTCCAACATAGCTAATTAGTTGATTATGTTGCCACTTATGCTTGCACTCACTCATTTCTTCTGATAGGTTAACATTTTCTAACCAATGATATTTCTTCATATTTTCTTCATCCTTTAGGACAAAGACAAATTCTTCTGGTTCTAAGGTTAAGGTTTTCAACATTGCCGTATGATCACCTTCTTCCCCTTCTAATACTGATAGTATTCCATCACTATCAGGTTTATTCATATCTACTGATACAACATCCCAATCTTGAGGTAAATTTAAATCTTTTATCATTGCAACTCTTGCAATATTTCCTCTGGGATTCTTACAATCTCTTGAATAATGTCTAACTTCTCAACATTTTTGTCAGAAATGACAAGAGTTCTATTAGAAGCACGCAACTCCTTTTTGATTTGTTCTTCATTATCTCTTTCTTTTAACTGATCAAATTCATTTTTCATGAAAACTTATGAAAAGGCTCTGAAGAGTTCAGAATCTGAAAAATAGCTTTAAGCTATGAAGTTTGAAATGGATTCCATGTTTGAAAGCCAAGTATGGACTTTGGTTGACCCACCAGAAGGGCTAAAACGTATAGGGTGCAAGTTGATTTTCAAGAAAAAAAGTTGACATGGATAGTAATGTGATTACCTATAAAGCGAGGCTAATTGCAAATGGATATCATCAAAGATAAAGAGTTGACTATGATGAGACATTTAGCCCTTTATCCATGCTTAAATCCATTAGAATACTCCTAGCCATTACTGCTCATTATGATTAGGAAATAAGGCAAATAGTTATGAAGATGACTTTCCTGAATGGAAACCTAGTTGAGGATGTATATGATACCTGAGGGCTTCGTTCCAAATATGGAAAAGGGTATGTAAGCTTCAGAAATCTGTTTATGGACTGAAGCAAGCATATAGTAGTTGGAACATCCACTTTGATGAGATAATCAAAGAGTTGATATATTACTAATAGGAAATGATGTCTCAAGTTTGTAATTAGTCAAAATTTGGTTGTCCCAAAATTTTTCCATGAAAGACATTGGAGAAGCAACTTATATATTGGGAATAAAGATCTATAAAGATAGATTAAGAAAGTTGCTAGGTCTTTCATAGTCGATATACATAGATAAAGTGCTAAAGAGGTTTAGCATGAAGCAATCCAAGATATGGTTTCTTCTCATGACTCATGGGATAAAACTCTCGAAATCTATATGTTCCAAGATGTAAGATGAGAGGACTCGCATGAGTATGATCCTGTATGCTTAGGCAATAGGATTAATTATGTAACACACCACTCTCATAAGGCATATCCTAAACATATTGACAATATTTGAACTACGAGGATGGCATGTTAAGATAATCAGAACTACTCATTACAATTTTTTTGGCACATCATTCAGATTTTCAGCAACCAGTAATCATTCTAGCCCATATCATTTATAAACACATCTTAAGCAAATCAATATTCAATTTAAACCATTTCATTTACAAAACATATCCAATCATAAATGTCATTTATAAACACATCTTAAGCAAATCAATATTCAATTTAAACCATTTCATTTACAAAACATATCCAATCATAAATGTCATTACATTACAGAATTCACATATATATTGTACAGTAGTTGCAGAATACAAATTTTAATACAAAAATGACTAAAGATATACGCAGGTACAAACTGATCCCAAACCCTAGCTCATGTTTGATTTCAGTGGCTATACTTCAATTAGTCTAGCTAGATATCACCTTTGAACTTGAAAAGCCACATTGTAATTTTGATGAGTTTTGCGAATTCAGTGAGCAAACCATCATTGATGCGCTCACTTAATTTATCACAGAACAATTTATAAGTCACATTTAATTCACGGATAAATCACGTTAACAATTACTAAACATTTCTTCACTTTTCCTCATGTTTCACAATTACAATTTATGTACAAAATTACGTGCTTCTTTTTCAAAACAGTTTATACAATGCACTTCAATCAATCACATTACACATATCAATCTTATATGAAAATGGTCATGAGACTCCACTTTCATTGTTAATTATTATGATCAAATGCCCTTTTAACTGTCCTATATCTTTTGTGGATACTGAAGTTAATTATAACTGTCCCATATCTGTTGAAGATACCGGGCTCACTTTACATAGTGAACCTATGGCTCTTATACACGTTCTGAGCTTTAAGCTCTTTTTCACTGGCTACTTAGGTCACAATTACCTTTATCTTATCATGCATATCATGTAATGTAATGCACGAATTCATATATATATATAGTCAATCTCTTTTATTTAGTACATATTCTCTTTTCAAATTTTTATCATACAATATTTTAGCATTCAACGTTTCGTTGAGAACACTTATTTCTTTCTCATTCACATTTAATGAAGTACTTCTAATATATTCACAATTATCAAACTCTTCGGACTATTAATTTTTGGAATTCTCTCAATCACATTATTAACAGTTCAATACAAAAATTTAAACAGAAACAATCAATAAATATGAGACCATCTAGGTTAAATCACAGTACACTCCAGATTAGCTATTGTCTTTATAATCTGGAAACATCTGGACACTGTTGTTCTATTTGTGCTTCTATAATTATGCAATACACACATTATACACATTACTAAATTGCATAATCTCATAAGCATTCATTCATGTACATATGTATATGTGTAATGAATAATGCATGCTTAATTTGACTATTTCGAATATGTTTCCTTTATTCACATCAACATCACATTGGTGTATATCTAAATTACACTTAGGATCATAGCTCAAATATACTTGATTATTGTAATATCCTCAATCAATCATTTTCCAATGTTATTCTAACATTATATGATGACATAATATTCAAACTATCATTCATTCTTACTTAATACACATTGCTCATCTCTTTTGAATCACATTTGCATTTCTATGAACACTTTCATTCCTATAATCATCCCAAATTTTCCATCTATGCTTAGTTTATAACCTTGATTATCACCCTAAACATATCAACATTTAATCACTTAATCCATCATCAAACTAACTTCATTTCAAGGCCTCATTTAAGCCTAAATGCATCATAGGAAAGTACCTTAACATTTATTGTTTCAAACATCACTTTAAAAGACAACATCTCTCTCTTTGTGCCTACCCACAATCATAGTGGACCTTTGCACAATCGTGACAGAAGCTACTAGAACTAGCCATGATCTTGGGGACTCTGCCACGATCATGACAAAACCCAATTTTGATAGGCTATGATTGTGGGGACTATGCTACGATCGTGCTTTTTTTTTCCTTCATTTTTCCACGAATTCAGCACATTTAGAAATAATACTATTACTCCAATTTTTCCATAATTCATGTTCATTTATGTAACTTCGTCACATGTTAATCTAACTACCATATTAGTTGCATTAAAACTCACTAAACTGCACTCATTTAATTCTTGTTCCTTCACTTAATCCCATTCATTCATGTAATCCTAACTCTTTCCATACTATATTCAAGAAATCTCATGTATAGTTAATCATTTCCTCTTCCTTTCCTCTTTATTCTCTCCTCAATTGCACCTTAATATCAACCATTAAAACAATCCATAAATCATTGTTCATTCATCATACAAAAACATAACACGATTTTTATAGCATTTGCTATCACTTTAATTCTTCTCCTTTCAAGAACACTATATTAGTCTTTTCATTAACTAAATTACACCTTTATTATTCCTTAGCTCCCAATCTATTTTATCCACGTAACAACCTATAATATATGGTTTCATATACCTAAAACAGAACATTTTGACCTCATTCCTTCATTAAAATTTCTACATATTATCATATACCATTTCCACTAAATCACTCCATCTCAACTATCCGTATAACCTTTCATAATTTATTACTCATCGAATATACAAAAATAGGACATAAATATACCCATTCTTCATCCGCGTTACATATATATTCAGCATCATTTTCATAATCATTTAACATTAAAACAATCACCATATATATTTCATTTAAAAACAACCCCATGAAGATCCATAATAATTCACTTACTTGTCTTAGCTTAAACTTGAAGATCACATAGCCATAGCTTTCTCCAAGCATCACGCGATCATCATCATTTAAGGTCAAATAGGCTAGATTTTTATCAATATGAAGAAGATGACAAGGTGTTGTAGAGATAAGATGAAAGATGGAGATAAAAACTCAAGATCGTTGGCTAACCTAACTCTCTATGCATTACATGATCATCATCTTTTATGGAGAAAAAGTTAGGTTTTTCTTCATCAAAGTGAAGAAAAGAATTTTGTTGAAGTGGCAAGTGAAGGATGAGAGCAAAACTCAAGATGGTGAGAGTTGAAGATGTCGTAAATGGAGAGAATAAATGAAGAATGAAAGTGAAGAAGAGAAGAAGAAATCATGTATGAAAATGAAAGACAAAGATAATATAGTCATTCATTAAGTGAAAATACCATGGGTGAGATGTGTGGCAAGTGGCATGACACTTGTCACTTACCACATGTCTTATTCTTATGGCTCCAATTAGGCCCTTTTAATAACTAGTCCATTTGTCCTCCACTTTCTAAACCTGAATCCCATTTTTCTATGACACTTGTCAAATAATCCTAAAGCCACTTATCAATTATTTCTCCTATCAATTGTCACTTATTTCTACTATCACAAGTTAATTTATCTTGCCACTTGGCATTTTGTTAGTCCAAAAATGCTCAAAATTTCTGAGATCTCCAAAATTTAACGGATAAATTCTAAATCACCAATTAAATTTTTATCAACCAAAATTCAATATATAAAATTCACCATTCATATCATAATCATTTAAAATCATTTATACCCCATAATATGTTAAATGAGTGCATGTAAAATCTTTGTAATGTGTACAAAAATCAATAATCACGTGTGTATATGCTAATGATATGCATGAGCATGAAATGCATTTCTTAATTTTTCAATGTTATTTCTCATATACAAAAATCTAGGGTTCTAACCCTTAGTGTGGGAAATCGGGATATTACAAATCATGTATGCTATGTTATGTATAAGACCTGATATATTGTATGCTCTAAATGTTAAGAGCAAATATTAATTGGATCCTAGTAAGTGTCACTAGGTGGCTGTCAAAAATATCCTAAAGTACAGAATAAGGACTAAAGATGTATTCTTGATATATCAAAATGGAGATCTCGTAGTGAGCAAACATACGGATGCCAGTTTTCAATCTGACCAGGATGAATCTAAATCCCAGTCAGGTTATGTTTTCAAACTGAATGGTGGAGCAGTTAGTTAAAAGAGTTCCAAACAAAAGATGACTATAGATTCAACAATCGAGTTAGAGTACATTGCAGCTGCGAAAGTGGCAAAAGAAGCTATTTAAATCAAGAAGTTCGTTATGTAACTTAGAGAGGTTCTGAGAATTGTAGACCCGATACTGTTGTACTGTGACAACAATAGGGCTATTGCTCAAGCCAAGGAACCAAGGTCTCATCAGAGATTCAAGCACATAAACAGGAGATATATCCTGATCAAGGAGACAATTGAAAAAAGTGATGTGAGGATAAAGAGAGTGCCCACAGATTAGAGCATCGTTGATCCTTTGACTAAGCCACTTCCTCAAATGGAAATTGATTCTAGTGTACTCACCTATGATATTAGATTCAAAGGCGATTGGCTTTAATGTAAGTGGGAGATTGTTAAAGTAATGCTCTAAAGGCAATCATCTTTAGCACTTTTATACAAACATTATTTTGATTAATAAAGAGAAGGGCAATTTTCATTAATTTGATGTTCGTTTATATATGAATTGATGTTGATCTTAAATTGAATTCATGAAGTCCATGATACAAAACATAACATGAAGGAAATCATGATGAGATATGATAATGAGATTTCTACCATGAGCAATTATGTTAGTATCTAAATAATCCCTAGACATAGGATTAATAAGACAAGACATTATTAATCCAGATAGATTAGCACATGTTATACTCCTTAATTTGATCAAGCTGTAGATCTCACAAACTGTAAGCATAAGATGTTTAGAGATAAACATATAGATGCTTACTAAGAGTAGTAAGTACATCGGATGACCTGCTATGAGATTATTATCATATGAATGATATATCAAATGTCAATGATTAATCTTATCATAGAAACGGTGCAAATATCCTTAGACTTACTGTACTCAAGGATATCTTGGATACTAATCTTGTTCTTTGGCATCATTCCTTATTACCTCAAGATAAGGTCACTCTTACGGTGGTGATTGGGTACAGTTATTGGTATTTAAACGTAATTGCATAGCCAATAAAGGATTCACCACTCCTAACAGAAGGAGATGATACCTTGTCGGGGTCATTACTCAGGAGTCTCTGGCTAGAGTACTTATGTGTCATGAAGAGAGTCTTTAATGACACATGAAGTAATGAGATCCCAAGATAAAAACTAACATTACTTGGACTAGATGTGAAGTAGTCAGTTTAATGGGAGTTGACACATAGCTCATACTTCGAACCAAGTGGGGTATAGTATGGTAAAAGGAAAAATTGCAAGGTAATTGTCTATGGAAAGGTTCTTAAGTCAGAGAATTAACTGTCGAAGAGTTCATGTGTTAATCCACTTAAATTCTAGTAATTGGCATCATGAAATCCTTCATGACTTGCTTAACTTAAGAGTTAATTCAAGTTGCAAGAAAGCATCCATGATTTTCTCGAATTAAGAGTTGGTTCAAATGCCTAAAATAACTGAGAACCTAAGGGTCACAAGCATAAAAATCGAACGAAAAACAAAATGTGTATGGCTAGTTTTAAGTAGGCCCCAACCGAAGGCAAGGCTGTCAATAAGTAGGCCACAATTATGACTTAAGGCTTGATAGATGCACATAAGTGAGTTCTTCACTTATGTACAAGAGGTCTTACAAGTTTTTGCACTCTCAATTGAGATGATAAGGGTCTCTAGAAGAGTTATAGAGAGAGAGATAGTGGCATTGTGTCTTTTTCATGTAATTTATGCAATTGTTGCATAAATCTAATTACATGGAAGATATTCTTGATCTATCTCTCTATTTGAACATTTACTTGAACTCATCAAGTTTGGTGTTCTAACTACCCTTACACACTGCTTCTTCTTACTCTTTGTATGTTTTTAGATGATCAAGGAAGGGTTTGGTGTTTGCTACAACCCAAATAGGGAGAATGACCAAAGAAAGGAGGAGAACAAAAGGTATAAGTGCTTAAATTTCATGTTCTTACGATCTATCTATGCATGCATGTGTGTTTATAGAATTTTGGGGTTATCATGTGGTCGGAATTTATATTCCGACACTTCCTCTACATTATCATACATGTGATGAAAAAATCTATGGCTCCCTAACATATGGGTCAAAGGTAGTGTTATGATTGTGACAGGCTTTAGAAACCTCCCATTTGTTTTTTATTTCAAAACTGTTTAAATTACTTTACAAAATGGTTTAAGCTTTATGCCACAAGTTAAAGTACTAAGAAAAAATTTTTCGTTTTTAGCCTATAGTATAACGTTAGGCTCATTGTATGATATTATACCGGTTAGATTATTCCAAACACGCATGGCAGTTTCTGAGGGGTGTCAATTACTAACAGTCGGTGATATTGAGTTTATAAGTAGTCCAATCCAGTGAATTGCCTTCTGCATGTATGGAGTATATAAAGTGCTAGCCAAAATTGTTACAGGTAAGTGATGCAGAACCAGCTCTATAACTATTAGTCTTTAGTGGTTAACCTATTATAGTTAAGCATTGTAAAACCAATTATGTAAGTAGTGGTTAACTAATCATGAGTAAGCGATGCAGAACTAGCTCTGAGACCTTATGCCTAAGGGTACCATAGTGCAAAGAAGTTTGTGGTGGGCTATATCGTATAAGAAGTTCATCACAATAAATAATGCTGCCACAATTTGCTTTAAAAATAAAATTAAGCAATTTGGTTTCAAAAGGCTTATTTGTTTTATATTGGTATTGTCTTATACCAAATGAAATAAATTTCTTTTAGGAAGGTGTTAATGATTACAAATGATTTGCAAAGAATTTTATTTACATTCACTGAGCTTGATTAGCTCACACTTTATTTTCTATTTTTAAATAAAATGTCCCAGGTGCATGCTCAAGGGCTTCAGTAGCAGGGACTCCACCTCGTGAGTAGTCAAATTTGTCACGTACTACTGTATAGGCATTTTTACCTTGTACATACTTTTGAGAACTATTACATATCTTTGAACATGTTTTGGAATGTACATTTGTGTAAACAATGGATGTGTAAAAAAGTTTTTTAATGAAATGCATAATTTTGTTTTAGCTTTTCAAAGTTTATTGATGTAACCATTTGAGGTTACGTATGGGTGGATTTGAAGTCCACAAATTGTAGATGAGAAAATGATTTGATAATAGAAGTGGTTTGAACTTTTACAGGGACTTCAAAATTTTTGGGATGTCAAAATGCATTCATTATGATGCCGAAATTTTTAATAAACTCAAAAACAAAACTTCATTGTTTACATTTCTTATCGTTAAGTTGAAGCTTTTCCATAACAAGGGTAACAGGCTTAGCTTTAAAGGGCCATCATGGAATGTTGGGTAGGTTGCATAGTCATTTTAGGATAGGGTCCTATCACTAAGTAACTAGATCTAACCATTAAAACAAGACAAATAACATTATTCTAAGGGGATTCTTCATCTAGATCGATAATATTTACTGATTGTTTATTCTTATCTATCGCTTGACTGATTATCTCTTAGTCTTTATTTTAATTTTTTTAATTTATCTCTTTTAATTTAATCGTTTGTTTTATTATATTAGATAATTAATACTAATAGTTATAATGCTCGTATGATCAGCAATCGACTCACCTAAACTATACTATAAGAAATTATAATTGTATATACCTAGGTGATCTTTTTAGTATTATTTTATGTTTCATTTTAAATTATAATACATCAAGAACTCTTCCAAGTTTATGCATCATTATTTAGAGTAACGATAAAACCTAAATGTGATCTACTATCTTTGTGATCAAACTAAAAGCTAATAGTTCAATAACATTAAACTCTTAGTTTAACTCCTCTATATGTCAAGACATCATCCTTAGTTCTTCTCGATCATTTTAAGATGTTCTTTATATTTATTCAGTGTCAATCACTAGGATTGGCTGATTGTATGTTTGTTTTATATAAAGTATAAGAAACATCAAGTCTTTTATACAGCATCACATACTTGATTAATCTAATAACTGAATTTCATGGACTATAATCCATTTTATCTATCTTCATGTGTATTTCTTTAATAAAGAAATATCATGTGATATATTCAAGAACCCTCTCCTAGAATTATTCAAACTAAACCTCTTAGCACTTTGTTTACGTACATGAATTAGGATAAACTAAACAACTCTTTAATTTATCTCATAGATCTTTATTTCTATAATATAAGTTTCTTCTTCCATATCTTCCATGGGGAAGTTCTTGGACAAGCATCATTATGTTCTTTTTAATTAACATTATGCCATCTGTATATAATACTAAGAAGATGACTACACTATCACTAACTTATTATAGACATAAGATTCATCCACATTTTTCTATATACTTAAATTCATTTGTTATCTCATAAAAATGGATGCCTATGACCCATATTTAAGTCCACAAATAGGCTTTTTATAACTTTTGTACCTGATTAGGAAGCCTTTTGGCTTAAAAACCTTCAGGATGTATCATATAAATGTCCTCAAGCAAATTCCTATTAAGATATTTTTTACATCCATTTTCCAAATTTCATAATCATAGTAAACAACTATAGGCAATAAAATTCTTATAAACTTAAAAATAAGTATTGGTAAAAAGGTTTCATTAAAATCAACTCTTTATTCTTTTTATAAGGTTTCATTAAAATCAACTCTTTATTCTTTTTATATAAGATTTAACCATTATCCTTGCTTTATATTAGTGTATCCATCCATTTCAATTTTTTCTCTTGAATTGTAATGTTACAATCCTATTAGGTGCATCCAATAAAGTCCATACTTGGTTAGCATACACGAATTTCATTTTAGATCATAACTTCTTGCCATTTTGAAAAATCAATGTCAAGTATTGCTTCCTCAAAAATTAGTAATCTCATTGTTTATGAGCAATTCATCGTCTTTCCCCTTTTCAATAAATAGATCAAATCTAATTGGGACATGATTTATCTTATAGTGCATCACATACTATATGCTCTTGAACTCTTAATTGTACATTAGATGTACCAACTTGAGATTCATGTTCCATCTTAATGTGAACTTATGGTTCTTGAACTTCTTTAAGTTCTACCTTAATCCCACTACTTTCTTTAAGAATAAACTCTCTTTTTGTGAATTTAGTATATTTTGAAATATAAATATTTTTCGCTTAATAAGATGATAAAATTGATATTTGATACTTTCTTTCAATTGTCACACAAATTTGCATTTATATTATTTAGTTTGAAGCTTATCAAATATCACACACTTCATATAAGCATCAAATCCTTATATATTTATGTATGAAAACTTTGGTTTACTACTAGTCTATATCTCAGATGGAGTCTTATCAGTTGATTTAAATGAAATTCTATTCAAAAAGTAAGCAGTAGTTTCAAACGCATGTCCTTAGAAGGAAATAGGAAGCTCTGTATGACATTATAAAGCATATCATATTAAATAGAATATGATTTCTCCTCTCAAACCTTCCATTGTGTTATGAAGTCCATTGTGATAGTATATTATTCTCTTTTTAAGTAAACAATAAACTCATTATGTAAGTACTCACCGCCTCGATCACATATAACTATTACTAGATTGTTTCTCAACTTCAAATATAAATTCTTTTAACCTTGTAAATTATTAGGAGTTATATTTCATTAAATATACACACTCATATTTATAATAATTATTTTTAAATGCAGTGAAATATAAGTATCCATCTTTTGTGCGAGTAGATAAAAGATTACATACATTTGAATGTATAAACTCTATTAAAAATTTTGATCATTTTTTACCTAATAAAAAGATTCACAAGTTTCATATGTTTTATATTAAAACAGATTCAAATGTCTTTCTTTATGTAATTTTATGGTTTAGATTCTTTGATATGATGTAATCCATCATGCCATAAATAAGATCAAATTTGGTTAATTTTCATTTTTTAACATTTATATTAAAGATTGATCATTTAAGAATCTAATTCATATAAACATTTACAAGTAATGCAATTCCATGGCAAGCATCATATTTATATAAAGAATAACTTTTATTTTTAATTATAAAGACAAATCCATTTAAATTTAAATGAAATGGGAAATTTTGGTAATAATTGGCCATAATAATAATTATTTAGTTGTGCTATAAGGCCATAAGGTAAACCATAAGTTCCTTTAACTAATGCAGTAATTCTCACTCTATTACTCACTCACAATTTCACTTCGCCTTTTTCTTAATAGCCTACTTCTTATTAGCATCTATACATCATTATAAATGCTAAAACCACATCTAGTTTGTGATGCCTAAGATTATGCAATGTAAGTAGAAAGATTCATCTCAATCATAGACATACCTAAAGATGGACCTTCTTTAAGCTTCTTATCCTGTAGGTTAGTAAGATAAAATTTTCAATTCCTATCTAGTTTATAGTAAGAACATATTAGTAAGATAAAATTTTCAATTCCTATCTAGTTTATAGTAAGAAGATATGTTGTCACTAATCTTCTTCTTAATACCACTATTTGGCTTTACAACTTTATTACAAGACTTTTGCTTCTTATTCGTATTCTTCTTAAATTTCTTTTCCTTACCCTCAACAATATCCATAATAAAAGTAGAACTAAGTGACTTCTTTAAGGCACCCTTATAAAGTCATGTGCATATTTAATAGTTCAAGTAATATTACACCCTTTTGATTTCTATGATAATTCGTATAAAGTGTGAAAAGCTCAAAATTAGAGATTGAAAAACTAAATCAATGCTTAACTCATGGTCTATAAGAATTCATCCCAATCGACCTAATTTTTTAATATAGATAGTCATCTTCAATACATGTAACTCTGCCAAAGATCATTATGTTATTTTATTTGATGTAATGCACTCGAACTCTCAAACCTCTCCACTCTATTTTATGTGGCAAACAACTCCCTAAGATGCATAATTGTAGTACTAGTATTTATATTCTCATACTGGCTTTAAAGCTTATGAGACATACTAATTAACCTCATATGTATAGCTTGTTCATTATTTTTATATGAGATTAATATCTCTCTCAAACTTTATCAGTTACATCCATATTGGGCTTAGGTGGAATTGCAATGACAAGAACATACAACTTTTTTCTTATTTGAAAATAATTCCAAGTTGTAAAATGAATCCAACAAATTAAGTATAATAAGCTTATTAAAATGCATGATGCTTCTCCGAAACAAATTAAAGTAAGGACTTCAATAAAATATTTGGTCACTCCTATTATTTAAAACAAATTAACATCAATAAAATATTTGGTTCATCCGATTATTTAAAACAAATTAATTTTCCTCTTTGTTAATTTTAGAAATTATCAAAAAAAAAATTTGAGTTAGGATCCCCATTAATTTAATTGACCTTAAGTTTGCTTAACACAACTAAACTAAATTCTCATGCCACTCTTTAGATGACAACTTCTTATTTTGAAAACATCTTATATATTATTCTTAATTATACTCTAATTTTATATGAAAAATTTGCTCATCTAATTTATTTAAATTTAGTTAAGTAAAACTAATTTATTTAAAACAAAAGAATATCTAGGTTACTAACTTCATAAGTTTTCTTAGTAAGCCTGTACAATAAATGGAGTTATACTTTTATACTTAAATAATATAATCACGTTGTTAATATATATACTTAATGTTTATTTGATATTTTTAAATTTTAAATTTTAAACTTCTTATCAAAATTAATATAATCTCATTATATTGCTTTTTTCTAACATAATTTAATTATAAAAGATATTCTTTTAAAAATTTATTTGATTATAATTATTAATCTAATAAATAATTAATTTAATAATTAAAATCTTGAAAAGCTAATTAAATTCTACAATATTTCCTAATTTATTAAACTAATATAAATTTAATTTAATTGATAAAGATTAGCTTAATAAAAAATTAAGGCCTTAAAAATTAAGAAGGGAGGCTCTTAACCTCCATTATAGTTTAAGAAATTTTAAAAAAATCTCTCTTTTTTAACATTCTTAAAAAAACTCCTAATTTCACATAATAAAAATAATAACTTTTAACTTTTTAAAGAGAATGAGAATAGTGTTAGCTCATATAGTGTTTTCTCTTTTAAAAAAAACTAGAGTTTATTAAATATATTTAAAATTAAACTATAATTATAATTGAATTTTAACTATGATTATATAATTATAATGTAATCCTAAAAATCAAATATTTGATATTTCAATTTGTTCATGAAATTTCTTAAACTTCAATATTATGATCATTAACTTAAAATAAAATTTCTCTCTTTAATTGTTCTATATGGATGACCTATTAAGTTCTTAATATATTGTAAATAACTATACATTATAATTCTAAATAATAATTTAAAATTAAAAAATTAAATCTCAATTTGATTTATCTTTAATTCTCTAATTTAAATAATTTATAATTATATATTAAGATTGACATCTATTAACATATAATAACCATCTAAATATTTAAAAGAATTTAAGTGGTTCGATTTAAACTATTTGACTAAACAAAAATTTTAATTTTTTAATATGCAATATTGCAATTATACATAAAGTATAAAATTAATGTTAACTATATTTACAAGTCAATCATATTTTTCCTTGTACATTAATAATTGATATTTAGAAATAATATTTTTCAAATATCAATTCACTAAGGATAGAGAATTCAAAAATAGGTATTAATAAAAAAAGATAGAATATTCCCTTAATTACTTTAGAGTAATGAATCTTTTTATTGACTTGTTCAACTATCTTCATATAGTTTATATTATATTCAAGTAATATATATTAAACTATCATTTGTTGGTTATTTGGGCAAAATTTCTGACAGAAAATGCTATTAAATATGCACTTTCTTTAATAAGTTCTTAACTCAAAAAGATAGTAGTAAAATAGTGATTATTTTTTATGTACAAGATCCATTAAAATGGGAAGTACTGAGCATACTTTGAATCACACAAATATTACTAATTTACTACATAACACTAGTCTCACAATATTTTGCCAGAACAATTCTGGCTCACACTCACACTCACAATTTTTGGATTATTTACACCAAGGCCTAATATATCTGTTTATACTAGTTTACAAAAAATTTCAACCACACGCTTAAGTTGGCTTTCTTTATGGTAAGTGCTAACTTTCTATCACACAATATTTTGTCAATTCTTGAAATCTCCATCAAACAAAGTATTAGATAGACTTAGGATAATTATTGTTGATTTTTAACACTCCCCCTCAACATTAGTTATTCCTTTTTGATTTCCTTTCTAGATATCATGTTAAGCTAACTTCGAAACTTTTCAAATTTTGCTTTATTGAGATCTTTAATAAAAATGTTTGCCATTTGACCTTCTGTGCTGATTTTCTTCATCTTAATTTTGTCTTCTAGGACTTTTTCCCGTACATAATGATAATGTATTTTGACATGTTTTGTTCTTGCAGGAAAAAATGGGTTTTCAATTGAAAGTATAACTGATTGGTTCTCACAATGTAGTGGTACTACATAGTTTACAACTTAATGGAGATCTTCTGTGAGTTGCATCAACCACGGACTTTCTTGAGATGCCACTGTCGTTGCTTTTTATTCCACTTTAGTGGGAGACAATGAGATAGTCAATTGTCTCTTGCTACACCAAGAGATTGTTCCTGAACTAAGGTTGAACGTATAACCTAAAGTTGAACGACGAGTGTCATAATCTCCTGTTTAATCAGCATCATAATAGCCAAAAACTCTACATTGCCTACCTTTTCCATATAGTCTGTCATAGTTAATTGTGCCTTTGACATATCTTAAGATTCTTCGAACTGCTTCCAAATACGTCTTCTTTGGATTTTTCACGAATCTATTAACCACTCTAATAGCAATGGCAATATTGGGTTGGGACAAAGTTAGACAGATTAAACTACCTACCAACTGTTGATACATTATTGCATCTTCTAAATATTTGCCTTCTACTGAGTAGAATATGGCATTAACCTCTATTAGTGTCGATACAGGTTTGCATTAACCTTGTGGTTGTTTCATATAGATTTCTTGGATTAGTTCTCCATGTAGGAAAGCTTTTTTTAATTCCATCTGCCATAACTTCCATGACTTACTAGCTGCTAATGCTAGCAAAACACATACAATGGTGATTTTTTCCACTGGACTAAAAGTTTCATTATATTCCAATCCATATTGTTGTGAAAAACCCTGAGCAACAAGGTGGGCTTTGTATCATTCAATTAAACCATCTGGTTGGGTCTTCAACTTGTAAACCATTTGCATGATATAGGTTTTACATTCTTAGGTTTTGCCATTAAATCCCATGTCTCATTTTGATTTAATTCTTAGATTTCATCTTCCATGGCTAATCTTTGTGCCTTACTTTCGGATGCTTCTTTATATAAGTAGTTAGTCCTTTCACTATAGAATCTTCAACTAGAGTTGCATTAGCATATCTAGGATTTGGCTTTCTTGGTCTTATTAATCTTTGTAACATTTTGTTAAGGAGCTTCTTCTACTTCAAATTCCTCCATTTAGTTTGGTCTTTCTTCTTCATAAACCTTATGATGCACCCTTTTTTTCCATAGATTTATCTCTTTTGGTGAACTATAAGTGCCTTCCCTACTATCTTCAATTTCCATAGGTTCTTCTTTATCTTCATTACTTTGTCAAACATTTTCAAAATTTTACCAATCCTCTATTTCTTTTAGCTTTTCTTTAATCTCTTTCTAGTACATAGCATCTCTAACCCTTTATCTGACCATCATATCTAACAAAAATGCATTGAATAGCCTTCTTATGTAGATTATTTGGTATGAATACATAACATACATAGCCAAATACATGAAAATAACTAACCACTGGCTTGATCTTCCATAACTTCTCGAATAGAGACACAACTCCCAATGATGCTTAAGGCATTTTATTAATTACATGAGCAGTTTTCTTCATACATTCATTCCAGAAATTTGGTGGGACATTTTTTGCATACAACATGCTTCTACATATCTTTGCGAGATGTCTATTCTTTCTTTCAGCAATGCCATTCTGTTGTGGCATACCTGAATAGGTCAGTTGTCGTTTTATCTTGCATTGTTGCAAGAACTACGTAAACTCTACTAATGTGTATTCTCCTCCATTATTTGCGTGAAGGCATTATAGTTTGTTGTTTAATTCTTTTTCAACTCTCTCCTTAAATTCCTTGAATTTACTTAAAGCTTCTGACTTCTCTTTTAGAAATTCAACCCATAAATATCTCAAAAAATCATCAATGAAGGTTATTATGTATCGAAAACCATTGACTGATGATTGTTTTACTGGGCCAAACACATCTAGGTGAACTAGCTCCAGTGGTACTTTAGCTTTGAACTTAGACTCTTCATAAGCAATGGATGGGCTTTACCATACTGACATTTTGCACACACTGTGCTTTCTTAAACGTCAAGTTGAGGAAGCCCTTTGATCATTGATTGCTTCATCATTTCCTTTAGCTTATGATAGCTGACATGACCTAGTCGAGCATGTCAAAGATCAGTTGTCTCATTCTTTCTTGTTTTATCCATAGATGCTGCTCGAGCGTTCATCATGTAAATGGACTCAAGATGTCTGTCTTCCATGATTGGCTCACTCATGATCTTCACACTTCGGCACACCTTGACATCATCTAGACCAAGCGCCACAAAGTTACCAGGTCAACTGGGATACTAAAAACAAATTCTTCTTCATTTCAGGTACATGACAAACATTAAGTAGTTGTACTTAGTATGAATTGAATCAAGGAGCAATTACTGTTTTGCCAATGTAGGTGATCGACGTTTTGGAGTTGTTAGTAGTCACCACAACTCTTCTTCACTTGTATTCTAACGTGCTCATAGGCTTATTGTTATCTCCAGTCATATGATTAGAACTCTGGGAGTCAACAATCCAATCATTCTTGTAGTTTGATACTTTATCATGAGCAACTACATGGGCTTGTTTTTCTTGCAACTTTGAGAGGACACTTTCCTCCTTTTCAACTTTTGCTTCTTCTTCTACTACTTCATAGACATGAAGATCCCATTCATCCTTAATATCACTCTAGGTTGAAGCTACAACATTGCCTTCATCACACTTGTTCCAACAATCTCAAGAGAAATGGCCTTTCTTACCACAACTGTAGCATTCATCATTTTTTTCTAATGTTGTTCATCATCTCGTTCATTGTTGTGCTTGCCTTATCTTGCTTTCCTATGTTTGAAGCCTCTGCTCTGATGGTTCTTTGAACCTCCACCTGACTTTCTCTCCTTTTCTTTCCCTTTAAAATTTCTTTTGTTAGTGTAAAGAGCTTTCTCCTCATCTTTGATTATAACTCCAGACATTTATTTAGCTGGTGCTTCTTGATTAACTAACAACTTTTCCAACTCTATCAGAGTTGGTTCTTGAGCCCATCCACAAGTAGCAATGACAAAAGTAGTATATTCTAATTGTAGACCATGAATAATATTTCTCCTCATCCTTGTTGTAGTTATTGCATTTTCTAAATCCAATTTGGGATCCCATAACATATTGTCTTTACTTTATTAAAGTATTGGCCGATTGTCATGTCCTGTTTGTAAGTGTTCGAAGCTCATTCTCGAGCCTCTTCAACTTTGCTTCATTTGTTTTTGAAAACAATGTTGCCAAAGCATCCCAAGCTTTCTTTGGTGTATTAATGTCTTTGATATGTTGCAAGAGGTCATCTTCGATGGTTACTGAAAGTGTGTACATAGCCTTGCCACACTTGATCTTGTGTTTTTTGAGCTCCTCTGGGTCAAGTGGGGTAGTTTCTTGATCACCAACATCACTCTATAAATCCTGGCTCAACGAATAAAATTGGCTATGGGTATTCTAGTTGTTATAATTAGTGTGATTGAGTTTCTCAATTGAGCTAGATGAACAGGCCAAATCTGTCATAGTGACTTGGTAATGTCTTCAAATAACTAAGTAAGTTTTGTCCTTGACAATAACTTCATACTCCTAGACTGTGCACTTTCCTTTGGTACATCGATATCTGACCATACTCACCTTTTCTGATGTCGATCCTTCATTGCCTGATACCACTTGTTAGTTATTTAGGCAAAATTTTTAACAAAAAATGCTATCAAATATGCATTTTCATTAATAAGTTCTTAACACATGAAGAAAATAGTAAAATAGTGATTATTTTTTATGTAGAACGTGCATCAAAATGGGAAGTACAGAGCATGCTTTGAGTTACACAAATACTACTAATTTATGACACAGTTCTACACTCACATTATTTTGTTACAACACTTATAGCTCTCACTCACACTCACACTTACAATTTTTGGATGATTTACACCAATACATATATTTATACTAGTTTATAAATAAATTCAACCACACACTTAACTTGGCTGTCTTTATGCTAAATGTAACTTGGCTGTCTTTATGCTAAATGTCTAACTTTCCATCATACAATATTTGGTCAAGTCTTTAAATCTCCATCACACAAAGTAATAGACTTAGGATACTTATTGTTGATTTTTAACATCATCAATGGAGTAGGTCATAAATAATATAGAAATATAATAATTTTTATACGCTAATTTTAAATCTAAAGATTAATTATACAGTCATTATAATGAGTACATAACTTACAAACTATTAATGTTTTATTTAAAATCATTATTATTGGGTAAATTTAATGAACTTATTCTCTAACACGTACCTATATTTATCTCAATATCTTCATATTTTAATTTATAAAATCAATTATTTTCCAAAATAAAAAAAGGTAACTTGTGTTATTTTTACTATTTTATCAATATCCCTTGTTGATAAAATTATAATTAAAAACAATTCATAATTAATACTTAATTATAATTTGAATGTGATAATTATGATTTTATTATAATTTTAATTTATAGTAATTAGACTAAAATATTTATCTTTAATATTAAGTATTAAATATAATGGACGAAAGATCTCAAGATAAAGAATAATTTTATTGAATAAATTAATTGTCATATATAAATAGAAATAAATCAATAAGAAAGTAATAAATTTATAAGCCCAGCTGAGCACACGAACGCTTGCTTTAACAGAAGCGATAGATAGTTGAGGAATTTAAGAGATGGTGGCTAATAAAAAACAAAGCGAAATTAGTTTTCAATTGCAGTGCATTTTTAGCCATTTCCCCTTAGTCTGCATTAGCTTAGTTCTTGCATGGCTTGTCTTCGGTAAAAATCAACTAAACACTGCTTTGATTACATTTACAGCCTACGTTAACTACACGGCTCCAACATGCCTACTCAAATCTTTATGCGAATATCTTCCCCAGTCCACTAAAAATGACAAGCAAAGCAGCCCCAATTAATTATACGAAGATAATTTAAAAGAAAACTTGAGACAGTGACTGATGGAAACAAAAGTTTATTCCACGTTCCTCGTCAAGTCTTGTTATGTACCTTCCATTTCTCGTTCTCTTGCCAGCTTTAGAAGTTCCCCATTTGAAACTAAAACACACCACACAACATCATAGTATATATATACAAGAACCTCTTTATATCTGTGCTTGTGGAGGCGCAGAATCTATCCATACCTGTTGAGAATACCTTTTTTCTCCTTATCCACCATGATTAAGTTAAAAAGAGCAGAAAAGTAGTAGTAAAGATTCCGTACAAAGGAATTTTAACTTCAAAAAAACCAAATTGGCTAGCGACACTTCCACCTTTTAATCTTCATTTTTACCTTGCTTTTTGTGTAGGTCCTAAGGAATTTCATTCCAGGCCATTTACGCGTATGGAGATATCATACTATATAGCTGGAATCGAGTGGCATGAAAGTGACAATGATTCTTGATTAGAATAGACCAACTCTATTTGCTGTCCGTACTCTTTACTTTCTGTCTCCAGTTAGCCTTGTTATAATTGGATCTGCTTAAGTTCCTTATTATATATGGGAAAAGAACAGCTTCTTTTTCTATTAATTTAAACCTTTGCAGACAGAGCCTTGTTATAATTGGATCTGCTTAAGTTCCTTATTATATATGGGAAAAGAACTTCTTTTTCTATTAATTTAAACCTTTTAGCACATCCAATTAAAGGTTTAAATAAATAGAAAAAGAAGTTCCATATCAAATAATCAGTTTCTGAACAAGCTTGTTAGAGGCATGCAACTAGTTGAATCAAAAGCTGCCAAGAAACTTCTAAACTGAACAGCCTAGTTCAGCGCACTACCTTCTAACTGTGATGCTTGAACTGACCTTGTCATCACAATTTCTGGTTAATTCTATGTCTATTAAAAGGCATTTATGTATACCATAACAGTTTCAGCAGAATTAGGCCCTTCCTCATCTGTGTGTGTCAACCAATTCTATTCTTTCTTTTCCGGTGAACGACCAGCCATGTTGGAGGGACCAAGCCGGCTTACCACTTTGAACAGAACCCAAGAAAGAAGTTGGGTCGTGGATCGCAGCCGCCAATTTGCTCAGGTTATACAAGTAGCTCTCTAACTGTACACCGCCAGATAGTTCTGCAGTTGCCTCCGCGTACATACTGCAACTCTATCCCTATGTCTTGCAAATTGACTTCATCCAAGGTTTTACATAACTTTCTGTGTAGATTATAATAGCATACACACTAAATTTTATAATTGCTGATCCTAACTATAATTATATTTAAGGACACAATATTATAGTTATGGTAATAATTGTCATATCAATTGCTAGTAATATTGACTGTAATTTTTGTAATTACATCTAATGTAAATGTAATTCAAAATTATTTTAATGTCCATCGTTTATTCTAAGTATTTGTGGATTTATGTGCAATGTGGCTAAGTAGATTTTGATTTGCTTTAACATGAATTGCATACTCACCAAAATTGTAACACTTTTTGAGATTGTGTAGACCTTGATCTGCTTTAATATGAATGCCATTCTCACCAAAATTGTAAGACTTTTATTTTATTGATGATATATATCATGTGACTAAAAAGAAGTATAATATTGGCTAACTATTTAATATCAATCATTAACGGAAAGGTGGAAATCTCTGAACTAGTACATAGATCAGACCGCGCAGAAATCAAGATCGACCAATGGTGATCTTGGTCCATATTAATTTGCGTATTTGTTACAACTTAAGTTAATGCCACCTAATAACTTTTATTTGAGGTTCTTTCCCATGGATAAGACCTTTGGTTGATACAAAATTATTCAAAAATGAGGAGTAAGGTTTATTAACTATTATTGGTATCACAAGACCTTGAACAAGACAAGTTTGTGGATAATAATAATTAAGCAAGACATTTTGCAAAGTAAGTTTCAGCTACAGCAGTTGGGATCTTAGCAGGAGCAGTATTGTCAAGAAACTTTCCCAAAATGGAAACGCTTGGTCGGACCACAAGCTTCTTCCATGCCTCATCCGCTTCCTTTCCACGCTTACAGAACACTTCCGTTGCATCAATCCGATGGATGTTCCAACCCTTCAGGTTTCTAAGTCGATGAATTTTCTCCAGCTGACGACAAGCTAAATGGCACGTGTTACTTTTGATGTCACATACTGCTTCATGAAGCAACTTAGCACAGTTTTCTTCCTCAAGGACTGATTCACATTTCAAGTACCTATCCAGTTCAGGAACACCAATTGATCTCCTGATTCCTCTGGAATAATCTGCTTCTGGATCAAAAATCTTCCTAACCTCATCAACCATCCCTTTCTTAACCATTTGATCAACTCTTTTCGACACGAACCCGTGAAGCACAGGCATGGACACATCCACCCAAAGGAAGCAACAATCGTATTTCGATCTGAATATGAAGTCTTCATCATCGACCAAGGCTTCAATGTACGAATTGGAGCCTCCAACGATGATTGGTAGCAACCCTCGCGTGCAAATCGATTCAATGGCCAGTGAAGCCAGATTGCAGAAATTTGTTGCTGTAAAATCAACATAAGGATTTACTACGCCTAACAAATGGTGAGGAATTCCCGACTTCTCTTCTTCAGTAATTTTATTTGTGACAGTGTCTAGTCCCTTGTAAACTTGCATTTTATCAGAGTTTATGATTTCTGCCGGAAACTGGGTGGCAAGATCGATGGAGAGACGGGACTTCCCAGTTCCTGTCGCTCCCATTACGATCACAATCCTCTCCTTTTGCCATCTTCGACATAACATATCCATTTTGAGTCTGCCAGTAGGAATATCGATCAAATGAGGTGATTGTTGGCACATGGACATGGAAAGTTTCATTTCTGAATTACCTGATGATCATCATCAAAAAGATGATGGGTCATTTCATGTTAAATTATAGTTAAACGAAAATCTGAAGACAATTGTACATGAACAACAAGACAAAGAATTCTTTTTAATGCTCAATTACTCACCTTAAATTTCCACTGAAAGTGATACGCAAGATATGGTATGCAAGGATTGCGAAAACAAAAAGTGGAAGTAAATGGATTCAGATAGTTATTATTTCCCTTGCTAATTAACTTCAATCTGTTGCATAAGCCATGGGGTGGATGGGGTATATATAGGCTTGTACTGGTTAATTAAATACATATATGTATCTATAGTTGCCCACTAATTGTTGTCAGTTCCAGCACTATGCTGTTTACGTGCAATTCTCTATAAATTACTACCTGAAATTCATCGTCTGAGTTTCTAATTAAAGGAGCATCCTGTTGTAAAAACTCTAAGGCTTCTTTACTTTTTCACTACAGAGAAAAGAAAAAAAACAAACAAATGTTTGGACGATTCGGCTATTTGGAAGGGCATTTTTGTAGAAAGGATTCCTTTTTAGTGCTTTGAAACTATGATTTGATTACTTGCCTTTGCATTAAGATTGGTAGAATTTGTTTCAAGATTACCTGCCTTTCCACCCAGGCCTTTGAACTACATAAGCTAAAACATTTCTTCTGGACAAAGTTGAAAGATTCTTTCAGGGAAAGTTATCATTACAGAAAAGTTATAGTTGCTGCACCTATAAAAAAAAGATACTTGAACAAAGTGAACAATAGTTATCAAATCTAAAACAATTTATTGTATGATGGAATTTATATGGAAGTAATTGTTAATATATTATTTAAAATATAATATAAATTAGTGATTGATTAAATAATTTATATAAAATATGGGATTAATAAATTATTATATATTTAATTAATTCCTTGAAATTAGCACCAAGCTAATTGAATGCTAGCATAGCATGTTTTGGTACACACAAGATACTCAAACTCGTCCTTTTGAAGAGAGTGCAAGGACGGACGAAGGTACTTGAAGCCTTAAGTAAATGAAATTGAAACTGATGGCTACAGATTCTTAGAAAATGAGGAGGGAATGTCGAGCCTGGTTGGGGTCGACTAACCGTATATGGAGCTTTCTATTATCAAAAACATCTGATTCCATCAAACAAGTGGCCTGGACGAATAGACAAGACGTCCTGTCCAGGTGTGGAATTTTGTGGTGAGTGGTGAAGGCCGTGACTTGCAACATTTGATGATTTTGCAAATTCCCCGCACTCTTTAAATGGTATTTATCTGGAATATATTAAAATTATTTTCGCTACAATTTAGGTAATATTTTATTTATGTAAATCGAAAGTAAATGTCATAATAATAATAATAATAATAATAATAATAATATTTTTGTGATTTAAGTTTTCTGTTTACGAACTATAAACTCTCTCTATTAAGTTTTATTATTCAATCTTCGATTGAAGACATCTATGTATTTTATATTGCCTTGCGTAACATCTTCGAATAATACTATATTGTGTTGAGGTTTTCTTGTTAGTTTTCTTGGCTAGCTATAACGAAGGAAGCTTAGAATTAAATTGCAAGATGCAAATTTTGTGTATTTCAGAATTAAATTAGAGGACATGCCTTGCAGTTGTGTAAATGGTGAAAAAAAAAAAGAAAAAGAAAGAAATGTACACTGTCGATAATGACAAATTTAGCCTTGACTTAATGTCCCAAGGAAAGGATAATCCGCTTTAGCTACGTCTACGGTAATGGCAATATGCGTACAAGTCAACGGTGAGGTATGTCAAAGACAAACACGAATTGCTCACTCTAGGAAAGGAAGCAAGTCTTGGAAAATGACGGTGCACAAGGAGCTTGCTTTTATCGTGGAATTTTTGACTCGGAACTTCAACGGCCTATTTGTCCATTTGTTCCACTGACCAACAACTTCATAGCTCCAAATGGTCCAACAAGTCAATGCACTTATCTATAAATACGTGGTCATGGCTTCTCTATTCTCGATTATGTTTCTACAGGGCTTTTAGTTCTTTGTAAAGAGCCATTTTGAGTATGGATTATTTCTTAAGCAAAAAAAGGAAAAAGAAGAAGAAGAAGAAGAAGAAGTAAGAAAGGCCACATTTGGACTTTTGGCAACCATATGCTGTAGGTGGAGAGGTGAAATGATTTCACGTTTTAATATTTTCTTCAGTTGCATCTGATTTTTAGTCAATAAGTTGAAAAGATGAACGACACTCTCTTATCAATCGACTTTTGAGAAAATATCTATCTACCAAGACCGCATATATCACACTAGCAAAGCAATGCGTAAAGCCCGCATGTTAGTGTCATCTTTATTTTCAATCCATAAAACGCAAAACAGCATATGGTGTTGTGAAGCAAAGCGTACACCTCAGTTGCTGAACTAATCAAAATGCCATTCGTACCCAATGTCAAAACAAAACACGGACCACATCCAGTAGCTTCCGGCTTTGTTAGATTTCCTTTTTGACATTTCAAATTTATTTTTTCGAAAAATTTTAAATAATAAATGTAAAGGCTTTAGTTCTTAAAAAATGTTTGACACCTTAGTTTTAATTTCTCAAAATACATAGAGAATAATGAAATTTTGATTAAAATATGTCATTTTATTTGTCAAATAAACATTACACGAAAGCAAAAGAAACTACTAATTCAGCTTAAGCCATCGTAAAGCTCTTTTCAGGCACATTACCCGAAAGCAAAAGAAAATACTTATCCAGCTTAGGTCATCGTAAAGCTCTTTTCATATGTGCGTGAGTGTGAACCTCTCCACTTCCTAATTTTCGGGGTAAATATATTCATCACAACAAACTGGAACTCTTTTTCGTATATGTCATATAGTGTTCGCCGTCTCCATTTCCTTATTTCCTGGGTAAAAATGTCCATCACAGCAAGCTTGAACTCCCTATAAAATTATTGACGAGGCAAATCATCGTGCATGCCACTAAGCGTGTTGCTAGCGATTAGTGCCTTCGTACATTTTGGATTGGTTTTGTTCTTAGGGATGGGCTGATGGGCATGACTCATATGTCCTGTCTTCGTCTTGAGCAAATGCCAGACACTGTGAGCCAAGTCATTCTTTGACCATTACAAGCGCAACTCCAATAGCCAACAATATTCGTGGGAATTATTAAAAACTATTCTACCAACTTACATCATATCCTATTTGAATCCATTATTTTCTTATAATGTCGCAGCCGCTAAATAATGTGATATTTAGATAAATATCGAATAAGAACTAGCTATATTATTTATCTTTTTTTTTTTAAATAAGGAATCGAATTATTAGGCAATATTAATATTTACAAAGAATGAATCAAAATAACCTTTTACAAAAATTCATATAATAAATATAAGTCAAAAGCATCACTAATATGGAGCAAAGCCAGACTATTGGCTTACTAATTAGCGGAGGGGAACCTAACTCACAAGTAATTAGATATTACAAATTTCATCTCATTTTCATATCTCGAGTCAGTGACAAAGCTGATCCTCTTACTGTTACTAGCTCCATGGTTCGAATGCTGCTCTTTTTCACTCACCGGTTTTGGAGAAGTAGATTGGTTCTTGAATGTACACATTAATTCCTTTCTTAATGTATGCTACAAACTGAGTTGCCGAAAGCCACTTCAAAAAAATTTCCATCATCCTTGTTCTTTCGAATTAAACTGGTAACTAATCAAGAATATTTCTCCATTTTGTAATAAGATAGTTCATATTGCATGTCTTTAGAATATTCTTCTATACCATATTGGAGAATAAACAATCAAAGAATGAATGATCATTAGATTCATTAGTTTCCAGGCATAATCTGCACTTGAGACTATGAAGAGGAAGAGAAGAGCTTTTGAGGGATTCATAGTACTGAGTCTCCCCTTCAATGCAAGTAAGAGAATGAAGGAAACTTTTGGAGAGAGTATCTTGTTCTAGATCAAAAGTTTCCACCTTACCTTTGGAGCTGAAATTCTAAGCAAGTTCACGTAAGATTTATTAGTCAAATTACCCGAAGAATGCCCCAACTATAATATTTTATCTTCTTGAAGAGGATATAGGGGCTATGGTGGAAAGTATTTTTGAAAGAATTCGGAACTCCTCTTGCAACAATACCAATTTCCCCCATTAATCAAGCAACTCACCTTAGCATTAGCAGGGAAGAAGATTTAGCATAGTTTGGGAGCAAAATTTAAAGGGCTTAGAACACTCTAATTGTCTGGTCATAACATGTTTCATTCCGATTCTCCACTTTGTACTAAATTATTGGCTGAAGAGTTTCCCTAAATTTAAGGTAATAATTACTAAAAACATCTTTTACTTCAATTAAATACTTCCGAAAGTTTATGGATGTAATTAGGATTAAGTGTATTCACAATCTCAAAGATATGTTCCTTTTTTAGATCATAGATTTTCCTTTCTACAACATTAACTAACTTTAACTTTTTAATTAATTAAGGACAAAAGAGTTTTGTCAATCACACTTCATTTTGACATAGTACTAAATTAAGTTTATTTAAAAAATCAGCTTCTCTAAAATAAAGTCTATCCATATGTATCGATATAAAAATTTTACAAAATCTTGGATAAGTGAAAAGATCAAACTTTTAAGTTAAACATTAAAGATGAGTATAATTTCAAGACTCCATATTAATAACAATAACAACAAGAGAATATGACATAATGCTCAAATTCCTGCTAACATACTACTAGTTATCATTGTTCTTTAAGAGAACTCCTCTGAGAGAATTCTGACTATTACAACCTTCGCTCGTCACACTTAAACAATGAGCACAGGTGCAATGCATCACCTTTCACCTGACTAGCTTCTTTCCACCTCCACTTTTCTTTTCATTTCACTAAATACATCTATTCAGCTTTGTTTCCTTCCTTCCACCTCTACTCATCTTTTTCATTTCATTAAACTACCTCCTTTCAGCTTTCTTTCCTCCATTCCACCTAAACTCATCTTTTCTGTTTTCTAAACTTTGTCCATTCAACTATCTTTCCTCAAATCTAGGTTTTGTTTCACACTTCCTTTTCTCTCTCTTCTAAGGGCAATTTGGTCTTTCCTTCACATCCTTTCCATTTCCTTTCCTTCTTATTTTCCCATTTCATAATTCGGGCTACTGTCTTTTGCATATGCTACGTAGACCTTTTGCTGTTTACCAAATAGAGTCTTCTGTTCTTCAGACATGTCAGTAGCTTATTTGTCCTCCACTGACTTTCCTCCTTTGCCCTTAAAGGATGCAAAAGACTCCTCTCTTCCTCTTCAAGTTGCTCCTGCAGTTTATCCATAAGTTAGGAAAAGCTGGAAATAAGGGAGGGGCAAAATTATACCTTAGATTACTGCCCTTCAAAAGAGAAGGATGGCAGATTGTTGGTTTCACTTGAGTTCGATTTCCTCCAGGCTGGTGCAAAAACTTGGGAAGCTTTATTGATTTGCTTCTTTTAGGATAGAAGACTTACATTTCCAGGTATTCAAAAATGGGCACAAGTTATATGGAAAAACAGAGGTTTACATGAAGTGCTTATAACAAAAGAAAACATGTTGATATTTACCTTCTCATCAAAAGATGGAGGTACGAAAGTGGTGGAGGGTTATTGGCATATCCGAAACAGGTACGAAAGTGGTAAAGGAGGGTCCTTGGCATATCCAGAATCAGCCTTTATTTCTATAGCCGTGGAGATCAGGGATCCAAATTGATTCCATTAAACACTAAGTTGTTCCCTTATAAGTACATTTACACAATGTCCTACTTGAATATTGGACTACCAAAGGACTTAGCATGATAGCAAGCTACCTTAGCATTCTTCTTTGTATGGATGAAAATACTACACAAAGGAAAAGAGTTGGATATGCAAGGTTATGTATTAATGTGTAATCAATCAAAAATCTGCCAGGAAATATACCAATTATGAGATTGGGAGCAAAGGGCTCCTTATTTGAAGACAATGTCTATGTTAACTACCAATAGAAGTCATCTCTAAAATCTCAAGGGAAAAGGTTGATATCAACGAGTAAGAAGTTCCTAAGTGGAGACTACGAGGAGCTTATGAGATTGAATGAACATGTAGGTCAGTAGAGTACTCAAAAGGAATCTTCTCAAGCAATTGTGTAAGAAGTCCACATTGAAACTGTGAGTGATACATAGGGGGTAACTTCACCCACTGCAGATCCCAAGTTTTAGATGGATACTCAAGCTAGGAATGGGTAAAAGATAGAGGCCCATAATAGAATTCATCTCTAAAATCTCAAGGGAAAAGGTTGATATCAATTCAACGAGTAAGAAGTTCCTAAGTGGAGACTACGAGGAGCTTATGAGATTGAATGAACATGTAGGTCAGTAGAGTAC
>JANZXR010000004.1:9885285-9896846 GCA_027575705.1 Erythroxylum echinodendron
GGGTAACTTCACCCACTGCAGATCCCAAGTTTTAGATGGATACTCAAGCTAGGAATGGGTAAAAGATAGAGGCCCATCAGCAATTAAACTCCCCTTCCATGCTAAACGGAAGTGGGTCTTTAAACATCTCCTCCTCATCTGTAATAGGAGATGATTCGGGTACTTCTTTTGGGACTTAGGTAACAAGGAGAGACGGTAGGAGCAGAAAGAAAGGCTCCAAATCTACTATTAGGCCTAGATCTCGGTACTTATTTCAAGTGCTACATTACGAGAGGACTAGGTAAATATCAAGTGAGGAGAAGGTTGAAAGCACTAAAAACAACGTGTTTATCCTCAATTTTGGCAAGTTCGCCTATCACCTTGTGCACAAGGACGAACATGCACTCCTATGAAAGAGGGGTTCTATCACCATCGTGCTCCCTGTGAAAGAGGGGTTCTGGCACGATCGTGCACCCCGAGTAAAAATTTATGTCACTCAAATTTGTAAAAATCATATCTCTGAATTCTGATGTCCAAAAATTACAAACTTTATATCATTAGAAAGCTAAGAGGATAAGATATAACTTTTATGGAAAAAAACTTCGTCTGACTCAACCTACATCGATAAAGTTTAATCATTGAAATCAAGATATAAATTCTTTCAGGGATAGCGTGGCAGCCTTTGCCAGCACCCGTGATTTTATCATGTAAAGGCCATATCTCTTTCTTTCATATTCCTAAAATTACATACAATATATCGTTGAAAAGCTAAGAGGATGAGCTGCAATTTTCCTGAAGACAACTTTGTCCAATTATGCCTAGATTAATATAGTTTATTTATGGAAGTTAGAGCCACTAACTCTATCTAGGGTAATGCTACAACTGAGTCCCTTTTTTCTTCTTTCGCTTATTATGAGCTTTTCACATATTCCAAAAAAACTCGGATCTAAGAAGCACTAATTGTACATATAAGACTCTCAGTATAACAATTTATTTTAAATCTATCCAGGGCCATCTAACCACATACTACTCCATTTCCAACAACAATTAACAACCCAACACAAAAGATAGTTTTGAACGTGTACAGAAGGGAAATCTTCAACTCTTACTTTCATTTCTTAAACAAAATAGAGTTTGTACATAGCTTTAATTACATATCAAAGATCACATTAATAGCATAATAAAAAATATAAATGGATGCTCATACTTGATATGCTTATAAAACTATCCAAAATAGTCGAACTAACTTAGTCACAAAAGGTAGATATCTTCCAATTTGACAAAGCTCGCAAGGATCAATTATCTTCTCATTCTACACCTAAGGTGTGAAAAATAATGTGTTGAGCTGCGAAGCTCAGTGGCTAATGCATTTATAGTCATTGGTATATATATATATATATAATCTAACAATTAATTTATCTACAGTTCTAGCTCAAAGAACTCATAGTAAAAAAATGTTGTCACATAAATCACGTCATGTATATTTTACCATCAACATAACACTCAATCGTGTATCATGCTCAACAATCAAAATGAAATGCACAAATATAATGGCTTAAGAGAGCCCCATGGATCGAAATAGAGAAACCGAAGTTTACGCCATGAACTAAATGAGTCCATTTCTTAGAAGCTCATGTGCCACAAGCGGGCAGCCGGGAGAAGGCTTTAAGTCAACGTGCACACGATGAACGAAATGATATCTCTCTTGCCCAAACACAAGCAAATTTCGATGCTCAATTCGTTTCATCACATATTCATACTTTCATGCTTCTTGTTCTTTTTCCTCTTTTCATTAATACCAAATGCAGTAGCATCTTTCAAGGCATAACATGAAAATAAATTATAGTGCATTTTCCATCGATCGCAATAATTTAAAGTTAAGCAATTTAACATACAAGCAAACAAGAAATCATCCCATTATCCACAATAACTATAAACATATTACCCACCTAATTGATTGTAAATCCAAACTCAAGTTCACCTGTCTTCTTGCTCTTGCCTTGCATTTTCTGGGTTTCTTTCAAACAAACAAATTTTCATTTAAACAAATATTCAAATAGAAAATCCATAAATCTTTAATAATCAAAATTTGGGCTTAGATTTAGCCTACCCATGGTTTATCTAGGCTAGAATAACTAAGATCTAGTTGAAAATCCATCAAAATCAAAATGGGCTTCTTGGTCCTCTCCTTTCTCCCTTTTCTTTCAACAGAAAAAACTCATTTTCTCTAGTTCCTTTTTCTACCAAAGTAAGAAGAAAAGATAAATGTTACCTAAAGTTTAGCCGAATCCTCTTCCTTCTTCTTCTTTCTCCTTTTTCTTTCTTTCCTTCTTCCTTTCTCTGGTTCGTTTTCTCCTTCTCTTCTTCTAGTTCCTTTTAGGTTTTTCTTTTCTTTCTTCCTAGCTTCTCCAACACGCTTCATGCACTCTTCACTTCCTCTTTCTCATTTCTTTTCTTATTTATTTAAGACCACTTTTGGTCCTTCAAAGTTTACCCTTCCACATTTAATTTAATGTCTACTCTATTACACAATAACTTAATTCTAACATCTCTATTTAATTTATGTAAACATATGTAAATAAAATATATTCATTACTAAAATCCAACAAATTCTAATTTAAAAATTCTAATTTCTATTCTTGTTTGCTAAATTAATGGACTAAATTTTAAGAAAAATTTAGGGTCCAACAATTCTCATCCTTTTAAAAATTTTCGTCCTCAAAATTCTTAACTGATTCTACAATTAAGTGTGGATACTTCTCCTTTATAGCTTCCAAAGGATCCCATATTGCCTCTTCTCTTGCATGGTTCTTCCATAAGACTTTAATCAGCTTCACAGTTTTGTTTCTCAAGTCCTTTTCCTTTGAATCTAGAATCTCTACTGGCTGTTTTTTCATAAGTCAAATCCTCCCTTAATTGAATATCTAAAGGTTGGACAATGTGTGAGGGATCTGATCTATATCTCATCAATATTGATGCATGGAAGACATTATGAATCTTAGATAATTCTGGTGGTAGGGCTAACTTGTAGGCTAAAGGCCCAATCTTCTTAATAATATCATAAGGGCCTATGTATCTTAGACTGAGCTTGCTCTTTTTACCAAATATTAAGACTCCTTTCTATAGAGAGGCTCTAAGAAATAGTTTGCCTCTAACTTCATATTCCATCTTCTTTCTATGTGCGTCTGTATAGCTCTTCATCCTGTCTTGGGCTGCCTTGAGTCTCTGCTTCACTAAATTATTCTTGTTAATTGTAGCTTATACCAACATAGGTCTTAAAAGTCTCCTTTCACCTTCCTCATCCTAACAAGTAGGAGTTCTGCACCTCCTACCATACAAAGCTTCATAAGATTCCATTTGAATTCTGAAGTGGTAGGAATTATTGTAAGCAAACTCAATTAAAGGTAGATGATCATCCCGTGAGCCTTTGAAGTCCGTAACACAAGCTCTTGACATTACCTCCAATGTCCTTGTTGTCCTCTCTGATTAGCAATCAATTTGTGGATAGAAAGTTGTACTAAGATGGAACTTGGTTCCTAAAGTTTCTTGCAAGCTTTCCCAAAAGTTGGAGGTAAATATGGGATCTCTATCTGATACTATAGAACTTAAAATCTCATAAAGTCTGATTATTTCATCTATGTATTTCTTGGACAAGGCATTAAAAGAATCTGTTTGCTTAATTGGCAGGAAATGTGATGACTTGTTAGCCTATCAACAATCACCCATATTGCGCCATGTTTCTTGTTAGTCCTTGGCAATCCCATCTAGAAATCCATTGTAATCTTCTCCTACTTCCATTCAGGAGTAGACAAAGGTTTAAGTTTGCCGATAGGTGCTTAATGTTCTGCTTTAACTTGTTGGCACACCAAACATTTTCTAGCATACTTTGCAACATCTTTCTTCATTCCTCTCCACCTAAAGTGTTCTTTTAAATCTCTATAAATTCTTGTACTCCCTTGGTGCATTGCATATGGAGCATTGTGTGTCTCATCAAGAATTTCATCCTTCAACTCTTGCATGTCTAGAATACATAATCTGTTGCCTACCACCATCAATCCATCTTCTCTTATCTCTATTTTAGAGGGCTTACCATTTTTAATTTCTTCTTTAAGCTTGCTTAAGTACTCATCTTGCTCCTGCAATTCTTTAATCTTCTTATTCAACACTAGCCTTATTCTAAAATTAGCCAATATACAACCATGTTCAACTTGCCTAAACGTCACCTTAAGTTTGGCTAATTCCTTTAACAAAGGAAAGTATACTGTCTCCACATTTTCTATAGTAGATTTTCTACTCAGTGCATCTGCTACTATAATAACTTTCCCCGGGTGGTATTCTATCGTCAAGTTATAATCTTTCAGTAGTTCTAACCACCTTTTTTGCCTCAGATTTAACTCTTTTGGCTCATCAAATATTTAAGACTCTTGTGGTCTATAAATACCTTAGTGATAACTCCATGTAAGTAATATCTCCATCTTTTCAATGCAAAAATTATGGCTGCTAGCTCCAAGTCATATGTGGGATAATTCATCTCGTAGGGTTTTAATTGCATGGAAGCATAGGCAATTACTTTATCTCCTTACATCAACACACACCTTAATTCCTTCCTTGAGTCATCACTATATACTATATATCCAATACTACCAGAAGGCAAGGTCAGAATTGGAGCAATTATGAGCCTATTTGTCATTTCCTCAAAGCTCTTCTGACATTCTTCTATCCACACAAACTTCTGACTCTTCCTTTTCAATTAGGTGAGTGGGGCTACTATCTGAGAAAGCCTTCTACAAATCTTCTATAATAACTAGCTAAACCCAAGAAACTCCTCACTTTTGCTACATTTTGGGTATTTCCCATTTAACTACAACTTCTATTTTCCTTGGATCCACATGTACTCCTTTTTCTAAAATTACATGTCTAAGAAACACCATTTCCCTTAGACAAAATTCACATTTATTGAATTTGGCATATATCTCTTTCTTCCTCAATGTCTCCAAGGCAATCCTTAAGTTCTCTTCGTGCTCCTCTTCACTCTTGGAATAAACCAATATATCATCAATAAAGACTATGATAAATTGGTCTAAGAAAGGCTTGAAGACTTTATTCATTAAGTCTATAAAGGCTGTAAGGGTATTAGTTAATCCAAAGGGCATAACTAAGAACTCAAAATGCCTATATCGTGTTATAAAAGCAGTCTTTGGCACATTAGAACTCAAAATGCCTATATCGTGTTATAAAAGCAGTCTTTGGCACATTAGACTCCTTTATTCTCAATTGGTGGTAACCAGATCTCAAGTCTATCTTAGAGAAGACTTTTTCCCCTTACAATTGATCAAACAAATCATCTATGCGTGGGAGGGGATATCTATTCTTAATTTTGACATGATTGAGCTTCTTGTAGTCCACACACATTCTCAAGTATCTATTTTTCTTTTTCACAAAAAGAACTGGAGCTCCCAAAGTGAAGAACTAGGCCGAATATAACCTTTCTCCAACAGCTCTTCTAACTGCTCTTTAAGCTCCTTTAATTTTCTCGGAGCCATTCTATAAGGTGGAATTGACATTGATGCAATGCCTGGAAGAAGCTCTATGGTAAATTCAATCTCTCCAGGTGGTTAGTAGTCCTAGTAATTCCTCTGGAAAGACATCTGAAAATTCCATGACCACAGGAATATCTTCTAATTTTCCTCCATTAACCTTCCTATCTACCACATATGCCAAGAATGCTCCACATTCTTTCCTCATCATTTTCTTTGCTGTTAGAGGTGAAATAATTATAGGTGGGCTTACTTTCCTGTCTCCCGCAAACACCACCTTTTCATCTTTGTCCAACTCAAACTCTACTGTCTACTGTTTGCAATTCAAATTGGCAATATTTTTCTAAACTATCCATGCCCAAAATCACATCTAATCCCTCCATCTTCAATGGCATCAAGTCCACCACTAATTTTTCTCCACCAATGTATATTTTACAATCTCTATAAACATAACTAATAATGATATAGTGGCCAATTGGGGTATTAACCATCAAAGGACTATCGTATGGGCTTAAACTTCTACCATGCACAATCATGCTTGATGAAATAAATAAGTGGGTAGACCCCAGATCAATTAAAACAATAATATCATTATTAAATAATTTAACCATACTAGTCACAACCTCTGAAGCTACTTTTGCTTCCTCCCTTGTCATTGCAAACACCCTAACTGGTGCTTTCCCTCTCAATCTTCTTAAAGGATTCACTTTATTGGCTACAATAGAACTACCCACTTCAGTTTCAGTCTTAACTCCTACAGTCTCAACCCTTTTTGAAACTTGCATCTGAGTTCCCTCCCGTCTTACATACTGCGGGTACTCTCTAGCCATGTGCCCTTTTTCTCCATAGTTAAAACAAGCTCCACTCAGCCTATAGCACTCCTTTTTATAAAATTTGCCACAATAGTCGCATTTGGAATGGATGGCTTATCCCCATCTCCTCTTCTACTACCTCCAGCCGTTGAGGCTTGTTGAGAGATAGTTCTCATCTATTTAGGCCTGCTTGCTCCGCTGCTCCTATCCTCAGACTATGTAGGGAAAGTCCTGGCACTCCTCTCTGGCACAGAAGCACTACCTCTCCTCCTGAATTGTTCTCTTCCTTTTCTCTTTCTATTCACTGCACTCTTTATATTCTCTACATTCTCAACCCTTAACACAACTGCTATCAGCTATTGGAAGTCAAAGGAATTTTGTGCCACCACTTTTTCTCTGATGGCTAAATGCAACCCCGTTTCAAACCTATAGTATTTAGCCGCTTCACTTATCATCAGCTTAGCTGCATATCAGGACAATTGCGTAAATTTATTATTGTATTCGCTCACTGTCATCTCCTTCTAGGTGAGACTCAGAAACTCCCTTTGCTTCTACTGGATATACAACTCAAAAAAATATTTCTTCCTATAAGCAGTTAGGAAGTCTTTCTATATCAACACTGATAGTTTAATCTAACTCCCTGGTACACTTTTCCACTAATACAGGGCATCTCCTTGTAGAAAACTTGTGGCATATACAACATTTTCATCATCCTCATAGTCCATTTGTTCTAATATCTTTTCTGTCTTCCTCAACCATGTAACCATGTTTCAACTTCATCCGGATCAGTTGTTCCATAAAGATCCACTGCCCTATACTTCCCAAGCTTATCAAATTGCTTTCCTTTCTTAGCTGGGGTTGGGGTAGAAGTTTGTGGCATCTGGCTTATGGCCTGGATATAAGCCTGAGCAAAGGCTTGGAACAGTATAGGATTTAAGGGATAGGCATTTGCTCCTGAAGAAGAGGTGACTCAGGCTTTTGTGATTAGAAGGGCTCACTACGATGCCCTATAGAAGCCTCAGTATTTCTTGGGGCTCTAGACTCATCAGTGCCCTCCTCTCTTGGTGGAGATTCAGGTGCATGATAGGTATGCATCAAGATATGTTTTTATAGGTAATTGGCGTGTGTGTTTTCTTGCATAATTGTTGTTTATTGTTCTAGTTTAGGATTCATTTTGTGTGTTTTCATTAAGTTTGAATTCCACTGTTGTTCTTGTGTGTTTGATGCTAATTGAGGGTAAGAATTGACTATTTTTTATATAGAAAAGAAGAGGGAGCAACTTGGAGGTTGAATAAAAGATCAAAGAAGAGAAGACAAGGAGAGTGCATCTGTGCCAAATTCTTACATTCGCGGGAATCATGCAAATTTCCACATATATGGGAATCATAAAAGAAATGAGAAGTGCATCTATATGTAATTTCCATACTCGTGGGAATCATCCAAATTCCCATAAGCGTAGGAATTGTAATCCGAAGCAATCTGCAAGGCTTCATTAAACCTAGAGTTTTTGGACTATAAAAAGATCATTAAGCCTCCATCTTTAAAAGAGACTACACCCACCTGTAGAAACACCATCCTTGAGTGAAGAACACATGTTTGGAACATTGAGAAAGGATTGAAGACAAGGATCATCATCAATATTGGGCAAAATAGTACATTAACACCAAAATTCTAGATTTTGGCAAAGAAGAGGAGGAATCTTTCTATTCAAATTTCTGTCATTTTAACCTCTTCTATTCTTTGTAAAAATGGTTTATTTGATTATTGATGATGTTATGGAGACCATGTTAGGTTGATTTCATTTTAGAGATTGCTTTTGAATTTTTTTGTCAAAACTCCTATTTTATTGAATTGAATACAATTGTCTTTTGTTAATTGTTATTCTTAATTGTCATCTTGCAACAAATTGAGAGAGTAAGTGACATGAAATTTATATAAGATTGTACAACGAGAGTTGGCAACCTATAGACTAGCAATCATCATGTTAATTGAATAGTTAGAAGAGAGATCTCAATTAGTGAATTGATCATCCATAGGATAGTTTAATAACTAGTTGAATTGGTAGAGTCATTGGGTAGGTTGAGAGATCATTCAATCGATTTTCGTTAATTCGATTAGAGAAAAATAGTTACACCTTGAGAGAGGTTAATTAATACATTCGAAAATCTAGGGTGAGACGCAATTCAATCAATAAAATAAGAGGGAGATAAAATAAGGAAAAAGTAATCTTTAGCATTTAGATTCTTGAATTCAGATTTTTTGTGATTGCAGTATTATCCATTGTTTACATTAGTCTTTTAATTTTAATTACAATTAGTCTTTTAATTTTAGTTTAATTTTCCTCATTATTTGTATTTAATAATTTCGTTTCTTAAACAAAGTTATGTCTAAATTAGCCGGTGTCTAGGCATCAATCCCTGTGGGATCGATATCTGCTCTTTTCACTACAAGTCATGACCAGTGCACTTGTAGTTTTTGAGCGTAAAACAAGTAGATAGGTTTTACTTTCAACAAGTTTTTGGCACCGTTGCTAGGGATTGATTGTTGAGCATCATGTTTGATTTAGATTACTTTGTTTAAGAGTTGTTGATGCCTTTCCTTGTGTATTTGTAGGTGCATGAACACAAGGAGTACACGAAGGAAGGAAGAAGCTATAGAGGAAAAATTCCCGACATTAAGAAGCATGAAAGAGAAATAAGAAGGGCAAAGCATATAAATTTCTCAAATCAAGATATGGATAAAGAAGAAGAGCAAAGAGGAATAAAAAGGACACTCATGGATTTCATGAGGCCAAGGTTTAGTCCTCAAGGAGTGGTGAAACCAGTAGTTCAAGTGAATAATTTTGAGATAAAGCCGGCATTACTCAACATTCTCTAAAACAGTTTACAATTCTACGGGCTATCCAACGAGGATCTGAATACCCACATTGTAAATTTTTTGGAGATCTGTGACAAATTCAGGTCCAACGACATGTCTGACAATATGGTGAAACTGCAACTATTTTCGTTCAAGTTGAAGGATCGGGCTAAAGCATTGTATAATTCTTTGAATCCAGGCTAGATCACGACTTGGGAGCAACTCGCCCAAGTATTCCTCGCAAAATATTTTCTATTAACGAAGATGACGAGGATTATCAAACAGATAACAAATTTCCAGCAGAGCGACGGAGAATCTCTCTATGAAGCTTGGGAGAGATTTAAAGAACTTCAGAGAATCTATCCCCATCATAACCTCCCGAAGGAATTTCTGCTTCAAACATTTTATAATGGAGTGAATCAGAGCACAAGGGGCACAATTGATGCATCATCTGGAGGTTCACTGATGAGGAAGACGGTGGAAGCAGATCATGATTTGTTAGAGGAGTTGGCAAGTAACAGCTACATATGGTCGAGTGAGAGAAGTAGACAAGGACTGAAGGAACAAAAAGTTATGATACCTATTGACTCAGTTACTACCTTATAGTCTTAAATCACGACTTTGACGAAGTAGCTAAACAAAATGCAAGGAGCATCTACCTCAGCAGTTAATGCAATGCAAGCACGATGTCAGCTATATGGGGAGAACAACCACAGCTTAGCGGAATGTTTCCTATTAGGAGCTAGTGGGACTGAATAGGTAAGCTATTTAGGCCAACTGTAGCGAGGTAATAACCTATATTCGAATACAGAGAGGAAGCTGCAACCGCACCTGAAGTTGTCACGGGTATGGCTCAGTTGTTTGATTCTGAAGTGTTTTTGTTAATTGATTCTGGTTCCACACATTCCTTTGTTTCTGCAAGCATGACATTGCATGATGTTAATTTGATGCCTTTGGAAAATCCCTTGATTGTTAGTACTCCTTTAGGGAGAAATGTGATAGTCAGTCAAGTGTATAGGGATTGTAAGCTCTTCATTGAGGGTGCTCAACTAGTAGTGGATTTGCTACCATTGGAGCTAAAAGGTTTAGATGTGATATTAGGAATGGATGCTTTGGAGAAATACCATGCGAAGTTGAATTGTAGCCTTAAAGAAGTGCAGTTTGATTTGGCTAATGGTGAGAAAGTAATTTTCAGAGGAGACAGGAGAACATCAGTGTCAAGAATTATTTAAGCTCTATTAGCTGACAGAATGACGGGAAAGGGGTGTGAAGCCTTTTTGGCCCATGTTGTGGACAATAATGTGAATGGAGGGAAGTTAGAGGATTTTCCCATTGTGAGGGAATTTTCAAATGTGTTTCTAAAGGATTTGCCTGGGTTGCCACCAGTAAGAGAAATCGAGTTCGCCATCGACTTGATTCCCAGAACTGCACCTATTTCTATACCACCGAATAGAATGGCTCCAGTTGAACTGAAGGAGCTTAAGGAACAGTTGGAGGAACTGTTAGAGAAGGGATACATAAGGCCAAGTTCGTCACCTTGGGGAGCACCTATTTTATTTGTCAAGAAGAAGGATAGGACATGGTGGATGTGTATTGATTATCGGAGACTCAACAAGGTGATCGTTAAGAATAAGTATCCTCTGCAACGGATTGATGAACTATTTGATCAATTGCAGGGAGCAAGGGTCTTTTCCAAGATTGATCTCAAGTCAGGTTATCATCAGCTCAGAATCAAGGAGTCTTAAGTAAGTAAGACAGTTTTTAGAACTCGGTATGGGCATTACGAGTTCCTAATCATGCCATTTGGTTTGACCAATGCTCCACTTGCATTCATGGATCTTATAAATAGGATCTTCAAGGAATATCTGGATCAGTTTTTTATAGTGTTTATCAATGACATTCTGGTTTATTCCAAAAGTGAAGAGGAGCATGAAGAGCATCTCAGGAAAGTGTTACAGACACTGAGAGAGAAGGAGCTTTATGCTAAGTTTAGCAATTGTGAGTTTTGGCTTCATAGGGTGATATTCCTTGGACATGTAATTTAAAAGCATGGGGTTCATGTGGATCTAAGGAAGGTTGAAGCAGTAGTGAATTGGCAAGCACCCAAGTCGGTGACGGAAGTGAGGATTTTTCTAGGTCTGGCAGGTTATTATAGAAGGTTTGTGGAAAGATTTTCTTTGATTGCTGCTCCGATGACTAAGTTATTGAGGAAGGATCAGAAATTTATCTGGAGTGAGGAATGTCAGAAAAGCTTTGAGGAGCTCAAGAGAAAGTTAATAAGTGCTCCAGTTTTGATGTTGCCTACTAGAGATGAGGGTTATACAGTGTACAGTGATGCCTCAAAGAAGGGTTTAGGTTGTGTATTGATGCAAGGAGA
>JANZXR010000004.1:9906455-9923760 GCA_027575705.1 Erythroxylum echinodendron
TAATATATATTTTAAATTTAATTACTTAGTAAATTATGTAAATAAATCAATTTGTAAAAAGGACATAAAAGGAATATATTAAAAAGTAATTGGATAAAGTTATCTTTTTGTACTAATTTGGTGTGTTACTATTTATTGCATCATTTTGGTGTGAAGATTTGGTGTCTTTCTTGGAGTAGATTTATTGCACCAAAACACCAAATTTAGTGTTTTGATGCCTTGGTTGGAGATGGCCTAAGTAATGCAGATCAGGTCGCAGGTTGAGTCATAAGTCAACCAGATGCAAATATGAATTTTTGAAGCTATTTCCGCGAGGACTAGTTGACTAGGGGAGTGGGGATTGGTTGATTGCATCACTGGCACAGGCACACAGCTCCCTGAACTAGAGATAGACGTGCTTGCAGTGCGTGGAAATAGCGGCCAACGACGGTGGTGCGTGCAGAGCAGCAGGCAGTGTTTCATGGTGGAGAGTAGCGAATGGTGGTGATTGGAGAGGAAGTGGCGGGCACGTGTCGTGGTGGCGGTGCGTGATAACTGGAATGTTGATTGTAAAGGACAGCAATGAATGGTGCCTGGGCTGATGAGTCAACGATAAGTAGAAGGTCGTCGGTTGAAAACTTAAAAATCTAGATTAGACAGTGAGGACAAGTGAGGGCGACAGCTAGTGAGAGCGAGTAGAGATGTTAAGAATGACTTGACCTGATTTAGGCTTAAGTTGATCGGGCTAATCAATTTATGGGTCAACTTTAAGTGGGGATTAAGACAAAGGCAACCTGAGTACGGTCCGGCTCATTAACAAGCCTAAAAGTGAGCCTAGAGGAGAAAATGTGTGGTTAAGTTTCAGCAGTTTAAGGCATTTTTAATTTGGTCAATAACTTTTTAAAAAATTAATTTACTCGTGAAATTTTTTTAGCATTTTAGGTACCAATCAGCATTTTAGGTACCAATCAGTAATGCCCAATATCCACAATTGGCATGGTATTAAAGATTTGACATACTTATGATGATAGGTTGAGAGCTCAAGTTTCGAAGGTGGTAGGCTTGAAACAGGAGGCTCGAGTTCGATTGAGTCTGATTTAAACGATCTTTTAAAATTAAAATATCAAAATAAGTTTAGTTTACTAATAATTATCGAGCCTTGGGTCAAGCGAGAGGATACACACGGAGCATCCAGAGTCAAGGACCGAAAATTTCAAAATATTGAATTTGAAGTACTATCCTCTTAGTCACCAATGACGTAAACTGAAGCACGTAGAGGTGGACAGTCTGGTCCGGACAGTCTGTGGTATCGTGTCCACCAAAATAACATGCCATTGGTGCGATCAAATTCGGTCAAAGATGTGGACCTGAAACGGGTCCTATGCTCTTAAGTCACCAATGACGTAAACTGAAGAACATAGTGGTGGACAGATTCGTGTCCACCAAAACAACTTGTCATTGGTGTTGTCCAGTCGCTGAGCAACTTAAGGGTTTGGAAAAAGCACTTTCTTAATGCAAACATGATGAATAAAAGGACAAACAATAACAATGTCTGATCGTTGAACTCGCGGAAAAGGAGGCATGAGATCGTTACTTTTATTGCCATTGTGTTTTATACACAAAATTCTATAACAAAAGATAAATGTTAAAGGACTTGACATTGACTATCGACCATCGAGCGGTAGGCGGACTGAGTTCTTGGCTTTAGCTGTTTTACAAACCATTTTCGCTCATCTCCAAATTTCTGGACTCCCTGTCCGTTGGCAAAATGGAAAAAAAAGCAATCAAGTTCTTTGTGGTAAAATCTCGTCTGTGTATCGTCTTTACTGACTATAATTATCCACTCACACACCAACACGAGATATTCTGGGGTTAGATTGAAATGGGGTTTTGAGTTTTACAGGTCGACGCATTTGCAGACTCGGCTTTTAAGGGGAACCCAGCAGCGGTATGCTTGTTAGAAGAAGAGAGAGATGATAAATGGATGCAATCTATGGCTACCGAGTTCAACATGTCCGAGACTTGCTATTTAAGTCGTATCGTCGACTCTGACAACGCCACTTCGAACCCTAGGTTCCGTCTCAGGTGGTTCACTCCTGTTGCTGAGGTACACCTTTCGTGTTCTCATCTTTCGTCCTAAAAATATGAGGAGAAAAAAAAAATCAGGACCATCTGTTTATTCTTCATTCTTTACAAGATTAAGAAAAAATTTTAATGACCAAGAAAGTGGTGTTGCATTAGTCGCGAATAGATCGGTATCCTTTAAGTCTCTCGATGTCCTGTTACTGTTGGTGGTTTTCTTTTGTTGGATTTTCTCATTAAAGTTCTCAGACTGTTAAGTTTTTTATTTCCATACGTTCATGTTATATAATCCAGGATGATAAACTATCTGAAACTGTTTAATGTCTTGTTGATGGTCTAACTGATCGAATGTCGTGGGACCTGATTCTGGCGCCTGATATTGCTCTTTACTTGTATTTGGTAACTCGTCACTGGTAGTAAGGATGAGTGATTTCCCTTTTTCTGCAGGTCAAGCTTTGTGGTCATGCGACATTAGCAGCTTCACATGCACTGTTTACAAACGGTTTAGTAGCTTCTGATGTAATTGAGTTTGACACCCTGTCAGGGATTCTAACTGCCAAGAGAGTCCTTGAAACAGATGTTCAAAGTGGTGCATCAAAAGCCCCGTTCCTCGTTGAATTGGATTTTCCAACTGTCCCAACGGCTGAATCAAATTCTTTGGATGTAGCATCCATTTCTAAAGCCCTTAATGGTGCTTCCATAATTGATATAAGGAGGACTACTACTGCAGACGACCTTTTCGTAATAGTCTCAGTCCCTATAATCATCAAGCTTTTATTTGTTTTCCAACTTATTCAAGCATTAGTGTAACCTTTCCAGAGGTTGTATTGGCTTAGAACGAACTGCATGAATCTATTCGAGTGATGACGCGAGGAAAAAATAGTCTTGGAACTTGTTTAACCGGGACCTGGTTTTGCAGGTTGTCCTGCCATCTGCTCAAGCTGTTACTGAATTACAGCCGCAGATTGATGAAATAAGAAAATGTCCTGGAAGGGGGGTGATTGTTTCATCGGCTGCATCATCTGATTCTGGGTTTGATTTTGTCAGCCGGTTCTTCTGTCCCAAATTTGGGATCGATGAGGTGAGTGCATTGGCACTTGTCTGTAACTGCCATGGTACCTTCTGAATAACTCTGAGATGAAGAATAACTTTTTTATTATAATCCAATCATCAAATTATGGGGTCAAAGCCTGCAAACTTGTTTTTGAATGATAAAATCGATGCGGAATAATGAGATCAATGGGAAAGAATAAAAAGATTTATGTCATGGAGGGATGGGAAATTTGTATCAACTGCGATCAGCTGCAAACGCTTTCATGTTTTATATGGTTGTAATGTGCAGGATCCTGTTTGTGGAAGTGCCCATTGTGCTTTAGCACCTTACTGGAGTAAGAAGCTTGGGAAATGCGACTTGAAGGCGTATGCGGTAATCTTCTGAACCACATACACATGCACACAATACGCAACCTTCATAATAATGTAAATCTGAGAGTTATGTTTTCGGACAGGCGTCACCTAGAAGTGGAGTGCTGATCATACACGTAGACTTGCAGACCCAGAGAGTGTTGCTACGTGGAAAAGCTGTTGCTGTTATGGAGGGCAGTCTCTTGGTTTAGTTTTGTGATGCTTTCCCTTTTACGTGTGACTAAAAGAAAACTATCCGCACTTCTCAATTTGGATTCTTTTTGATGGATTTCTCTTATCCAAAAAAACTCGATTCTGTTTTCCATTCATATGCTTGAGTACAAATACTTGTTAAGCAATATAGATTGCAGACTGTGAATAAATTGGGAAATAAAGAAAAATACGTAACGGCTAATTGAAATGCACAGTTTTATTAGCTCTTAAAGTTTTCAATTAAAATTAAAAACACTTTTCTGGAATTGATGAACTTTCCCACCATTTCTTTCCTGTTAAGGTAAAGAAGTATCATGTTAGTGACGTTCATGGAGGTTCATTTGATATGATCATGAATTGTAGTCTTGACAAGGTATGAGGGTTAGACTCATGGATCAGTATATATGTGATGAGAAGTTTGTTTTTGGGATTACGATGCTTTTCTACTCCTCGTGTTGATGTTGTGAGAAATAGATTTGAGAAAAAAAGAGTTACGATGCTTTTCTACTCCTCGTGTTGATGTTGTGAGAAATAGATTTGAGAAAAAAAAGAGTTACGGCACTCATTTTCCAGTCTACTAGTGTTGGGGCATGTCCATAAAGACTCTTATTAGAGAGATTATTTTTTATTTGATAATGTTATCACAGATATTTATACGGGAAAGTTCCAACGTCATGATGTCAGAGATGATTAGTTTGGATGAGTATGTCGAGAACATGAAACCGGAGGAGAAGGGTATCTCCTCTTTCCTTAAAGAGTTCTCTGGAAAAGGAATCTTCAAGTGATGTTCTTGTTTCGTTTCATTGATGAGGTTGCCGTTCAAAATCCCGAAGAACATGACAAGAAGAAGTTTATCCACATCGGAAGGCTAGATTTAGATTTAGGTGATTAGAGCGAGGTGAAAATAAAGCGATGAAGCATGAGTTTTGCCAAACATGTGAATGGGTTACGAAATCTTGGTGAAAAAGTTATAGGCTTACAAATCTCAATTCGCCCCAGAATGTCACCGATTGTTCTTCTGTTTGGAAAATTTGATTGTCTGCCAATATAGGAAGGCTGATGGGGGCAGAAGCTATTGGGGATAAGGCTAAATTGGAGGTATAGCATCCTGAATCTTCTTAACCTAAGGTCCTAGAAACCTTAGAATTTAAATTGAGGTGGGGAGAGCCCAGTAATGAAGGAACTTGCGTTTCGGAAACAAAATTATCATGATCTTATATGGCCAATTAGGTCAACTAGAAAGAGCCTTTCTGATATTATTAGAAATGTTCAAAGTGCCTTTGCATATGTTAACAGTCAAAGAAAGCTTGATATTTGAACAATTATTGCTGATCAGATGAAGTGGATTGTAGTCAATTCCGCTCCCAGTGATCTAAAGTTTCATTTGGTATTAATTAAAAACAAAGATAACAGATGATCACACAGCTGTCAGTGCAGTTGTAGGACTCGTCACTGGGGGTTTCTCTTTTGTTTCCAACAAGTTCGTCTTATCATTCTTGTCATAAGGTTCTCTGAAGGGAGCAGTGGTTTAGGTTTTTTAGGAACACAATAAGCCAGAAAAACGAAAGAGAGAGTGGATGGAATTTGACGAGATTTCATCAGCATGATGGTTCTATTTTATACAACATAAGTTTAACCAACAAAAGCAAAATAAAAAATAAAAAAGCTAACAGCTTCCTAAATTCTGTTAGGAAAATTAACCATATCAATTTGTTATCATTTGTTGAAATTAACCATATAAATTTGTTATCATTGTTCAAACTAACACAACAAATAGATTGACTTATTCTAATCCATGACAACTGATATTTTTCCTAAGTCACTTGGTTCAACATTCCTCTTTATTTTTGGAGATGCATACAATGTTTTTGTAAATATATCAACATTTTGATCTTCAGTTTTGTAATAAATCAGTTGCATTTACCATCAGTTTGTAATTCTCTAATAAAGTAGAGCTTAATTTCAAATGCTTTGTCTTATCATGAAAACTATATTAACAATTAAAATTGCACTTTGGTTGTCCACAAAAATCTTTGTTTCGTGTTAATGTTTCATCTACAAATCAACCATGAGTTTCTTTATCCAAAGAGCTTAATTGCTACAAGCAGTAGTTCCTACATATTTTGCCTCAACTGTGGTTGAGCTATTACTTACTACTTCTTGGAATATTAAGAAAAAAAAAATGCTAGAACCAAAATCAAAGCAGTAACCAAAAGTAGCTCAATTACAATTAGAAAAGCCTTGAATATTAAAATCGTTGATTTGACTAAACTTTAAGCCATAATCAATTATGCCTTTGACATATCTAATAATTCTTTTTGTTGCTTGTAAATGAATTTCACTAGCAAAATGCATGTACCCTGATGCAAGATTTATAGCTTGCATGATATTTTGGCCTAGTTATAGTTAGATACCTTAGACAACCTATTAAGCTTTTGTAAAATGTTTCGTCAACCTTCTCAGGTCCATCTTTGCAGAACTTCTTGACATGTTGGAGTTGTAGTTGACTTGCCCTTTTTGATGTTAAATTTTTTTAGTACTTCTTTTTGCATATTGTCCAAGGAAGAATATTTCCTAAGATTTGTCTTTTCAAATATTCCTTTCATTTCTTTCTTAAACTTATTGGTTAGTTCCTCACTACGTTTTTATAACAAGTAAACCATCCACGTATAAAGACACCAAATAATTGACTGTTAACCTTCTTGACATTCAAAGAAAATTCACTCAAACTTTTTTTAAATATTAAGTTCAGCAAGTAAGCATCAATTATACTATACCAAGCCCTTGATATTTGTTTTAAACCATAGAGAGCCCTTTTTAGCAAGTAAACCTTATCTTCTTCTACTTAGACAACAAATCCTTTTGGTTGTTCAATAATAATTTCTTCCTCCAAATATCCATTTAAGAAGGCTGACTTGACATCGATTTCATATATGATCCAATCGTTTTGTGCAACAAAGGCCAACAACATTCTTATGGTATCTAATCTAGCAACTAGAGCATATGGTTCGTAAAAATCCACTCAAAAAGTTTAAGAATATCCCTTCACTACTCCTGCAACAAGCACCTTGTCATCTTTATGATAGTTATAGTTCTCTCTCTGTAAACCCATTTTATTGTGATGTATATGGGGCATCAACTAGTGTTCAATTCCTGCTTGTTAACAAAATTTGTTAAAATTTTCTAAGGCATACTCAGTAACATTATCAAACCTGATCATTTGTAATTTGCATCCACTTTGAGTTTCAACCTAAGCTTTGAACTTCATAAAATTATAGCACCTCATATTTATATTTCATAAAGTATATCCAAAACTTTCTTGTATAAGCATCAACAAAAGCAATATAAAACTTATTATCATACAATGATGGTGTTTTTTTAAGGACTCTGACATCATTATAAACTAGTTGTATCTTTTGTAAAGCTCTCTAAACCTCAAATTGAGGGAAACATAGGTAAGTTATATTCCAAGGAAGTTTGAAAAATTTTATCAAAAAGGTCAATCATCACCATTATCAGTTTAATCATTTCATTCATCAACCATTAAAATCCTTAGAAATACACAAAACTTCTAATTCAATTTAAACCTATCTAAATAATCTTTCAATTTTAACTTAAATTTGAATGATTTTATCTCGTATATAAAGTGGGAAAAAAAAGAGTTAAAAATTAAGACAAGAAGTATTTGATAAGTAATAATGACAAAGTTAATGTGATTTCATTAATTTTTTAATGAGCATAATTAGTTTGGCTAAAACACCATCCCAATTCTTTTAGGCAAAGGTAAACACTTTATCATAAATACCTCTGGTTACTTTGTCATGTCATAATTTCAATTTACTACTACTACCACTCATAACTTTGACCTATTATTTAGATTAAAATCAACAGAGTGTAATTTATTTGTATTCACTTTATTTATGCATTTTTTACGAATTCATAATTAAAATAGAATAATTATCCACTTATGAACCCAAACTAAAAAATCTTAAAATATTTCAACATTATACATTCGATTCATCATTCAATATAAGCATCATTATCAAGACTATTTGATAAGTTTCAACTAAACTTTTCATTTGTGATAATATATATTAACCTAATGTAATCAATTCACAAGATAATATCACTTCTAACAAATCAACTTAATAACCTTAATTTCCTTGCCTAATATTTTAGATTTTTCACTTACTAATTTAAATGTAATTAGACTAATGTTCAAAGTAATCACTCTTCCACACTTAAGTTGTACATTACCATTGATGTACATAATATGTAAGAACAATGAAAAACCAAAAAACAAGGGAAAAGAAAGAGATTATGATAACTGATGCTCCCTTGATTACAAAGAATAAAAAGACTTGTCAAATTCCATTAATAATCATTAATCATTAATTATTAATCATTCATTGGTAGCTCCTCAACTGCTAGCTTTGTAATCAAACATAAAGGATTTTTTGTAATTAGGGGGGAAAATGGATCTATATTGATATTGTGTTGCCTATATAGTTTATAAAACTCGATCAAATTATAAAGATAAAAAAAAGACCATCAAAACACATTTAAATTCATAACTTCCAAACTAATTTTAACTCAACATGCATGCAAAAATCATCAACATCATGTAAACATATTAAAGCCTATTGGTAAAGATCTCTGAAGATGCCAACAAAAATACCTAAATAATTGGGTTACCTTTCAATAAGTGCTTATTTATGAATCTTTTAGCTAAACTTCTTACTCATTCACTTAACTCATCACAATTATGGAGATTGTAGATCTTTACTCAGCTTTGGTCTGTTAATTTCATCAAAGTTTTCCTTACTAATCTTAGAGTCATTAACTTCTAAATATGCCACCTGCTCTATTAGAGTATGGCTAACTATCTCCTCTTCTTCTGTTTGCATAATACAAGTCTCCAATGTTTCCTATATGATTATGTAATTATTTAAAAATCTTTAAAAAATACCAAATTAGTCTTCCTTTCTATCTTTCTTAATTTTGCTTGGATATAGAATTTTAGTTAGTACTCTCTGACCAATTTCTTCTTTGACTCATCATCTTTCTCTTTTTATTTCTCCTCATCTTTATTTTCTTACATATTAGTCTTTTCCTTTTTTTTCTCTCTTTTTCTTCAACTCTCAACTCTTTTCTACTCCTTAAAGTCATCACTTTCACTTGTTCCCACAAATTTGAATCAGGATTGATAGGCAAAGTACCTTGTTGCCTTTTAGAGACAAGCTTAACAAGTTATCCAATTTGATTTTTAGAATTTTGGATAAACTTCTTGATTACGAAGAGATGTTTTAGTACTTTAGAAGCGAGCCTCAAATGTAATAATAAATTTTTTATGAGTTTTTCAAGATTTGACTTCCTTTGTTGTTGCTATTGTTACTTAGGGGCCTGTTTGGTTAGATGTTAATTAATAGAAAGGAAGGGAACGAAAGGAAACGATTTATAATGGAACGAAATGTAATATAGCGAAAAGTTTTTTGGGAGGGATGAAAGGGTTAACGTAAAGTAATCAAATATTGTTTAGAAGATGGATGAAATGGAATGTAATGTATAATAAATGACTATTATATCCTTGATATTAAAATGGTTGTTACAAGAGGTTTAACGCTATGATTTTAAACATAAATCATGTGCAATTAAAAAGGCATGCATAACCGTGACAAATAAATTTTACATATTTTCTATTTTAAATTAGTAAAAATTTTAATGAAAGTTTTATTATTTTATTATTAATTATATACAATTTATCATTAATTATATAAAATATTATTATTAATTATTTAATAAATTTTATTCTATTATATGTGATTTATATTAAAAATTATTTATTTATATTTTTATTTATATAGAAATATATAAAAATAATTAAAATATAATATTTTATATATTTTTGTTTTCATTAATAAAAGTTTTATTATTTTATTATTAATTATATACAATTTTTATTAATATTATAAAATATTATTATTAGGTTAAGGAGAAATAATATAAAAATATTATTAATTATATACAAGGGTTAAGGTTAGAAGAAATAATTAATGTTAAGAAAAATTATTGAAGGTATATTAGGTAGTATGTATTTATTAGTTTACGTTCCATCTTAAACCTCCCAAATCGGAGGTTTTATATTTTCACCATTTAGGATGGAATGGAACATAACATAAAACCCTCCGCTTCCATCCCATTCCATTCCATTTTATTCTATTATGGCACTCAACCAAACGATGGAAGTGTATACGTTCTGTTCCGTTCCGTTCCATTCCAAACCCTCCAACCAAACAGACCATAAGTTTAGATGGAGGCTCTTGCCTTTGCTATCCTTGATTATTTTATAAGAAGTTAGGATAGTTTCTTACCCTAAATTATTAGTCTTACTACATCAAAAACTACATTTGACTACAAAAAATTTGTCACTAAATGTCCCAAAATCGTCACGAATAGTCGTTAACGATGATTTATATTTATCGTAAAAAACGTTGCCAAATTTTCGTAGTTGAAAATTATAGGCAACATCCTTCACTAATCTTCCCTAATAGTTTTTGCCTATACTTTATTTTTGTAGAGAAAAACTATTAGCGACATTTTAAGAAAGCATCCAATACATTTGGCTACGTTTTGTTTTCGTAGCTAAAAATTATTAGCTACATTTTCAGAAATTTAGCAAAAATTTTTTAGCAGCATTTTAAAAAATGTAGCTAATTTTTAGCTATGTTTTCAAATTCGAAAACATAGCTAAAACGTTTTAGTTACATTTTTTGAAACATAACCAAATGGTTTTATCTACGTTTTGTAAAATGTAGTCAAATTTTTAGTATACATTTTAATGAAATATTATACCATGTTAATTATAATTATTTGTCACTTTTTGAATCCATAATATTGTATATAATATTTAGATTTTTTCTTAATTTATTATACAAAAGTAATTGATAATTTGAAACATTATATATAAAAAATAAAATATCATTAAGTTATACCAATAAAAAGAATATTCTTCGTATACAAGATTTTAATTACAACTTTAACAATTCTTATAAATAAAATGATAAATATAGAGACCAGTTTACAAATTATAAATGTTGAGAATATAAAAAAATTACAACATAACTAGAATGACTCTAAGTTTGTCCATGTCGACGAGAATAACTTCATACATCAGCCATCATATACGAAAGACTAGCCCTGAGAATCATGAAAGCAACTCCGAGATTGGTAGAGTGCTTGAAATTATACATAATTAAGCTAGTTTGTTTCAATTAGGAAAGAAAAAAGGAGGGTAATGGAATGGGAAAGTAATCCATCAAATTATTCATTGAAAACCATTAAGTACCTTCCCAAGTATAACTTCTTTATCATGTAAGTACTCAACAATCTAACCTTAGAGTAAAACAAAAAGCAAGTATTGTAACATATATACATTGGGTGCATCAATAGCTTTAGCAAGGTTAAGAATACTTTAAACAATAAGAGTAAAACAAAAAACAATGAAATAGGAGTATAATCACTAGTTAAACCTTTCTACATCTTTAAAATTAAATTTTATTCTGTGCATTAATTTGAGTCCTTTCCAATACTTGCTCTATCTGGTCCTGTAGGGGGAGTCAATATAACACCCAGTTTTTTTTTCCAGGATTTTGGAGTTAAAGATGCAATATGAAACATATGAGCACATTAACTTTGTGTCAGGAACGTTGTTACCTGGTAAAATTCATTAGCTTTTTCAATGGGCATGACATGGATTTGTAGAACTTTCAGGCCATAAAATGTTGAAGAAGTTTATGGGAGAACCCAAATTAGCCAGAATTATAGCACACTCACAAACAAAGAACACATAAAATATTGAAATTATTAACCTTTAAGACATCAATCCGAACAACACCTTCTCCAAATATAAAAAAACCATTTAATCCATCAGAATTCCATCAATTTGCTATTCCATTTTTGGTTAATTAAGCATATTTAGGAACAATCTTGAAGGGAACTTTATAAGAGTACATACAGGTAAAGTTTTTTCTTTTAGACGACTTCGAGGAGCAAGGATAGGCAAGTCCTTGGAATGAACAACTGCAGACTGCCTGTGGTGGAGATGAACTCTAAATATATCGAATAATTTCTGTCAATGAAAAAATAACATAAGGGGGTCTAGAAACATAATCAATAAAGACAATTAACCATTTGAGATGAAATAACATGTGGCATACCCCTTCTTTTAGGAATGCATTAATTTGAATCGGACCTAAAGTCGTTCCAAGGATAACAAACTGTATAGGTTTGTATTCTTGAGCAATTACAACAGTTGGATCCTATTTTGCCATGATTTTTGACATTGATAGTAGAAATAACAAGATGCTTTTAAAACAAAAGTGTGTTCATCGAGAACTTCATCTCTGCATATTCTTTCATAAAATCCCAAAAGAAATGATATCGACTGCTCCACTAAATCTAAATACTTACTAAGTAAAGCATCAATAAAGGCGGATTTGCCAACATTAGCTGAGCCCTGTAACATTGATGAAAGTAAACCATGAACATGTTTCTACTAAGAAAATTTTAGAGTAGCTTATAATCCAAAAAACAAAACAGAAAGCTCTTCGACAAATGTATTTAAACCGAAGAGGTGAAAATAGTGGTGCATGCATTTTAAATTGAACATTGATCTGTACATACAAATGTAGTTCCCAAGATAAGGGGTAAAATAACATTAACATACCATATAGTTTCAAAAATTTAGTCAAATAGTGGTATCCATATAAGAATTAAAGCAACTTGACATTTCTTCCTAATAACAAATTGCATAATTGATCGATTTTCTTTCTGTAAGTAATCCTTAAATCAACCTCAAACTAAGTTTAGTTGTTTAGACAAGCTTAGTAAAAGTAGGCAGCCATCAAATGAGAAAGTGGGTTATACTTTTCACTTCCATAAACTCACATTAGAGAGTAAATAAGAAAAGATCCTCCAAATATCAAATAAATATCCTAAATTTTCTTGTTGTTTAACGTATCTTATTCGTTAACCTCTTTTTTCTTCCGAGTTATTTTAAAGTATATATGTTCTCTCCCCCCACTATTCTATAATTAATCTCATCAACTTGTCAAAAACTTAATGTTGCAGACTAGCAACGAAATGCACCTCCAAAGAGTTAACCACAGAAAAAATTTAACTTAATATGCACATAAATTTGAAGCTTCCAATTAAAAAGTTAATAAACAGAATGTAAGCGTCCTTGCCCTACACCACAAGCAACAAAAAATTACAAATGTCATTAAACAATTAATATAACTCGTTATATATACAGGCACTCATTAGAAGATAGCAAGTTTGTCTTAGGACTAATGTTTTAAAAACTAAGTCGGACCAACCGGTTCGACCAAATTAAGTACGAACCAGATGAGTTTCCAGTTCGGTTTTTATTTTTAACCTCTTTGGATATAAACCAGCCGGTTTAATATTAAACTGACCAGTTTCTTCTGAACCGTGGAAAAACCAGCCTTCGTCTTCTCTTAACACCAAGTACTTGGTCTGCTTGTGTGTCTCGTAACACAAAACATCTTCTTTACTTCTCTCTCTGACCCTGGAACCTTTCCTTGAAATGTTGTCTCAACTCCAACAAATTGTCACTTCCATGGATTCTTTAACACTAAAGAACCCTTCTTTTTAACTCTTTCTCCTTCAACTCTCTACTTCCTAGTCCCAGAACTAAACTTCTCTACAACACATAACTTTCATTTTTCTATCCCTGTTATAGAAATCCCAAAACTCGAAACCTAACATGCAGTGTTTACAAATTTTTGACGAACTCGTTCTAGGGTTTGATGAAGGGATTGGCTTCATTGCAAGGCAAAAAGTTGGTTTTGAGATTGCAGGCCTATAGCAACAAATTAATGAAGGCTGTGAACCAATTCCATGGAAATCACTTGTAAAACGGATCTTTTGGGTCAGCTTTGCCTCTAGAGGGATGCCATCCTCACACTCTGCTTTGTGCACAGCTTTGACAAGTTATTACTTTCTTTTTCATTGTTATTCCTCATCTATGCTTCCCGACTTTTTGCTTGGAAGAAGTTATATTTGTTAATTGAGACATCTTGAAATGGGTAATGATGTAAAAACAAGCTAGAAGATAACATTTATACTTGGTTTAAAACATAGTTGCCAAAGGGTTAACTCACGAATTAAGCCAGTAGATAGTTGATAGATGGCAGGTCTAATTAATGGAGTTGTCTTTTCTTCTGTAGTTAATGACCACTTCCAGTTTGGTATCTTCTGATTCTCTTTTATTTGACAAAAACCATCCTTAATTTTCTTTGAAAACTTTCATTAATGGATTCTTTACCTTCTAAAAAAATTTAGGATATTTTACTAAGCTTGTTTCCACATTTTTTTCTTCTTTCCATGCAGATAAAGATCGCTTCTACCTGTAAATTTTGAGAACAATAAAAATCCATTTAATAAATTTTCAAATATGTTTTTGAAACAAAAAGATTAGAAGAGAACTAGACTCTTAAATATTTACAATCCTGAGAATATGAGAGTTTCTATAGTTCCAGCAATTTGGCTAAGGTTGATGTTTTGTCCACCAATTCACTCTTTATTTGGTTTACGAGTGTAATTGTAGTTAATTTTCAAACAACATTTATGATTGTCTTGCATTTTCACTCTTAATGTACCAAGTCTAAAAGAAGTAAAGAACAAAGATTATAGAAGATAAAGACGAAAGAAAAAAGAGATAAGCCTTAAGCTTTTATTATTTTGGACAGGAAAAATTAATAAAACATGGATGAATTTTGTTTTGTTCTCGCTTTTCAATTTTTAAATATTAGAGTATATTATACTTGAAATAAATAGTAAACTTTTAAATAATAAGATACAAAATTTAATTTTTTATGATGTGAAGAATATTAATCTTTTTGGATCAAAATTTAAAACAAAATATTTTATTTTTTACTTACTCTTATAATTTTTGTTTCTTATTTATTATATACTAATTTTTTATAATGGTTTAATACTAATTAAACCTCTCCTTTAACCAATTTAATATCCGGTCTGGTTTTTAAAACATTGCTCAGGACAAACTTACCAACATGATGGTAAAGAAACCATATAAAACTCAGAGTTACCTTTTGAAGAGTGTAATCTTGTATCTTTTCACAAAGCCCATCTAAGAGCTAAACAACTCTAAACTTCTTGATTCTATTTAGAACATACACATAAACAATTAGCTGAAAGACCAACCATTGATGAAGTGTTAAAATTAATTCATAAATATGTGATATGTATACATGATGTTGCCTGAGCTAGATGAAGTTCCTCGGTACTTCAGATTTTGGTAAAGATGGGAGATTGGGTTTTATAAACTCCGACTCTGGAATTCTTCAAGTTTTGGTAGCTCAGGTATTTCAACCATTTAAAATTAATGAAACCACAAAAACATTAACAAAAAAATAGAGAAGAAGGAAACATTAAGGCTAATTCACTAAACAGAGTGAATAGATGAAAGGAGATATCGTCAACTATGGATCGAGAGCGTACCTTTCATTTTCATAGAGGAAGAGGAAATGAGAGCAGAGGATGAGATATGGGTGTCTTTGACTTTGGGGAATTTTTTTTAAGCACCCTTCAGTTTCATGGAGGAAGAGGAAAGAAAAGTAGACGATGAGAGATGGTTGTTTTAGGCTTTAGGACTTTTTTTACGCGTCTTTTTTGTTTTCATTCCCTCCTATAATTATTTGGCACATTTGGTGACAATTTTCAAAAAATCATCGATAAAAGATCAATAAAGATCATCTTTTGGATCCAAATTAGAGAATCGTCGCTAAAGGTTCCACATTTCGAGATGTTTTTAAAAAAATGTCATTAGAAGTGTCTACATTTTGTGACATTTTCAAAAAATGTTGCAAAATGTGTATTCTTTAGCTACGATTTTAAAAAATCATCACCAAAGGGTTGGTCAAAGGCTTCCTTACTTTTAGCTACAATTTTCAAAAAATAGCGAAAAAACGTGGCCAAATGTCCACCTTGTTGTAATGTATATAAAATCAACCTTTTTGGTTGAATGTCCCATACTATTAGGTGCTTGATATTCATGATTAGGGTGTCTACAAATACAAATTTCACAACTTATCACTTATGTTGATTCAAATATCAAACTCATTCTAGCATTCTTGTGTTGATTCAAATATCAAACTCATTCTAGCATTCTTTTTTCTCAAAGCTCCCAAATTTGCCTATAATGTTGTCACCACATCAACATTATGAATACTGTCTACTTTTGACTTCATCCTTGAGTTTCCCTGCTTATAATTAATTATATTCTCAATCAAATTTTACAATTCCTTAAAAATTTTAAAGCTGGTAGCTCCCGTCGAAAATACATCATTAAATGCTTAAATGAGTAATTTAATATGCTATGATTTTTTTGATCTACAATCCCAAATCAAGTCCAATATATGACTACTTTCTTAACTCCTTCCATCTCTCACAAGTATCATATAATATCTCACTCTCTGTTTATTGAAAGGATAAGATGTCATTTTTGAGTTTTAATGTTTATATTTGAGAATAATATCTAACTAAAAACTTTTAGTCAAGATCGTTCCAAATGGTATCTTATTTCAATCTTTATCTAAATCTCTTCAAGTTTTTCAATGTCCAATCTTTTGTTTATATTGAAGTAGGTTTCTTCCTATCATTTTTAATAAAATCCTTGTTTAAAAATTATATAGATTAATCAAATATTTTATTTAATTAATTTTTTATTTCTAAGAATAAAACCGCGTCAAAATTATATAAAATTACAAGGGAAATTTTATATCTTTTATAGTATTCCAATTATACTATAAATGATCAAATCTTCAATGATACATTAAATTATTCCAATTCAGGTACCAAAAGATCAATCTTTGATAAGATTTGAATAAAAAGATAATTTATTTGTATAAGAATTATATTAAAAATTTTAAATTATTATAAAATTTTGTTTAATTTTTATCAACTATATTGTCTTATTATTTCATTTCTTTACTGATCTTACATCATACTTAAATTGTAATTTTATTTTACTTGAATTTTAATATTTAATAAGTAATAAACAATATTCTTTGGAAAAAAGTCATAAACAATATATTTTAACTCATTTAAGATTTTAAATCTATTGATGAAATGCTATAGAAATTTAGTAGTACCATTTTATTTCAGCAATTTTAATAATATTTGTTCAAGTATTTCATCCTTAATTCTTCATTAGTAGGAGTGCCATTCCATAGAAAAACATATTTTCTAATAGACACATTTTAGGTGTTAAATTCATAATTCTCTAATAAATATTTCACTGTGTAAAAAAAGATTTCTCATGTTATTTCACTTATTTCAAAAAGCACTTTGTTATTTTGAATTATTAAAATACTTTATAATATTAAATATTTTTAAAATAATTTTTTGTTAAGTTCCATCAATATTTTTTAATAAAGATTATTTTGTAGTTCACTGGTGTATCTTTAATAATATTTAAATAGATACCTTTACATCATCAACGACTATAACATCCCGGTACCCATGTTAGGGCTATAATTGTAAATTATGGGAAATTATGAGAAATTAGGAAAATGCACATCAT
>JANZXR010000004.1:9935650-9955257 GCA_027575705.1 Erythroxylum echinodendron
ATGCCATTATCATAGGATATGTACTTGAATATGCTTGAATATTTGGGTATGTATCATGTGGTAGTGGGATGTTGCAACGACAATAACCTACAACGAGAGTTCCACTGAAATGCAAGATCTAGGGAAGTCTAATAATATACAACCTTATCTTTAACTAGTAGAGTGACTATTTTCGATAGATCCATATGCAATGCAAAATAATGATAGTACACAAATATAAATAAATACTATAAATACAAATATATAAATAAAACATGGTAAAGATCAATAATAAATAAATAAAATACTTAAATAAATACACAAACTAAAAAAAGACAAGTACAATAGTAAATCAAATAAGCTTGTTAAGAATGTAATTAGGCTAAGTAAAAGATTGTATAGAATAAACAATTAGGAGGTAAGTAACCATAAAATGAAAAAAATCAAAGGAAATATCTAAAATACCTAAGAGACCGAAGATGACCTCTCTATGAGAGATCCTTTATTTGTATCCTAGTATGCCACAATTTTTTATCTCAAGCGATGAAATAGATACCTTTACATGTATAATAATTAATGTCCAAAACCACATTTTCATCCCTAACATTTACACTATGATATAAGGTGAACTCTAACGTTTTGACGCATTCAAATTGAACTTTGATGTTTACTAAACATCTAAAATAGACCCTAAATAGACAAAAAAGTTTGATGGTATTGACTCCCCTTTACTTAAATATGACATAGCACTTATTTTTAATTTTTAATTTCTAATTTAAACACGGGCCTCACTTGCCATGTAACTGTGGGATCCACTGCTAGAAATGTATAATAATGAGAGCCATTTTTAGGCTACTTTAAGAAAATAATTACTTAATTAAAATAATTACATGCTTATTAAATTAATTAAATAATTTTATTCTTAATTAAGTCATAGGTTTCTTATTGTTTCTTCTTCGTTCATTGTAATATTAGGACTTTTTATTAGAACAAAATCATAATGTTTACCACCAAAACTCTGAATCCTAGTGGGACCAAATAATTTCATAAGCACAAATTCAAGTGGTTAGTTAGCAGATATAATATTTTTAGGAGGAACGCTGCTTCTGACTTGTTTACCTTTTAAACGAGCCTCAAAAACTTGATTGCTTTTAAACTTTAAGGTTGGTAGTCCTCTTACTAACTCGTTTTTGGATAATTTTGATAGAATGCTCATACTAGCATGTCCAAATCTTCTGCGCCAGATAAACGAATCCGTTTCTAAAAAGACAAAGCACTTAACACTTTGTGAGGACAAGTTTTTCAGTTGAGCACAATATATATTCTGATTTCTAGGACCAATAAATATAATATTATCATTATAAATATCAACAATTTTACAATGAGATGCATAGAAAATTACTTTGTAACCTTTGTCACACAGATGACTCACACTTAATAGGTTATCTTCCAAACCATTAACAAAGAGAACATTATCAATAGAGGTAGAGTCAGAATCACGAATTTTACTAATTCCAGTGACCCTCACTTTATTTTTGTCTGCAAAGACAACATTATCAATAGAGGTAGAGTCAGAATCACGAATTTTACTAATTCCAGTGACCCTCACTTTATTTTTGTCTGCAAAGACAACATTACCTCTTTCCTTTCTTTCAATGTAGTTGAAGTGTGATATTTCACCTGTCATATGTCTCAAACAGCAACTATCAACTAACTATTGATTCTGTCTTGTCTCCTCTTTGAAATGTATCGACAAAAAGCATTATCTCATTTTAGGTAACCAAAATTTTCTAGGTCCTTTTGGGTTAGTATTTTGACCTTTAGGTCTCCAAACATACATCTGAGATATTTTTGTACGAAAATTACAAGAATGACTAATGTGACCATATTTACCACAGTAATCGCACAAAACAGATGAATAATAGTTATAATTTTGCCACTTAACAAGTTCTTATTATCTTGGTTATAGCTGCTAATGGATTTAACAAATAAGTTTTTGTATGGCCTGATGTTGTTATTTTCGTTATATCATATTTTGACCTTACTAAAAATTCATTTACTACTGCCAAGCAATGCAAATTTTTCAGATCTTTTTCTAGAGATAAGATCTTTATAGCACTTTTCTCCTTTTCAAATTCTAACTGTTTTACCTTATCTGAATCACTTTTAAGCAGTCTATTTTGCAATTAGTGACTCTTTCTTCTAGAACTTCCTTTTTAGAAACTTTTTGCTTATAATCGACCCCAAGAGACGTATTCTTAGTCCCCAAATTCTCATTCGCAAATTCCAATGATTTAATCTTATTCTTAAGAGAAACATTATTGTTCTTGGACTTCTCAACTTCTTTGAAATACTTCACTATTAGCCTTTTGTACTGATCATACAATTTAAGATATGCATTTTTTAATTCATCAACTTCAATGTTAGAGTTATAATAATATACCTCATTGTCTCCTTATTCAGTTATGAAGCAAACGTTGCCGACTTCTTTTGACTTTTCTTCTTCAAAGTTTTCAATCCTCATCTGACCAGGTTGTAGTCATCGTTTGCTTTTTGGATTTTCTATTTTCTAACTTTTCCTTTTAAAAAAGAGGACATTCTGGTCTTGTGTATCTAAGCTTCTTACAGTGATAGCATAAGATTTGATTGTTTTGTGTGTTGCTATTGCTGCTGCTACCTTTTAATAGGAACCTGTTATTTCCAGCTTTCTTGTTTTATAAAAGCGGGCATATTTTTTGACCATAAAGATGAATTCTTCATCTCCATATATTTGTAACTCAATGTCTCTTTCATACTGTTTGATTCATCAGTTGCTTTTAGTGCCATTCCTTTTCTATGGGAGGATCCTTCATCTCTCCTAAGTTCATTTTCATGGATTATAAGCTTTCCTCGTATTCAGTCCAATGAAATAGTCTCTAGATACTTTCCCATTTCTAGAGTTGTCACCTTAGGTCTCCATTCCTTTGATAGTGACCTCACAATCTTTGTTACGAGCTTATCATTAGGATATATCTTTCCTAAGTTCTTTAAGACCGTGATGATGTTGTTGAGGCATCCGAAGAACTCATCTATAGTCTCTCCCTATTTCATGCCAATAGTTCATATTAATGAACTAAAAGACTTATTCTATATTTCTTTCCCTCATTCATCCTTTCAAACGTGACTTGTAGTTTGTCCCATATTTCCTTTGTTGTAGAACAGTAAGATATTTTCTCATATTCTTCTGGAGATAACGTATATATTAGGTGATGTTTTACCTTAACGTTTAATTGTGCATTTCTCCTGTCAGCATCAGTCTATACTTTTATGTTATCGGAAGTGGGAATTGTAACTCCTACTCTAATTTCTTACCATACTTTGATATCTACAAATTGGAGATATATGGTCATTCTCTCTTTCTAGTATGAGTAGTTATTTCCGTTGAAGTAAGGAGGCTTTAAGACGGACTGTCCTTCAAAACTTCTCATATTATTTTTCTTGATCTTTCACGTGCTAAAAAACACAAAAATGTGAAACCTTGCTTTGATACCAAATGATAAAGTAAACACATGCAAAAGGGGGGTAGATTGTGTGTGATTTAAAAAAATATCGTAAGTTACTTTTGATTTGTATAATGACAGGGGCCTATTAAAAATTAAAACAATAGGAGCCTGTTAGATGATAGTAGCTTGTTAAATGATGAGAGCCTGCTAAAGTATAGTCTTTTTGAAACAATAAAAAGAAGGCTCCTGTTAAAATGAAAGTAATCATCAGTAAGTCGAAAATAGAAGGAACCTATTATAAAAGTGAAGAAACCTCTTGTTGAAATGAGCACACACACAACATAATGCCGAAATATAAACACTACAAGAAAATTATAAATTATCGATAGAATATTACCGACAGTAAAAATATAGTGGGCAATCAGAGACGAAAAACAATTTTCATTGGCAAAATTGTTAAAAAGAATTGCATTTAGCGACGGACAAAATTTCCATTGGTAAAGATGAAGGGAAATTATCTCGGCAAATTTTTTGACAAAATATAGAGAGGAAATAGTCATTTCCATCTGTAAATTTTTCAGGAATGCTTGGCGAAAAAAATTAGTGTCGGGGTGTACCGATGGGATTGGATTTAGTAGGTGATTTATCGATAGAAGAGTTATTCCGTAAGTAAATAAATCCTAAATGTCGTCATTAGCTTCGGCTTCAAAGTTTATAATAAATAAAAAATGAACACCAAACGACGTTGTTTTGGTTAAGCATTTAACTTACCCGCGAAACCCACCCCCTCGTGGATGCTCATTTTCTCCTCACTTTCATTTTCTCTTTTGTCACTGGTTCTTTGTCTCCTTCTTCATCTATGCGTGCTTCAGTTCCTTTCTCTTCGTCCATCTTCTTCGTTTTGCATCCATCTTCTTCTTTCGCGTGCTTTGCTTCCCTTTTGCGTCTTCATTCTATGTCTTCGTGTGCTTCGATCCCTTTATTCCTTCTTATGCTTCCTTTCCCTTTTTCCTTTTCCGTCTTCATTTAACAATCAGTTGAGGTAAGTGGGTTTTGTGTACGACTTTGATCATTTGGGATTTTTTTTTGCGGTTTGATTGTATGGGTAATCACTCGATTATGTTTTTTTACTGGGTTGAGGTACAAGTTTAATCATCGGTTGAGGTACAAAACCATACATTGATATTTTTGTAATGCATTATGCTTAGATTATAGTATAACCATCATTTGTAGTTAGATTATATTTTTGTAATAGATTTACAATCATCAATTTTCTTATTTAAAAGCAAAGTTTTGGTTAGAAGATAAGAACACAAGATTAAAGACAGAACTTATAGAATCTTGATATAAGGAGAAAGCAATTTTTGAGAGAAAAAAGACTTTCTGTCAAAATTATAACATCTTGATATAAGTTGTCAAAATAAGTGAAAAAAGTTAACTCTAACAAAATCTCATATTGATGATGGTGAATCAACAAATTGAATCGTGTTTGAGCATTAAGTTATGATTTGGTTGAGGATATAAACATTATATTATGATTTCATTAATAATTTAAATATTATGTTGTGATTTGGATAAGCATTTGAACTTGATGTTGTGATTTTGTTAAGAATTTGAACATTATATGGTGCCTTCGAAATTGATGATTTGAACATTATATTGTAATTTGGTTGATAATTTGTCTACAAAGGTGAAGTACCAATAAATATTGTCTAAGGTGAAGGTCATATATATCAGTACAAATAAAAGATGCCCATCATTGAGTAAACATCAGAAAGATTGGGTGTCTAGTGACTCTGAACTTTCTTTCCATTTGACAAATCCTCAAGCAATTGGATGTTTTTGGAGCTTATTTTGGTATGAGTACTGCTAAGGCTTAAGTTATGTTAAATCTCACTAGACCTTGGTTGCAATCTTATATGATTTTTAAGGTTTGTTGTAATTACCCTTGTATCATTTGATGGTTTTTTTTTGTTATCAATGAAATATAAATATTTTATTTCTTTCAAAAAATGACATCATAGACAAGGAAAGGAGCTTATTTAGAACTTTTGTGAAATATTAAGGTCTAATGCAAACATTAGTATCATAAACATTGGTAGGTAGTTTTCTTTATTATGTTTATAAGGTTATACGCTTTACAAAATATACTTTTCTGTTATTTGTGGTAAATGTGCATACTAATGGATCATTATTTCTCTATCTAGTTATAAATTTTCATATTAGATATCTATTACCCATTACAAAGTCAAGTGTACCTTTCATTAGTAAGTAATATAGTAGTAAGTAGGAGTTGATCCCTCAAGGAAATGGTATGGATTAGAAAACCTAAAACTACTGGCTAGTAAATTAATAAAAGAATGGATTTTGATTAAAATAATATGAAATAAATAAAACCTAAATAGGTAGATAAGAGAACAAGTAGTAAAAAAATTGACCAAAAGAGAATTCCACATAATATCAAAATTTAGGCAATTACTTCCCTTATTATGAATTTTTATTTTATGATTTAATTAACCTAGAATGGATATGTTAAATTGGACTAATAGGTTCTTCTCTATATTGAAAGTACATTCTCTCTACTCCCGAGATACAACCATTTACTTTTTCGTACGTTGAACTACATTTATACCAATCTAACACCCCTATAAATATATTAAGATCTATAAGATCTATAGAAGGTTTCATTTTAACACCAAAATATTACATAGGTCTCTCTCAAGCATCTTGTTTAACTCATATTACCTAGTCTACTATCCATTCATAAGTAGGCTCTTTGCAGGCATCCATAAGCGAATTAAAATCAAATTTAGTTGCTAGTATAACTAAATCATACATTAAGATTAATAAAAAACAATTCACAGAATTATATCTCAATTAATAAATTAAAATGAATCAATTGCAGAAAAAAAAACTAGAATTTTTATTATTTATCATATAAAAGTGTTTAGCTATGAATCATGGTCAAAACAATGAAAGCAATAGACAAATATAAGGAAAATGTAGTACAAATAGATCTATATAAAAATCCTTATTTTACCAATAGATCAATACGTTGACATGGTATCTTAATCGTGAATTTTTAATTAAAATCGCTTTAGAATTGATCTCTTAAGGGTTTCAAACCTTTAGATTTCTAACCCTAAAATTATAGAGCAAATGGTGTGTCTAAACAATAGTCTCTAAAAGTTGTTTAAAAATTAGGATATTTGACATTTATATATGTTTTCATACCCTTTGACACATATCCTATGTTATGGATTTATCTATGTCTTTTATGGAAAAGATAAAGTCTTTGACACGTCCATGTCCCTAGGCTATGAATCTTATTTCTTTTGAAATTAATGCATGATTTCTACCAAAATCGGGTCCCTATATTATGTATCATTTTATTTCTCTCGTAATTACCATACAATTTTTAACACAACTATGGCTCAGGACCTATTATAAAATAAATTTATAAATCTAACACCCATTTACTCTACTCCCGAGATACAACCATTTACTTTTTCGTACGTTGAACTGCATTTATACCAATCTAACACCCCTATAAATACATTAAGATCTATAAGATCTATAGAAGGTTTCATTTTAACACCAAAAGATTACATAGGTCTCTCTCAAGCATCTTGTTTAACTCATATTACCTAGTCTACTATCCATTCATAAGTAGGCTCTTTGCAGGCATCCATAAGCGAATTAAAATCAAATTTAGTTGCTAGTATAACTAAATCATACATTAAGATTAATAAAAAACAATTCACAGAATTATATCTCAATTAATAAATTAAAATGAATCAATTGCAGAAAAAAAAACTAGAATTTTTATTATTTATCATATAAAAGTGTTTAGCTATGAATCATGGTCAAAACAATGAAAGCAATAGACAAATATAAGGAAAATGTAGTACAAATAGATCTATATAAAAATCCTTATTTTACCAATAGATCAATACGTTGACATGGTATCTTAATCGTGAATTTTTAATTAAAATCGCTTTAGAATTGATCTCTTAAGGGTTTCAAACCTTTAGATTTCTAACCCTAAAATTATAGAGCAAATGGTGTGTCTAAACAATAGTCTCTAAAAGTTGTTTAAAAATTAGGATATTTGACATTTATATATGTTTTCATACCCTTTGACACATATCCTATGTTATGGATTTATCTATGTCTTTTATGGAAAAGATAAAGTCTTTGACACGTCCATGTCCCTAGGCTATGAATCTTATTTCTTTTGAAATTAATGCATGATTTCTACCAAAATCGGGTCCCTATATTATGTATCATTTTATTTCTCTCGTAATTACTATACAATTTTTAACACAACTATGGCTCAGGACCTATTATAAAATAAATTTTCTTCAATTTCACAAAAATCTCTTTTTAGCCCTTATTCTAGGTCATGTCTCTTATTTTACTTAATCCATATAAGACATGAGTTGGCACATGGGCATAGATAGGAATAGATGGGCCAATCCATATTCCTTCAAAAGTTATAATTTTCTTCATATTTTTCCTCAAAATAGCCTCTTATTCTTAAATAATTTCATCCGATAGCAAATTTATTATAATTATATGAAAATAAATCTAAGTTAAGTAAAATAAGGTAATTTGATATGAAAATGACAAGATAAAACTACTCGATACGAACCCCAAAAATCTAGTATGTTAAAACAAAATAATTGATTGCAGTATTATTATAATTAATAAGAAAAGAAGAATTTGTTTATTTCGCTCAATAGTAGGCATTATAAGCCTCTTTATTTTTTTGAATTGATACTACTAATTCTTTAAATAAGGTGTATAATCTAGCTTGACTAGTGTCTTATCCAATGATGACACACTACGTAGGAGTTTTTCCTATTTGCCTTCATTTTCCTTGAGTAACTTTGTAGCCACCCCCGTACCCACCTCTCTCGCCCCGTACATCACACCACCCGGTTCCTAATAGTATATTATAGTATCAAACAAAGCTTATTATAAATGTCATTTGAATTTTAATTTATTTATTCTTTGGCATATAGATATTAAATTGTAAATCAAATTAGGAATATATAAAACATCATTCGAGGTCATTCCTTAATTTACAATGACTTGACCAATCTTTACTGCCAATCTTTTTTGTCCCATCAGGCAAAACAAAGGGCATGGGCACTACATTCTCAATGTTACATAATAGTTTTAACTGTCCCATGATATGATAACATGCTCCACTATTAAATATCAAAGTCAGGGTTTTAATGTGATTATAATGTGAATTGGGGATTTTAAGTCTTGAAAGTTAATTTGGTAAGTATAAATATTGATTTAGAATTTTTTGTAAAGATTTAGAAAATTTCTGAAATTTTGAGTATATTTTGGACTAGGAAAAATGCTAAGTGGCAAAACAATTAACAAATGGTAATAGAAATAAATGTCGAATGGCAATAAAAATATTTGGCACATAGCTTTAGGATAAAATTGGGAGACAATTGGATTAGAAATTAGAGACAGATGGATAGTTATTAAAAAGGACTCATTAGAAACCGTGAGAGGAGGACATGTGGCAAGTCATAAGTGTCATTCCATTTGCCACACACCTCACCCTCGTTACACTCATCCTTGCAAGACAACTTTAATTTGTCTCTCATTTGGCGAAGCACTCTTATCTCTTCATTAACCTATCTTCTTCATCTACTACACTCTCTTTTACCTCTCAACGTTAAATCTTGCTCTCATCCTTCACTTGCTACTTCCATTTTTATTGTCTTCAACATCTTGCCATAAGAAAATCTAACCTACCCTACCTCCATGTTGATGATCGTGAGCATAAAGAATTACGGTTTCCTGGAGATTTTGAAGAACCTTAGAATAAATCAAGTAAGTAGCATACCAATCTTCATGGGTAGTTGGAAATGAATCAAATATGATGAATGATTTGAGATTAAATGACCATGATCATAGAGTTACATATATGCTTTGACGTGGGTGTAAAAATAAAGAGGTTTATGTTCTAATTTTTAGTGTATTAATGCTATTCATAAACTGTCTAACAAAAAGCATGTAATGATGATAGTTTAAGGGATGAATGATTACAAAAAAGAAGTTGAAATATGAGGATACATAGATGAGGAAGTAAGTAGGGTTATGACTTGTTTTTGTGTTATGATGAATGATAAATTATGAGTTGTACTAGAGGTGAGTTTTGGGTGATTAATGATGAAAGTGGTGGTAAAATGAGAGTTCAAAGTTGACAAATGAAGAAAAATATTTAAATTCTAATTTTGTGTTAATGATTAACTGCATGTGTTGTATTCTATTTTAAAAATTATAAAAATCATGAGTATAAGCTATATTGTGGACGAATTAAATTGAGAATTAAAGGTATAATGAAGGCAAAATTGTGGTATAAGAAAGGTGTCAAATGTAGTTCTTGAAATGAGAAGAAGTAAGAATTAAGATGTTAATGAATGATAGATGATATGTTTTGATTTGATTTGATTTGATTGATGAACCTTAAATATGAGATGTCTTATTGATGATATTGAGTTAGCAATGAGGAGAGATTAAAAAAAGGAATGAAGTAAAAATGATTAACTTTGCATGAGATGTCATGAATATAGTAAGGAGAAAGAAATGCATGCATGAAAGATTTTAGGAATAAATGAGGTTAAGTGAATTTGATGAATCAAATAAACAGGGTTTTATGGATTTTAATGCTAGTAATATAGTAGTAGAATTAGCATGTAATGAAGTTGCATAAATGGATGTGAATACTAGGAAATTTGGTGTTAAATTGATGTTAGTATATATATATTGAATTCATGAGAATGGAGGAATAAAATGCAGGGCACGATCATGGCCCTCACCCTACGATCATAACCTGGAAAAAATATGGTTCTATCACAATCGTGGCAGAATCTCCATGATCGTGGCCAGTCCTACAAGTTTCTATTACAATTGTGGGAAGGACCACCATGCTTGTGGGCAGGTACAAAGGAAGAAATTTTGTCTTTTGAGTGACATTTGAACCAACTAATGTTGAGTTACTTCCTCATGATGTATTTAGGCTTAAATGAGACCTAGAATGAACTTGGTTGATAATGGATTAGGTGATTAAAGTTAGTAAAGTATATCAGGTATTAAGAATGTTTGAAAGATGATGTTTAATGATTATGAGATGTGAATTAAGGAAATTTACCTGGGATTGTCATTGAACATGCATTGTACATAATACATATAATATGTGCATAAATGAGTACGTATGTGATTATGCAAAGTTGTAATATGTGTAAATGTGTATTTCATTATATAAAAGCGCTAATAGAGCAATAGCATCCAGACATTGTCGAGACATCAAGGTAATAGCTATCTGGAGCATACTGTGTAACCTAGATGTTCTCACTACGATTTTTTATCTTTGCTTAAATGTTAAATGTTGAATTATTATTGATGTGAATGTGTTGATTTCGGACATTGATTGTCCAAGGTGTTTGATGCATGAAAATCATATTGAAAGTGCTCATTGTATATGAATTTGAATAAAATAAGTGTACTCAACATATTTTTTAAATGCCAGATATAGGTCCGATGATATGTGAAAGTGAATGTGCATACCAAAACAAAGTGACTAACCGAAATTATATGATATAATGTATTTTAAATGATATGCATGATAAGATAAAGGTAGTTGTGACCGAAGTATCTAGCGAAAAAGAGCTTAAAGCTTAGAATGTGGTAAGAGCCTCTGGCTCACTATGTATAATAAGTTTAGTATCCCCAAGAGATACGGGACAGTTATTAATGAGCCTGGTATCCACAATAGATAAGGGATAGTAAAAAAGGCATGGTCACAATAATGTAACAACTAAAAATGAGTCTCATGATCATTGCATATATATTTGGTATGTATGATTTAAATGATCGAAATGAATTATTGAGCTGTTTTAAATATGAAATGTGAAGTAAGTGAACAAAGTGATATTTGATGCTAAATGATGATTTGTGAAGACATGTGCCATATATGTTAATACTTATCTGCAAATTAGATGTGAATCGTGAACTATTCTGTGTTTGGTATAAGTGAGCCATCGAGGATGGTTAGCTCACTGAGTTCGCAAAACTCATCAAAATTGCAGCATTGACTTTTCAAGTATGAGAGAGGACACTTAGCTTCTAAGACAACTTAAAAGAAACTTAGAACTGATTTTGGACTCGAGAAATGGCTCAAAGTTCAGTCAGCTGAGACTAAAGTGATAGATAGAGATTTTTTATTGTTCCTCATTTATGTAGCATATTTTGTAAACATAACTGTAGACTCTAACAAGCTTTCGATATTGTACATATATGGATGATGTATGTGATGTTACAATGTACATTATGTTTTATGAAATGAAAATGAGGAATTGAGTTTTAGATATTGAGTATTTGTGTTTTAATTATAATGCCATGATAAGTGATGTGATTGCTCTAAAGCACTGATTCTATCGGGAATATGCTCGAATGTCTGATAAATGTATAGGCAAGTGTCGAATGGGAGTAGGGTGCTACATATAAAACAATTATTGAACACCTTCAAGAGGAAAACAATAAGCTTAAGGTTACATTACAAGTTGAAGTAAGCAGAGGATAAGAAAATTAAGCAAAAGATAATATGTTATTCAAAAGCTTACTTGGCTGGGATAATGATAAAAATGACGAGGAAAATGAAGGTTATTAATTCTATCTCCTATACTTTTTCTATCGCTTCTTGAATATACTATAATTTAATTTTAATACTTTTTTTCGAATTATAAAATTGATGAAGATGCAAATATTAACCAATTATATTGTGAATGGTAAAGCTATGTGGTGTTTGCTTTAGTTAAAACCAAATACTTATTGTATCAATACTCTTATAATATTTTTAGTTGATTTTAACTAAGTTTTTTGGATGATTACATGTTCATGAACATACACAACACTAGGTAATTGTTCAAGTTATGTTTTAATATTTTTGTAATCTAAGTATGACATATTATAATTTGTAAAGTGATATTTTTATTTATTGTTTTGTCTATAATAACTGTTCAAGTTCTCATTTATATTTTGTATAGGAACAAATATTCATCCTTAAACGTTATATTCTTTTTGTTGATATAATTTAATGATATTTATGTATTTTTACTTTATATATACAATGCTCAATTTTTTGAATTAATAATATTTTTCTATGATTTAATTTAATAATAATAAGGAAATAATTCATAATAAAAAGCATGTCGATACATTATATACAAAACATATTATTCAATATTATGGATTAAAAATGTAACAAATAACACATTGCGACATTATATAAAATGTAGCAAATAAAATTTGGCTACCTTATAAAAAACTTATAAATAACATTTGGCTATATTATAAAAATCGTAATAATATTTGGCTATATTATGAAAATAGTAACAAATATCATTTGGCTATGTTATAAAAATCGTAGCAAATACTATATGGCTACGAAAATAAAAATATAGCCAAAAACTAATAGCTAGGTTTTATTTTCCTTATCAATCATTTGGACCCAAATTTTTTTGCACGAATATTTGATTTTAAGTTATGTTTTGTTAATGATTTAGCTACGAAAAGTTTTTGTAGCTAATACTTTTTGTTTGCAATTTCTGAAAACATTACTTATACTTTTCAACTATGGGGAATTGGTGACATTTTGTGCAACAAAACAGAAATGTCACGAATAATTATAGGCAACGTTTTGAAACATTTAACTACGTTTTTCCATAGCCAATACTCTACTTTATTGTAGTGATGTAGCGAATTTAAGATAACCATAATTTTTTGGAGCTCTCATCGTTCTAAATCTCCATTCTTGCTATTTTCTTAGTAGTATCCAAATCTTTCATCTCAAATTCATTTTCCAAGAAGGTTTTTAGTTCATTGACATTGTGTATATCTTTGTAGCAATTATCATATCATCTAGAAAAGTAGAAAAATACTGTTTTCATCATCAAGGCTCTTAATATAGACACAAAAATTATACTCATATCTCTTATAACCAATTCAAATCATATAGGATTTAAAATTTTTATACATTATTATAGTGACTACTTTAACATATAAAATAATTTCTTCAATTTACATACTAGAAAATCATTTTCAAGTTAACTAAACTTTTAAAGTTGCTAGATATAAATTTTCTTCTACAAGTCAACATGAAAAAAAGCTCCCTTCATATTCATGTATTACAAAGGCATATCTAGAGTAGTTACTAACATCTTCAAAATCCTAATAGAAGTATGAATAACTAATAGAGAAAATATTTCACATAATTAATTCTCTTTCATTGTATACACCCTTTGACTACCAGTTAAGCCTTAAATTTTTTACTACTAGTTGAGCCTTAAATTTTTTTCTTCTTTTCTTTACTACAAATGATGTTTTATTATATAGCCAATTGCATTATTTAAGCCACTGCCCTTTGGGAAGCTTCATAAACCCCTATGTTTGATTCTTGTGTAAAGACTTCACGTCCTATAATATAGCATTATTCGATCACCTTGGTCATAACTATTTATAGACTCTTAAAAGGTAGTTGGATCTCCATTGTTGATAATAAATGCAAAGGACACTAAGTCTTCCTAACCGTATCTATTTAGTGGCCTAATAATGCATCTTATTCTATTTATGGTTATATTGTGATGCTTCTCAACCTCTAACATTATTTTGAACCAAATTTAACCTTTTTCAAGTTTGTTCCAAATTGATCTAGCTATGTTTGCACCATCTTTTTTCTTCATCATATTTTCTTATTAAAAACTACTTCCCTTCTTATCACCATTTTCTTTGATGTTGGGTCTCAAAACTTGTAGCTCGTTAAAAAATTCATTGTTGAAAACATGAATTTATACGGGCATCCAAAGATTTTCAAATCCTAACGATTGACCTTATTTCCTATTCACACATCCTCTAACACTCTCCTATCTAGTGATTTTTATGATGATTTATTGATGAGGTAATAAATTATACTTATTTCTTCCATAAAACTTTAATAAGTCTTGCATTCAGTCTTAAATTCCTAAAGTTACTAATTTATGCATCCTCTCTAAACTATTATTCCACTATGGTATTTTTTTAATTAGGCACTGTCTCTAAATCATATATTCCTAACAAAATTTTCATAATTATAAATCCGTATATTTAGTACTGATGTAAGATCTAAGTACTTAATTCTTTTACCAGTTTGGTTTCAACCTTCTATGCATTGAACTTTTGCAAAGACCTTAGATTTATACTTCACGAAATATATATAGATTTTTCTTCAAAAATCATTGATGAATGTCACAAAATATTAAGATCCAACCAACAATAACTTTCGAATAAAACCTAATATATTAGTATGTATATAATGTATATGATTCCTTCAATTTTCTACTTCCTCATCTTGAATGTTACCTTAGACTACTTAGCAAGCACTTAAAACTTACAGAAATCTAACTTATAATGTTTGATGCCCTCTAGTAGGCTTCTCTTATAAAATTTCATCTTCTATACAAAAGAAGTAGTTGATCTCATAGACTAAAGTATAGAAATATTTAAACAAAATATTATTTGTATGTCTATAAAATTCTCATTGTGATGATTATATAAGTGATCCTTTAGCTTGAGATCTCTAGAGTTATCTCACATAGGGATCGTTATGTTTTGATAATACCTATGACATATTTTAGTAAATGGTAACTTAGTTGGTAATCATTATATATAACACAAAGTACATAAAGGTAACTGTTGGGCTCGAGTCTCGGCTATAATATTTCCTGGTGACAACATGCTAGGGTTGGGAGACTAAAAATAAAAAGAGTCACACTTAACATCTAATAATAAAATAAGTCATGGTTGGGAGTACAATAAATAAATGAACCTTTAATAAATGAAGTCACGGTGGTGGCTTAATAAAGGGTGTTAACATTGATAAAAACAAAAAGTCGTGGTCGTGGTCATAGTCACAGTCACAACCGTGCAAAAGAAGCCACAGTCATGCATGAGGAGTCATAGTCATGCTTCTCAAATAGGGAGACACACTCGTAATCGTGCATAAGCATGATCTTGCTTAAAGGGCTCGGTAACGATTGTTCATGTGCACGATCATGCACTCCCTTTTAAAAAAATAAGGGTCAAACATGACCGTGCATATGCACGATCGTGTAACCCTATTAAATAAGGGATTGGTCACGATCGTGCATGTGCACGATCGTGCACCCCTGATGCACACATATAATTGTATAGCTCAAATCTTTCAATTCTGACGTCCAAAAATTTCAAACTTTATGTCTTTGGAAAGCTAAGAGAATAAGCTACAACTTTCATGAAGAAACTTTGTCTAATTCTGCCTACATCAATACAGTTTATTTATGGAAGTCAAAACATAATTTTATGTCCCATTTTTCCTCTACTGCCTATTGTACATTTTCATAAAACCAAAAGACCCGAGTCCAATAAGTACAAGTCATCCATAAAAAACTCCTAACATAACGGACTCCCAACATAACCATTTATTTAAGAACAATCGATCCAAAAGCCATAAAACAACTCACAATTTTATTCCCAACCGAAATTAACATCTTAACATAATAGAAAATTTGAACATATGCAAAGGAAACTTCATCTACTATTTCGTTCATTTCTCAAACAAATAGGGGTTTATGAATAACTTTAATTATATAACAAGGATTAAAACATTAGCATAATCCAAAAATACAACATGAATGCTCATGCTTTATATGCTTGCAAAGCTACCAAATGTGTTCGAACTAACTTAGCCATAAAAGATGAGTTTCTTGGAGATTGTCGAAGTTTGCAAGGTTCAATGATCTACTTGTTCTGCACCTGAGGAGTGAAAATAATAGGGTGAGCTGCGAAGCTTAGTGGCTAATACATTTATAGTCATTGTTGATGAACCATACATACAACCAAGCATAGACATATTTTTATATCACATTTGAATCTAACAATAAGATTATCCACATTTCAAGCTTATAAACAAACATGGTATCACATAAATTAAAACATATATTTTTCAATCATCAAAACATAGCATTTCATCACATCACATGCTCAATAATTCAAAGCAAAATTCACACATATAATGGCTTGAGAGAAACTCATGAAATGAAATGGTGAAACTGAATTTTACACCATAAACGAAAGGAGTCTGGTTTTTAGGAGCTCATATGCCACAAGCGGGCAATAGGGAGAAGGCTTTAAGTCAATGTGCTCGTGACGAACGAAATGGTATCTCTCTTACCCACACATAAGCAAATTTAGATGCTCACACATTTCATTACATATTCATTCTTACATGCTTTTTTCACTTTTCTATTTTTCATCAATACAAAATATAGTAAAATCTTTCAAACATAACAAGTTAACAAATCACAGTGCATTTTTCCCACATTCACAATGATTCAAAGACAAGCATTTAAGCACACAAACATGTAAGAAATCAACTCATCATCACAATAACCACAAACATATTACCCACCTAATTCATAATAACTCCAACTTAAGTTCACCTTTCCTCTTGCTCTTGGCTTTGATTTTCTTGATTCCCTTCAAACAAGCAAACTTTCATTCAAACTAATATACTATAGAAAACCTATAAAGCTCTAATATTCAAAAGTAAGCTTAGACTCAGCCTACTCATGATTTATCTAAGTTAAAAGAACTAAGATCTAGTAGAAAATTGATGAAAATCTAAGAAAATAGATTTCTTGGTTCTCTTCTTTCTCCTTTGATATTCAGCACGTAAAAACTCATTTTCTCTAGTTCCTTCTCCTACCAAAGCAAGAAGAATATACAGAGAATACCTAAAAACTCAACTGACCCTTTTCCTTCCTCTTCTTTCTCCTTTCTCTTTCTTTTCTTCTTCTTCTTTTCTATTTCAGTTTCTACTCCTCTTTTTTCTAGTTTCTTCTAGGTTTTCCTTTCTCTCTTTCTTACTCTTTCTTACTTCTCTACTACAACTCTTTACTCTTTCTCTTTTCTTTTTCTTATTAAATTAAGACAACTTTTGTTTTTCCAAGCTCACCCTTCCATGTTTAATCTAATGCCTTCTAACTCCTTAATTTAATTCTAACATTTCCATTAATACATGGAAACACATAATTTAATAAAAATTTTCTAGGCAAAGTGAGAGAAGTCACGGTTGTGATTTCTCAACTCATAATCATGCAAACTAAGAGAAGTCATAACCATACGGAGTCCAACAATTCTTCCCCCTTAAAGAATTTCATCCTCTAACTTCTTACCTATGTCCATAAGAAGGGGTGGATACTTCTCTTTCATAGCTTCCAAATGTTCCCATGCTGCTTCTTCTCTTGCATGGTTCTTTTATAAGACTTTGACCAGCTTCACAATCTTGTTTCTCATCACCTTTTCCTTTGAATCTAAAATCTCCACTAATTTTTCTTCATAAGTTAAATCCTCCCTTAACTGAACCTCTGCAGGTTGGATGATATGTGAAGGATCTGATATGTTTCTCCTCAACATTGATACATGAAAGACATTATGAATCTTGGATAATTCTGGCAGCAGGGCTAACTTGGAGGCTAGAGGCCCAATCCTTTCAATAATTTCATAAGGCCTATATATCTGGGACTAAGCTTACCCTTTTTACCAAATCTTAAGACTCCTTTCTAGGGAGAATCTCTAAGAAATACTTTATCTCCAACTTTATATGCTATCTCTGTTGGACCCCGTTTTCGGAGTCCAACTCAAGGGTCATAAAACGTGATCTTATTACCATAATGTGGGTGTAATCCAATGAAAAATACCTTAACCATTATTAATTCGTCTTCATGCTTTTATACCATAATATATCTTACTTATATGCCACCATAATTCCTATTCAAAATTCATTATCTCTAATCGATGGCTTTTTCAAGTATACCTAATTTCAACTCAATCTTATCCATACGCAAATTCATATGTCCACTCAAATTCATCCATACATAATTCATAATTCATTAACATCAAAAGATAAGAGTTTTCACAAAGTCATAAAGGCATTTCAAACTACAATACATCCCTATCTCATAATCCCAAAATAAATAAGAAACTTGAACTAATAATACTCAAAATATAACTAAAATACTCATTGTTACAAAATCTAGCTTAAAATACAAAATGTAACTTGAAGCGATGCTTTGACCCTCTTTCACTCGATCTCATGTTCTTTACCTGAAGATGGGGCAAAAAGGGGGTGAGTGTGAAAGCTCGTGGGTGACAAGTTTATAATAGAGCATCAAGCAAAACCCTTGAAATTATTCATTTTCATGATAAATTTGCATTGAAACAATAAGACACTTATTTCTCACATTTCTCATTTTATCAAACAGTTCATGAGCAATTTTAAATCATGTATGCATTCATCTTGTAAAACAAATCATGAGCACATAAAGACATCAGAATGGTTTGGGTGGATCCAAAACAGAACGTATTACACATTTCCCATAAGGGTCCTGTGTAGCTGTGAACAGAACGTACAATAGCAATTTCACTTAATGGTCTTGCATAGCTGTGAACTTATAGGAGTCTATGAAGGAGCTTCATGCCACTAGTGGGTAGGCGGGAGAATCCTTTACTTGGTCAACGTGCACGTGACAGAACTTAGGAGACCACCACAAACCCACATAACATATAATTCATGACTTGTAAACTTATTGCCCAAAATGGTAATTCTTGAAAACTTGTTTTTCATAAGCATGAAGTATTTCAAAAACATGATTCCATAAACTTATATCTTTTCAAAAAGAAATTTCAAAATGTTTTCATAAATCATCAACACAATTCATGTAGCAACCATATAACAATTTCTCAATGCATTCAAGAAAGAATGGATGCAACAGTTATGATGCAATTGAAATAATTAAACTTCCTTGATTCAAAGAAAACAATAAGTGGCTTATTTACTCTATTATAAACATGTACCCACCTTATTGGCTTGCAAAAATCCAAGTCAAGGTTGTCTTTGCCCTTGCTTTTAGGTATGATTCTATTAGTTGCCTAAACCAAACCAAATCTCATTTAATAGGAATTAACTTAAAATCCCACAATGCAAAATCTCTAAAATTGATTCTAGAATATTTAAACCCAAGCATTTTCTAAACTCCATGA
>JANZXR010000004.1:9955357-9965857 GCA_027575705.1 Erythroxylum echinodendron
GGATGAGGGAGTTGAAAGATATGGCTCATTGAATTTTAGGACAGATGCTGCCAAAATTTTCCTTTTCTGGGCAGAAACTTTAAATGACTTTTTGACCCTCATAGAGTTTGAAATTGTTCTTGAAGTCTTCATGGAAGATGTAGATCTTTTTTTTATCTTCCGGATTATATGAAGTATGATACTTTTGGACTTTAGGGTGGAAAGTTAGAGTATTTAGAGTTTCTTCTGCTATTAAAGTGTTCTTCATTTTCTTTGTTTAGGCAGAGCTTTTTCAGTGGATTTTAAGGCTCTTAGAGGCCAAATTGGTTTTTTCATCCTTCAGGAAAGTTGTATAGTTTTCTTTTATCTTTTTATTGATACCAAATTTGTAATTTTTGAAGTTCTTTGTAAGAAGTTACGAATTTTTGAATTTGGGTCAGTATTTTTCCAACTTTAGAACAGTAGTATCGCGACTGCGAGCTATCGCAATCGCGAGCGCGCGCCTAACTCGATTCCGCTCAGCGAATCGCGAGCGTACCAAGGAACGCTCGCGACCAGCTGCTCCCGTCTCGTCATCGCGAGTGTACCCAGGTACGCTCGCGACTGGCGACTTCCGACTGGGAGTTACGATCGTTCCATGGAACGATCACAACTCTCCCAAATCCGAAATTCTCTTTTCTTTTTTGATTTTTAAAAAGCCACATTTTGATTTTTCTACCAAATTAAATATTCTTGGATCATTTTCAGGCATGGAAATATTTTTATAAATAGGGGGAAATTATTTTTACCCCTCCTATGAATTTGAATTATTTGAAATTCATTATTAGCTATTTGTATTAAATCATTGTTGTCTATTAAATTGTGTATTAAATATTTTTCTGAAATTTTTGTTCTTGATTGACTTATTTTAATGTCTATGCTTATTTTATGATCCCATCACGTATTTTTCTCGGGGTCAACACCTATTGAATTTTTTTTATGATTTACCTCTAAATTTTGTTCGGAGGTAAGTTAAATGAGTTATTTGTTTTAAGTTTGACCTGGTGGAGAATTCCTCCCTCGTGGGACGTGCATCTAGATGTCACGTAGGACGTCGGGCCCGTGACCCGCCCGGGGAGGGGTTCCAGCACATAAGCAAATTTTGATGCTCACACATTTCATTACATATTCATTCTTACATGTTTTTTGCCCTTTTCTGTTTTTCATCAATACAAAATATAGTAAAATCTTTCAAACATAACAAGTTAACAAATCACAATGCATTTTTCCCAAATTCACAATGATTCAAAGACAAGCATTCAAGCACACAAATATGTAAGAAACCAACCCATCATCACAATAGCCATAAACATATTACCAACCTAATTAATATTATCTCCAACTCAAGTTCGTCTTTCCTCTTGCTCTTGGCTTTGATTTTCTTGATTCCCTTCAAACAAACAAACTTTTATTCAAACTGATATACTATAGAAAATCCCTAAAGCTCTAATATCCAAACATAAGCTTGGACTTAACCTTCCTCTTCTTTCTCCTTTCTCTTTCTTTCCTTCTTCTTCTTTTCTGTTTCAGTTTCTTCTCCTCTTTTTTCTAGTTTCTTCTAGGTTTTTCTTTCTCTCTTTCTTACTCTTTCTTACTTATCTACTACGACTCTCCACTCTTTTGCTTTTCTTTTTCTTATTAATTTAAGACAATTTTTGTCTTTCCAAGCTTACCCTTCCATGTTTAATCTAATGTTGTCTAACTCCTTAATTTAATTCTAACATTTTGATTAATACATGGAAACACATATAATTTAATAAAAATTTTCTAGGCAAAGTGAGAGAAGTCACGGTTGTGATTTCTCAAGTCACAGTTTTGATTACTGTGCAAACTAGGAGAAGTCACGGTTGTCACTTCTCAAGTCACGATCGTGCAGGGTCCAACAGTAACTGAGTGATCAATATAAAATTCATAACCCTAAAGTGATTAGAAAGTGTTATATTGTTCTCGATTAGTATTGATTAAGGAAATCCTTGGCTAAGGTAAAATGACTCTTTATAAATAGTTTACAAATGTCGTTAATATAATCAATTACTAATAGTGGAGAACTAATATAATTGGACTCAAATAGAGTAGACATTATTTTCATGCTTTATACTTAAAAGAAATATTGTATGGTAAAAAGATTAAATTATAAGAAAAAATCACGCACAGAAAGGTTAGTCAAAACTACTTGACATTTCTAAATATTTTGGTGATCATGATGTGATGCTAAATGTCAATCTTGATCTATAGATATTAATTGTTTAGTCAGAGCATTAAAGAAAAATTAAAAGAGTTTAATTTACCTAATCCCAAATATGATTTAGGGTTATAATTTATAACTATTGCTAATATATATGGGAAAGTAACGGGCCACACACAAAGAACTGGTTGAGTCATTTTAATCAAGTTAGATATTACTTTAAAGTTTAAGAAACTCCATGATTAAATATGAACTATTTAATAAATAAAGATCAATACGAGATATTTAATCTTATTTATGCTTAATTGGTATTTTTAATCAAATTTTAATTAAAATCATAATTTAATTTTAATTAAATTACTAAAATGTCCAAAAGCTATAATAAATAGTTTTAAGTTTTAATTGAGCTATTGTAAAGCTCTCTTAACTTGTCATATAGATACCGTTTAAAGCTAGATAGTTGTTCAGCTATGATGGTTGGGATGAGCAAATTCTAAAAGCATTTTAAGAGATACAGCAAGAAAACAATCAAGCTTCAGAATAAATTATAAGTTACAAGATCGAAGCAATTCCTACCCCGATTTTCCAATAAATGCAACCCCTAATAATTCAAAAATATTTAATAAATCCTTATGACAATTCAAACTCGAAATATAAAAGTCTACATAAATCAATTGAACTACTCTATAAAGGCCCATGAACTAAACTTTATTGCACCTAAAAGTTCAAACTTCACCCAATCTAGTTCAAGAACAGGATTCAAATGATTACCTCAAACTTAGAACTCGTCGATTTGAATATTTTTAATTTTTTGTTATGTCCAAGTGCAGCCCATTAATTTACAATTGTTTTGCAAAATTAAACATAATTAAGCCTAAATTTTTAATGGGAATTTGCAATGACTCAATATTATGTCTTCTAAACAAAAATTTTCATATTAGAAGTTACGAAGAACTCCTACCAAATGATTAAAGAATAAAAGTGCACTTTCTTTGCATAGATAATCATAAGGCTAATCCAAAGTTTATTTCTTAAAATGGAACTAAAGTGAATAAATTGAACAGAAAAAAAGGAGTTCTTTTTTTAGCTAAAAGTTGAATATAAAAAAAGAAATGAAGACCTAGAAAAAAACTCTGAGGACTTAATCTCTCGATAATTAATAAGTGAAGGATTTAAGTTCAGTGCTAGAATAATCGGATGCTTGAATTTCATAAATTAAGAAATTATAGCATTTAAAGGGTTAAATAGATAATTTGGCCTTCCATTCTTATGATATAAAAATATATCTTGAAAAAAAAATATATCGAAATTAGTTTAATGGAACAAATATTTGCCACTACAAAGATCATTTGGAACATGCTTTTGTAGACTCAAACAATGAGTTTGAGTGATCGTCCTATTTTTTTATTTCTTTAATTTTAACAATCTTGCTTTAGCTTTTGCTGATTTATAAATGAAGGGAGAGGAACTTTGCAACCCAAAAATTGGAATTCTTTATTATCCCCAACTTATCCGTTAACACGCATCTTTTTCTGCAGATTGCCAGATGGCATATCGTTATTCGATTTTGATGATCAGTGGTGACGTATACATTCTCTCCCAAGATTGAACAATTATATTACATATTAATTACTTGACTTGCTGCCTAGCTGTTGTCCTTGAATCTGAAACTCTCTTTAGGGGATGAGATGAGACCTGATTTTCTTATCACACTTTGTCGCCTAGAGTTGCGTATTACAAACCACAATCTATACCGCCAATTTTAGTCTTAATTCTTGGGCTCAAGCATCCAAAAGTGATCTATCTATCCTTTCTAGAGTAAGGTGTTAGCTTAAAGCGTCACCATCAAGCATGTTTATACTTATCAATAAAGCATCCTGTTGACACACTGCAATCGTGTTAACAATCCAGAAAGTTCAAAGGCAATTTTTTATAATTGAGACCCTCTATATATATATAGAGCACACCACACCGTGAGTTAACAAATAAAAAAGAAAGTTAAAATGCTCTATATATATATATATATTACAACCCTATTCTGTTAATGAGATTGACTTTGTTAAAAATACTAAAACAGAGTAAATTATATTGCACAAAAGATATTATAACACGGTCAGGTCAAAATGAAGGGCAGAAGAAGCCACATTTTAGCGTTGCGTAGTTGCCGTGTTTGAAGGCTTGAGGCTGCCTGTAGTTTGACATTACGTTTCAAGCTGGCTTGTCTTAGTCCGACATCACCGACAACAGACCCCGCAAGTATAAATACAAGTTAATGTGCCACAGCCACTACCATCTCCGATCATCTGCACAATTCTAAACATGGCTTCTTCACTTAACAATTACTTCGTCTGCTGTTGTCTCCTCCTCTTGTTCTTTTCTACACAGTCCACTACGGCTCAACAATCTTTCCGTCCCAAGGCTTTAGTCCTTCCAGTTTCGAAAGATTCTACCACCAATCAATACATTACCAAGATAGAACAACGAACCCCTTTAGTGCCCATCGACCTCGTTGTTGATCTCGGGGGCCAGTTCTTATGGGTCGATTGCAACCAAAAATATGTGTCAACAACGTACCGGCCCGCACGTTGTCGTTCTGCTTTGTGCTCATTGGCTGGAGCCAGTGGCTGCGGTGATTGTTTCTCATCACCTAAACCGGGCTGTAATAACAATACTTGCGGCGTCATCCCCGACAACACCGTGACAGGCACCGCCACAAGCGGCGAACTGGCCACTGACGTCGTGACTGTCAATTCAACCAATGGCTCGAATCCTGGTCCAAAAGTGACCGTGCCACGGTTCTTGTTCTCTTGTGCGCCAACTTTTTTGCTGCAAGGTCTTGCTAGTAGAGTTGTGGGCATGGCTGGACTTGGTAGGACGAGAATTGGATTGCCTTCACAATTTGCCTCCGCTTTTAGTTTCCACCGAAAATTTGCTATCTGCTTGGCATCTTCAGCAACCGGAGTCATTTTCTTCGGCGATGGTCCTTATAATTTCCTTCCTAATATCCAATACACATCTCAGTCACTCACCTATACACCTCTGTTTATCAACCCAGTAAGCACAGCCTCAGCTTTTTCACAAGGCGAGCCTTCAGCTGAGTACTTCATCGGTGTAACCTCCATTAGGATTGACGACAAGACCGTTCCATTGAACGAGACATTGTTGTCCATCGACAAAGAAGGAAAAGGTGGCAGTAAAGTAAGCACGGTAAACCCATACACAGTCATGGAGTCCTCCATCTTCACAGCTTTCACCGAGGCATATATCAATGCGGCTAAAGCTAGGAATATCAGCAGGGTTGCTTCAGTGGCACCATTTGATGTGTGCTTCAGCTCAAACAACGTGTTTGGCACACGTTTGGGGGCTGCTGTGCCGACCATCTCTCTTGTGTTGCAGAACCAGAAAGTGAGTTGGAGCATATTTGGTGCCAATTCGATGGTTCAAGTCAGTGATGATGTGCTGTGCCTAGGGTTTGTTAACGGTGGCTCAAATCCCAGGACCTCAATCGTGATTGGAGGATATCAGTTGGAGAACAATCTGCTGCAGTTCGACTTGGCCACGTCGAGGCTTGGGTTTAGCTCTCTTCTTTTTGGAAGGCAGACTACGTGCGCCAACTTCAACTTTACTTCCATTGCCTAGAACATTTACGAATCTTTAGGCAATAACGCATATATATATATATATATATATATATACTTGTCTGTCGGCTGTTGTCGTCAAAAAATTATGATATGCAAAATAATGGTGTGGTAAATGTACGAGATTGCGAAATGAATAAGAAAGGCATTACTTATTCAAATTACTTTACCGATTTGCATTTTACAATTAATTACACCAACAATAATATATGTCTTTTTGTTGTAATTCAAATCGTGAAACTAAAAGATGGTTTTCGTGATGTGGTATCCTTATCGTGTGGCCCATAATCAATAAGAGGAGGATGAGATTTCAAGTAAATAAGCATATAAACTGTGGTCAACTTAACGAAAGCAGATTATGTAGGCCAATTATATGTGAGGCGAAAGTGTAACAAAAGATTAGGTTATGTAAAATAAAAAACGCGAAAATTCAAAGCAACTCGTAACCTAGTAATTTTGGCGATTCTTCTTAAATTTTGGACTTGTGTATGCAACTAATCTCGGTGATTCTTCTTAAATGCTACCTACTTTTTTGGTCTTGCGTAAGCAATTAGGATCTAGCTTAAGATGGCTTCATGTTGTGACCTATGATTGAATGAATTTAGATTAATAAAATTGAAATGTGTACTTCATTTTCCAGCTTTTACGTACGACAGCTTGTTGAAGAATTGACCGGATAAGGTTTTCTTGATTCTATTATCGTACAATACCCCGTCCAATCATTTGGGCCACGCTATTGGTGTTTGTTTTCTTAACTGTAGTAATAATAGTCACTGTCTACAGTGATCTCCTTGAGCTTAGCGAAACATCCTTCCTTTACAAGAAAATTAGTTATTAGAGATGAATAATTATCGACAGAAATTGAATTATTAGAAATTACCAACAGAACATCATATTTTGTCGGTACAATTGGTAAGAATAATTTCGATTTGCAACGAAAAAATATTCATCGGTAAATATAGAGGGAAATTATTCCGGTAAATTTTTCGACGGAATATAACGACGGTAAGAAATATCAATCGGTTAAGAAAGCGAGAATACTTGGCGGAGTAAATTGTAGCATCCCGGCAATTTTTTGACGAAATATAACGACAGTAAAAAATGTTCGTCAATTAAAAAAGCACGAATGCTTGGCAAAGTAAATTATAGCGTCCCGTCTCTCAAATTATTGAGAGATTTAAAGAGTTAGACTAATAAGTCATATGAGTAGTACCATAAAGAACGGAATTGGTACAATTAGTACATGATTTTCATAAATATGTTCAAATGCATCATGTTAGCATACATGCATAAATTGTGAATTAGACAAATTTTACTCAATTTGCATATTCCGAGCTATGACATTAAGATGAATGTGACAAATGGCTGAACCTAGGGAATGTGATATGAATGAGTATTTCCAATGTCTTGTACTTTAGTTAACATTGACAAGAATTTATGGATCATAATTAGTAATTGGAATAAATTGATACGATTGAGAGAATTATGAATTAAAGTGTATTTTTGGACTAGGAAAAATGCAAGTGGCAAGATAATTCACAAATGGCAGTAGAAATTATTGACAAATGGCAACAGAAATTATTGATAAGTGGCATTAGGATTTATTGTCAAGTGGCATAAAAAATTGGGTGACAATTGGTATAAAAATTGGGAGATAAATAGACTGATTACTAAGAAATATGTAGTAGTATAAGCAAGAAGGCATTAACATTTAATTTGGTTATTAAGTGGTGAGTGTCATGACACCAAGCAATCAACCTCCTTGCTTATAACTCACGAATTATCCAATTAAATGACCATCTCTCCATTATCTTTCATTTGTAAAAAATACTTTCATCTTCTTCATCTCCTCTCCTCTATTTACGACCCACTCACAAACTTCATATCATCACCTTCTCAACTTCGAGTTTTGTTATCATCTTTCACTAACCATCTCAGGATGTTACCTTCTCCATCTTGTTACTTGAAAGCCTAACCTAATCTTTCCACCTTGAAATGATAATGGTCGTATAAGGCTTGAAATCTAGGATTAAGTTGTGATTTGAAGACCTTAAAGTTAAACAAGTGTAAAGCATTATTCTTCATGAGTTATTAAATAACAACTTTTATGATGATAGTTAGGAGTTAAATGATCATAAAATGGTGAAGAGTATATGCTGAAATGTGAATGAGAAACATGGGTATATTCATGTCTTGTTTTACATATATGATAGTTAAAAATTTATAAGATGTTGTTGAGATGTTTTTAAGATAAAATGATCCCTAAAATGGTGTAGAAAGAATGCAAAAATTTTATAAAGAGATGATATACTCATGTTCTATTTTTAATTTATAATCACGTGAATGTTTGGTAGTTTTTATTAAGGTAAACTAAAATTAGTTTAAAGTTAAAGAAAATGAGTAGTGTAGTGTCTTGGAATGAGAAGAAATTAAAGTCATAGTTTAGAAATGAAATGAAGGTGATAATGGAGTTGAATATATGTTGAAACATTGATGATGAATATGTATATGTGGTGTTCTGTTTTTGTGTTTATGATCAATCATAGGTTATGATTCGTTTATGAATAATATTGAGCTAAAATGGAGGTGAGAATGAAGAGGAAATGATGAGGAATTAACATGGTAATGATGGAATAAGCATAAAATATGTTAGATGTAACTTGAAGGAGTTGAAAAAGTTGGAAAATAGGAAGACGATTGCTGGGATTTTCGGATGCAAACAACCCACAATCATGGGAATACATCCACAATCGTGGGAATGCAAAAAGGGAGCTGGAATGTTCTGTTAACCAAACCCGTGATCGTGGAAAGTCATCCACGATCGTGGGAATGGCTATTACGTGAATTCTCCTTCTTTTATATGGGTTTGAAATAACAAATGGTTAGGCACTTTCCTATTATGTAGTTAGGCTTGAATGGAGTTTGAAATGAACTTAGTATGATGCTTGAATAAGTGATTACATGTATGATATGTTTAGGGTGATAAATTAGATTATAACTTAAGAATAGATTGCTAAATATCAAGTATTCAAATATGGAAATTTGGAGATATTATAAGAATGAAAGTGATCCTATGAAGGCCGATGTGATTTAAGGAAGATGAATCATATGTATTAAGTAAGGTGAATGAGAAAGTGGATATTTTGTGATCTTATAATGCTAGAATAACCTTAGTGAATGATTGAATGATGAACTTTGAACAATCTTGTACAAATGAGGTGTAAACTCAAGTTCAAATTAGACATATATTATTTTTGAAGTATGAATGATCATAAGATGTGAATTAAAGAAATATTCCCGGAATAGTCAAATTGAGCATGCATTATACATGACACATATACATATGTGTATATTTAAGTATTAATGTGATTGTTCATGCACCAAACACTTGGGAAAATCAATGTTCGAAATTTTCACATTCATATCAATAACAATTCTACAAAATTTTAAACAAAACAATTAATCAGTGAGTAACCTAGATGGTCTCACACTAATTAATTATTTTGTTTAAAATTTTTTATTGAATTGTTATTGATTTGAATGTGATAATTATAGACATTGATTGTTTGAGGCGTTTGATACTAGACTTCTTTTAGATCGTCTTAGTGACTAAGTCTCCTCTCTCGTTCCTAAAAATCCACGTTGTAATTTGGATGAATTTTGTGAACTCAGTGAGTAAGTCATCATCTATGTGCTCAGTATATCACATAACATAATAATTCATATTCCAAATACACAAACAATTCATGCTACCACATAATGAATTTCTCTTCACTAATCTTCATATTGAGTTAAATACAATTATGTTCACTATTTCACATTTCACATTTAGAACATTTCAAACAATTCAGTTTGATCATTTAAACATATATATATATATATATATATATATATATATATTTGGATGATGTATATAATGCTACAATGAAAATTTATGTTTTACGAAATGAAAATGAGAAATTGAGTTTTAAATATTGAGTAATTGTGTTTAATATTGATGTCATAATAAGTGATGTGATTGCTCTAGCACACTGCTTCCACCGAGCATATGCTCGAATGTCTGATGGATGAACGGGCATGTGTTAGATGGGAGTGGGATATTACATAAACAATGCTAGAGTTTTTCATCAGTAAATTATGTCAGTAAATTTTAGTCGTAAAATTTGTCGTTTGCTTTTGGTTCAGTGTTTTAAAAAAATGAACACGACGTCATTTTCATTCAACCTAAATCGACCGCAACTTCCTTCCCCCATTTCCCCTCATCCATCGCAGCCCTATTTTTTTCTCTCTTCTTTTGTCACTGTCTGACTGCACTTATCGTAGTCCCTCCGCTTGTCAGGCCACCACACCTCGTCACCGCTTGTCCTCTCCATCATCATTGCATCAGCTTCAGGTACTATATAATCATCTCTCGTGTACCACACCTCATCACCGTCATGGTTCTATAAATATATAGGTTGATACAACGTCGTTTGGTTCTATAAATGTTAAGTTGGTTTTGTAAATGTGTTGACAGTGAAATTTGTCTCTTTCAAATGAAGTTTATTTTGACAAATCCTAGACGAACATACAGACGTTTAACAAGAAGAATGTTAACAGAGGAAGAAATTGAGGCTGCCCATAGTTACATTTTATTGAACTGTCAAGAAGTTCAACCTT
>JANZXR010000004.1:9990684-10013959 GCA_027575705.1 Erythroxylum echinodendron
TTAAAAATATACTAAAGGTTATTAATTAATTCTTTAAATCCAACATAAAAAATATCTTGTTAATAAAAATATAAAAACTTGAATTTAAGGAATTAAATATACTAAAGGTGCTCCTAATATAAAGTACAACATAAAAAATATCTTGTTATTAAAAATATATAAAAAACTTGAATTTTATGTTTGAACTTTGACGCAAAAGTGAAAACTGGAAAGCAAAGCAACAGATGCAAAAGTTGAAACTTGAAAGTGTGCCTAGCTAATAAGGATAAAGAAAATGGGATTCTATTTGTCATTCCAAGTTTCCAACTTTGCTTTATTTCTTCCCAATGCTTTACATTTTTCTTTTTCTCCCTAATCATATGCCTTAAGTGAAACTGGAAAGTGGAAAGTAGAAATAGACGCAACACAAAGAACCAGAATATGAAACACAAGAGAAGCAAAGGAAAAATGAAACACAAAGTGGAAACAAACGCAACGCAAACAACCCAAGAGAAGCACAAGAAAAATGAAACACAAACTTATTAAGAGAGATAGAGTGAGAGACGGGAGAGAGAGAGATAAAAATTAAAAAGAGACCTGCTAAAGATTTTAGCCGATGAAGAGTGAAGTGAACTGTGGCAGTGGCTGAGATAAGACCTAAGACAGTTGAGAGAGAGGGCGTTCTGTCTTTTCTTTCATCGGTCCAACCGCAAAATAAACAGGTCAATCACTCACAAAAAATAAGGGCTAAACTGGACCGTTTCATGTTCTGGGTCACCAGTTCACCGGTCCGACCTGCCGGTTCGGTTAGGTTTTCAAAACACAGGTTACAATCCTCTCCGCTTTTATAGATTATGTCCCTAATTGTCTATTACAAGGAAGAGTTCTTCCCCTACATGGTTATGGGGCCATTAACTTTGGTTCTAAAGTATTTATTTTTTGATTCGAAGTTTCACCCTTTATTCATTCTTTAATTTATATTTCTTCTAGTTTTCTTTATTTTATGCTTTCATTCTAACTTTTGTCTCTTGCATTGAAAACATTCCTTAATGTTCCTTCTCTTTAATATTGTTCTTTCGACTATTATGTTTTTTCTTTACCAATATGAAGTTTTACTTACATTTTCTGTTAATTAACCAAGTATTTAAAAATTGTACCTCAATGGAAGGCATTCAAATTATTGTCTTTTTATTTCCATTTCGTCTAATACATGAAATGAAAGATAAGGCTTTTAAGAAGTTTATGAATGTGCGAAGTTTGCCTCTTATGGCTTCGTTTTATTTAAGGACACCAAAATGATTTTCTCAATGATTTATTTCTCATTTTAATCACTAATGACCACCGAGAAATCTCTTTCAATTAAGCATTGTTTTTTGTACTGAACATTGACATTTTATTATTTTTCTTATGATATATAAATCAGTTTGCTATAGTTTGTCTGACTTGATAGCACCTGAAGTTGTCTCTGGTATAATCAGAAATGCATCTATTATGATATATTATTCTTTGTATGTTTATTTTATTATATCAAGTCCAAAACTCCTTATCTTATCTATGATAGAAGCAAATGCCTTGACTCAGACATGATTTAACTATGGAATTTTTTATAGTTTCACATAAGGAATTTTCAACATCTAGTAGTTCTAATTATAATAATATTAATAAATTTTCTTGCTTCTATGGTTTGAATTCTTATTTAAGGTAATTACAAGTTAATAATAATCCAAAAAAAGATTTTTTATACTTGGCTGGTAATTGTGAATTTTTTCAATGGTATGATAAGCAATTTTCTGATAAAATTGTCTATATAATTCAAAAGTTAAGGAAAATATATCCATATAAAAGAAAGAGGTTTAAACAAGGAGCAGCATAGTTGAAACAAAGGAATATGATAAGCAATTAAAAATTATGAAGCAAGACATTGAGATATTGATTAGAGAGAAAAGAAGAATTAAGGTTGACATTATTCAACATAATTGTAGCATGTATTTCAATTTTTGTTTCTTTCTTCATCTTCTATATAATTGGAAAATGGATTTAGAATCAAATTGCTACATATTCTTGTTTATGTTCAGGTTTCATTATTAAATCAACAATAAATTCTTTTAACATCTTTTGCATTACTAAATTCCATACCTAGTGTTCACTATAATGTACCATCAGCTGCTTCATGTCTAACACTTTTACTAGTACTTCTAATTACCTCCCCAAGATCGTCTTAGTAGGATAGTCATCACTATCAAAGAATCTTCCATAGTCATTAAAGTCAATCTTTATTAGTTGGTGGCCATTTAGAATTGACACATCAAATGTATCTTGTCACTTTCAGTTTTATTATAATAGGCTTTTTTTCAAGAGTATTTGCATTAACTTCATTATGCATAATATCCCCCTTAAGGCCTACATCCCCACAATTTTCAACATATGCATTAACTTTATTATGCACAAAACCCCCATCATAGCCCATTCCCATGATTTTTAGCACTACTCTCTTTTTTAGTAATATCTGTATTAACTTCTTATGCATAACATCTCCATCAGAGTCTATATCCCCATCAGAGCCTACATCCTTATCATTACCTATTATAGCCGAAACTTCTAGAGTTGAAATTAGAATGTTAAGCATACGTGTATCATACACCTTAATTGTCTTATGTATTTTTAAAAGGTTAATTAATTGAATGCTACTTTCATTAAATTTAATAAGTCTTCAAGACTTATTGAATCTAAAATTTGGTACTTTAAAATAAGCCTTATCAACATATTGTATCTAAATTTCTTCCTTATTTCAAAATTTTTTTATAACTAATAAAATCAAGGTCAACTTTATCAAAATAACTCTAGGACCCACCCTCATATCTCAACTCATGATCTGGCTTAAATTATCCAATATAATATAACTCCAAGCTTCCATGCTAAGTCATTATAACCCTAAATGGCAAGTAAATAAGAATATACAAATATATATCTATATATATATTCCTAAATATGTATATTTTAAAAACATATACATATTTAGGAATATACAAAAATAGGCACTCCATTAAAGAAACATGGATACACTAGAAGATAAAAATGCATCATGTGTAACACGTGATATTCTATACAACAAAAACATAAGGTAAATTTCTTAAAGAGGGTGAATATTGAGGATAAACAACATTTCTAGGCCCCAAAACTAACATTCAACGTTACTTTAGTTGTTACTCATATCTGAATTGCTACATGTGTGATGTCCCCTAGTTCAAGATTTAATGCTTTAGCTAGTGGCTATTGGCTATTGCCTCTCACCTACCAAGCAGGAATGAGAATTGATCTAATGACTTACCAATTAAGAATCAATATATTTGCCAGTTTGCCTCATCTTATAGACCCAGCCATAGTGCATCGTCCTTTATATAAAAAAGTGTTCATGTTACCTAAAGAAGCTATGTATTTAACTAAACTCCAATGCTTATATTGTCTCCTTCAGTCAACAACTTCATTTAACATTGATGACTGATTTGTAGTCAAAACGGTATGATTGCGATGAAGCTTCGACTTAACACACAGTTGCGACAATCCCTATTCTTAAGTCAATGATAAAGATGGGTTGCACAATATATTATCCCCAAAGGACCCTTCCTTGCAAAGAGACAATTAGGGACATAAGTACAGAAAATTGCAGCAAAATAAGGATCACGGATTGCTCACAAAGATGAACAAAAGTTTAAAAAAAACATATCAAAATGTTTAGGACAAATATTGCTTTGTCCTAAATGTTGTAGTCTAGGACAAAGTCAGGACAAGCTCTACTTATGATCCCCTCTTGCCAATTCGAATGCATAACTTTAGATTAAAAATTTTCAAAAATTAGGATTCATTTTAAACATTAAAAAATGTTTATATTTAAATTAAAATTTTTTTAAAATATTAAGTCTAAATTAACCTTTTATCTATAAAAAACATAACATTTTACAAATCATTAAAAATAAATCTCAAGTTGATGAAACTTTAAATTTTGGTTACTTTCTAAAATAAAACACATGAACTTTTTTTGCCTTAAAAGCAACATCATCGATATTTAACAATCATCCCTAAATCAAGATGATGGAGATTATTAAAGAGAAGGTTTCATATGATGGAGGTGTAGAGAGCACCATATTAATTTATGGATTAAATTAAAAATTTTATCCCTAAATCAATCCAAAAAGATACTTGAATAAAATGGTGGGACATGCATTGCCAATTAAGATGCTTAACTGGTAATGATGTGTCTTGCTTTAAAAAAAAAGCCATGTATATTTTTTGGATAAAACCTAGATGAAACTTTAGGGTTCCACCGGTATAAGGTCTAACTTGAATGGTTCATATAATGATAAGATCTTTCTAAAATTCAACCAAATATTAGGGTTTAAGTTAAATTTTGATGCAAACTTTAAATCGAAAATGCAAAGTTTTCAAGAAAAAAATCGTAAACTTCTAAATTATTGTTTTATACCCTATATCAAATCAGTTGATTGCACATTTGTGATATAATTAATTAAAGTCAATCGATTAGTTATACATTTATGAAATAACTAATGTTTATTTTTAGTCATTGCTTTGTCAAGGCTAGACATTAATAAAGCAAAAGTATAAGTTGTATTTATTTCTTATAAAGGAATTAGCAAATCTTTTAGAATAAGGTATAAAGATACTTAAACAAATATGTGGGTGTTTATTTAAGAACAAGTTCATTAAACTAATTCAATATGAGGATTTCATATGAAACATTACTTATGTGTCTAGAGAAATTCTCATTGTGACGATTATTTAACTAATCATTTGATTTACGATCTCTAAAATGTCTCATATAAAGATTGTTGTATTTTGATATTAGTTATGACCTATATACTAGTCAAAAGTAGTTCAATTAATAGTCATTAGATAAAGTATGAACTATATGAAAGTAATTGAATGATCAACGTATGATTTACTACCCTAAAGTAATTAGGTTGAATATTCTATTTTTCTTGATTAGCATTAATTTAAGAAATATTTAGTTAAGGTGGAATGACAATTTGAAAATATTTTTCAAATATTAATAAGATAATTAGTTGCTAATGGTAGAGAACTAATATGATTAAATTCAAATAGAGTAGGCATTAATTTTATGTTCTACATCTAAATAAAATATTGCATGATGAAACAATTGAATTATATTAAAAATTTGTGTGCAAAAATGTTAGTCAAAACTATTTTGACACTTTTAATATTTTGGTATATATAATGTATTACTAAATGTTAATATTAATCTATAGATATAAATTATTTAATTAAAAATTAAAAACAAATTAAAGGAATATAATTTATTTAATCATAAATACCGTTTGAGATTATAATTTATATCAATTGTCAACATATTTAGGAACCTAATGGATTACACATAAAGAATAATTAAAGAGATGATATGTAATTCAATCAAGCTGCACTTAATGGTAAAGTTTGAAAAACTTTAAGCCCAAAAATAAGATATTTGATAAATAAGTAGCAATATTAAATAGGGCAATTATAATAGAATCTTGAACTTTACTAAATTTTTAAATACTTGTCCAAACTTTAAATAGTAGCAATAAAATACTATAACTTCTATTTTTTTTCAAAATTAGCCTGTCTAGCTCCATAATTAATAATGTTGACATGAATTGACAGGTCAACAAACCTATTGGACACATGGCTAACACGACTTATTAATGTTACGTCTCATTAAATATTAAATAATAAGAATTTTAAAATTTTAAAAAAGCCAATCCCAAATTCTGGATAAAGCATGCTATCTTTCAACTTTTTGTCCAAAGATTTTCCATGCCTTACCAAAATCACATCAATCAATTTGACAATATACAAAACCTTTTCTTCCTTCTATAATAAATTGTTAAAGTAAAGTTAAAATTGAAGAATACTCTAATGCTTAACGCAGCTCAATAAGGAATAGCAGGTTTGTTAAAATGACATTATGAATGATGTAGGTACCATAATCTTGGAGGATGGGGCTATAGACAAGACGAATGATGATAATGAGGAGCTTGAGAACTCAGTTACTATGTCAAATTCAGCACTTACAAAGGAATTACAATCCTATATAGAGGAAATGGCAGAGATCATCACATAGATTGCAACAGCCAGGTAGAAGTCTGGTAGGCAAAAATGTCGGAATAAAAACAAAGAGGCTTCGTCCCCTAAATGTCTCTCTTAATCTAGAATACTTAAGGGCTTAATGACCCCCAGAAAAGGTCTTTGATTAGAGAATTAATCAACTAGAAGAAACTTGCTCTAATAGGATTGCTTAAAACTAGAATTAAAGATCTATACCTACTGACAAACTAAAATTTTTTACGTGCACAATAAAGGATTCTATCAAATCAAAACTCCTATTTCAATGGGGGATTATTTGTTTTTACAATGCAGACTTGATAGAAGTACAAATGGAAGAGAAAAGGGATCAGCATATCCATCTAACTTGCCAAATTAAAGATCAGTGTTCCAAATTTGCTTTGACCTTGAACTATGTAGCAAATTTTTCATTTTTAGGTAGCAATCTGTGGAGAAGTATTTTTCGAATCCAACCATCCTCTTCTACCCATTGGATTGTGATGGGAAATTTCAACTACATTCTTAGCCCAAAAGAGGCAGAAGGTAGGAAAAAACTCCTCCTCTCTGACACTAAGGAACTCTCTAATCTTCTCTGTGATGTGGAGCTGGTGGATCTTTATTCTACAGGTCAACAACTCACTTGGTCCAACAATTAACAGGGCGTCATGCTATTTAGGAAAAAGCTAGATATATGTCTAGTGAACTTGGAATGGATCCAAAATTCCCACAATCCTATGTTCATTTCAGAGAAAATATGACTTCAGATCACTCATATATGTTTATTCGGTGTAGCAAAGTTCCTAAAAGACATGGTGCTCCTTTTCAGTTCTTCAAAGGGTTAACTAAAAAATAAGGCTTTATGGATCTCATATATAGATGCTGGAATCAGGAGGTTACAGGGTACATGGGGTTCCAATTAATGAGAAATTGAAGATGATTAAACAAGCTCTTAAAATTTTCACCTACAACAACACACAAAATATGTCTACCCTGAAGCTGCAAGTTTAACATGCACAAGTTGCATGCTATAATGATCCTCATGATACAAATTTGAAGGTGACTAAATTGAATTACTCAAAGAGTACCAACAAGCAATACAGATTCATAATTTCATACTCAAGTAAAAGTCTAAAGTAAATTGGCTAAGGGAAGGGGATGAGAACTCTTAGTTCTTCTACGCTTTCATTATAGCCCATAGAAACACTAATAAAATAGTACGTTTACAGGGTAAGTATGGTGTTTTTCACTCTGACAAGGAGACACTTATTGAGATGGCTAAAGAGTTTTTTGCCCAACTTATGGGACCTAATCAAATTAAGACCCCATCGGACAGCATAATTAGGATCCTAATCAGAGCCATTAGCTAAGAAAGTAGGGCAGTTTTGACTACCCCTTTCAGTGGGCAAGAAATAAGAAAGATAGTATTTAATATGCACCCATCCAAAGGTCTAGGACCTGATGGTTTCTCAGTTGGGTTTTTCCAAGTCACATGGGACATCAATGGTCAGTTAATTATTGAAGTTATGCTGTAATTTTTCCAAAACTCGAAAATATTGCAAGAAATTAATCATACCTTTCTTTGTTTAGTGCCCAAGAAGAAACATCCTACGTTTTTAGAAGAGTTTAGACCTATCTCATGCTGCAACGTAATTTACAAGGTTATTAATAAACTATTGGCAGAGAGACTGAAAAGGGTTATGATGGAAATTGTGGGAACTACACAAGGGGCTTTTATACCTAGTAGAAATATAGGAGATAATACCCTCCTATTGCAAGAATTATTGAAAGAGTACTCATTTGGAAGGAGTATGAAAAGTTTTATGCTAAAAATTAATTTCTATAAAGCCTATGACACTATCAACTGGAGTTCCATCTGCATTTTTCTGGAAATTTTGGAATTCCTCTCTGCTTTTGTGACATGGATCATAGAATGCATTCAAACCTCTTTTATGAGTGTTTTGGTTAATGGAATCCCTGTAAGCCATTCATGAACTTACAGGGTATAAGGCAAGGGTATTCTCTATCCCCTTACCTCTTCACGCTAGTAATAAAAGGCTTGTCTCGACTTCTTAACTCTTTTACTGCATCCAATGGTAATTTCAGGTTTCATTCGAAGTGCTCAGAGCTTAAACTCTCTCATCCTATGTTTGCAGATGATCTCATGTTATTTTGGGTAGCAACGGTGCCTCCATTTACATCTTTATGCATTCTTTGGGGTTATTCTTGAAGTGGTCTAGGCTGAAGAAAAATAATGAGAAAAACAGTATGTGTATTTCAACAGATGTTAGAAATTCTGAGGAACTCAACAGTGTATTGAGCTTGAACATCCATCTCCCTCTTTTCAAGTACCTTGGGGTGACTATGTCCTCTTCAAAGCTGAAATATGTGGATTATAGACCAATTCTGGAAAGAATCAAAGCTAGAGTCCATTCTTGGCAAAATTGAATGTTACCTTATATAGACAAGGTTACTTTTATCATATCAGTGTTGTGCAGTCTCGAAACACATTGGCTGGCACATACTGCTCTACGTAGAAAGATTATAAGAGAGATTGACAAAGTGTTGAAAGCGTTTCTATAGTCAGGCAAAGGTGAACAACACTTATGAATGGGAGCCCACATTGAGGTGGTTTATCTTTCATTATAAACCAAATAAGGAGAATGATATCCTCCTCAAGGTCGCTTTTACTACTACCATATATATATGTTATGAAAAGAGAGCAATGGGCGAGTCTACAAACAAGTTTAAGAAAACAAATATCAACTAGCGGATAAAATGCTAAATTGGATTTGAGCTGCTGCACTAGCCAGAAATGTTGTTCACATGATTACCCCTTGTATGAAAACCAAATGGAATCTGCGATAGGTAGATGTTGGATTTGTATGTATAAAGTAGCTAGATTTCTCTTTCTTGTCTGGTAGCTTCCATTTGAACTTAGATAGACAAGGTTAACTAACCTTGACTATCTTGGTACTTTCGTAATATTTTTGGGATAGTTGTGCTATAGTAAATATAATACCTTATTTTTAAAAAAATCATATAATTTGAAACCACTTCACAATAAAGATTGAAATTTAACTACCTTTTAAGATGGTGCCAAGCCATTCCGAACTACTCTTTGACTCCTTATAAGTTAGTTTTCATTCTAAGAAAAGAAAAACTTATGTTCTCATTAACCAAGTTTTCGCTCAAAATACGCAAATATGGAGTTAAATAGATAATAAAGATTCAATAAGTACAACAACCTAAAAAACATCAATTTAAAGCTTTCATATTTTTATACTTAACATCTAGCAAGCAGAAGTTTCAAGGAGACCAGACAAGAAATTTTCTCCATATTTCTCATCCAAACTAGATTTTTCACTTCAAACTTCTCTTGATTTCTCCGTGAGAAGTTTTAAAGAAGAGCAAATAAAACTAGAGCAACCAATGTTTTGCTTCATTTATCCACATCAATATCGTTACTTGTAGAGCCAATAATGGACAATTTTTGTAAAAAAGTAACAGTTAAATATTTTATCTTCACTTTTTAAAGTCTGGATTAGTATTACAAAATTAAGTTAAGTTTGAGATTTCTTTTATATTTTATCTTATTATGTATTGAATCTTGTTTGAACTTAAATGATATTTAATTATAATTATAATTAAATTACAAAAGTTTAAATCCTATCATAAATAGATGTAGACCCTAAAGAGTTAACATTTTTTACTTACCTTTCTTTATACCACTTATAGAGTATTTTTCAACTTATGAATATCATTAAAAGTTGTATAATTATGGATTTAGTGATTACGATTAAAATATTTCATAAGTCGATTCGATGAGAAATATAGAAAATAAAAAGGTACATTCTGTACTTTATATTTTATTATTTTTATATAATGATTAAATTATAAATTAAGGTGGTTTTATTAATTAAAAATTATTAAAATTTATTTTTCTTCTAAGCGTGAGATGAAATTCCATCTCGATTTTGCACGGTAAATTACAATCCAAAGACGAGGACACAGGACTCGGGAGTTTGATAACAACCATTTTTTTTCTTTTCTCATGTAGCTCACTGTACCTTGCTGCTGGGAATGGGCGATGAATTCGAAGCGTACCAAGGGGAGAAGCTTTATCATGCTCTATGCATATAATTTGTCTTGGGCCTTCTTAGTGTGTCCCAGCAGGTTGAGATTTGAATTTGGAGCCTAAGGGTGTTCTACAATTTTTCTGGGTAGCATCAGATTAAACTTCACGTAAGTTTATACATATTGAATGCTTGAATCACATTTTCTCGACAAATACGTTGATCCTTTTAGAACTCATCCAACATTCTTCTAAAACATTGAAATCTTCAACTCATTCTAACGCCAAGTGAAATCCGGAGTGTTTGTGGTACATCCACCACTATTCAAAATATGGGATTCCATTCACAAACCGGTCATTTCTTCTAAAAATATCTATTACTTTATTACACCAATCGACTATAAAGGTTCATTCGTGACAGAAAAAGAGGTAGAAACTGAGAAATAAAGTTAAAGATTGTGACAGGGATTTCAACTGCATTTATACTCAAAAGTATTTTATTTCCTCAATTTATAGTCAAAAAATTTGCTGCATTTATAATCTTGTCATTTGTGTGGAGAAGCTGAGGAATGAAAGTAGAATTGCTAGATTGTGTATCATAAGCCGTATTGCAGCATTCCTCACGTCTTGGTACTACATTTTGTGAAATGGTCATCTTTCTTTCAAGCAACCGAGTCTCTAAGTTTGTATCTCTCGTCCTGTAAAATTTTAATTTTACTTTCCACTAATTAAAAAAATGCCCATATTAGTCTAAGTATGAAAATACTCACCTTATGCGAGTATAGAAATTTAGTCTCTTTTGATCCTTTTTAAATTTCAAATTAATGTTATTGGTGCTGCTGGTGCTTAATCGGACAAGACATGTTCTCCTAGAAGTTCAGGCCAATTTGTGGCCTTCGCTTTCTTATATATCAGGCAAAACTTGACCTTTATGTTAGATGCATTTTATGTTAGCTAAGTCCATAGTTTTAGAGAAAAGCTGAACTTAGTCATTTGTCCTAGGTTGACTAATTTATGGGTAAGCCACGAGTCGAGTTGACCTGAACATAGGTGTACTATAAATCGGCCGTTACTTTCAAACGATATTGTTTTGTCGAAAACAACGTTATTTTAAAAGTTTTTATTTTAAAAAATAAATGACGAATTGAGCCGAGCTACAGACCGATCCATCCTAGGCTAGCCAGGGACAGCCTGGGCCTGATTCGGCCCAATTACAACCCTAGATTCAAGTTGCCATATATTACAGTTTTGAAGGTGGATTTGGTGTATCCATTTAGTTCATAGGGCTTCCTTGACACCAAAGCTTCTTGCCGTGTAAAACTTTTTGCACTGTCTCCGAGGATGGGATATTGAGGCGTCCGTGCGTTTTCGGACGAGTGAGATGACAACACTTAACTTTAGCCTTCCTCCGTAATTCACAACTACCAGACCAGAGGAACGCTGTCAGAGGAATGCAAAGCCATCTTTTTGCATTACGGAATGAATGTATCCAATTAAGCGGCAATTTTCATGGAGCAAAAGCAGAGAAGAAGTTGTCAACAACTTTGGTTTTCATTATTATTCAATTTTAGACATTTACACTTCATGGTAGAGGGGTAAGTCATCTAAGGTACAAGCTCGATAGCTCATCCATTATGAAACTTTGCATGTTGACTGTCGATGTCACCAGTGACCTGGGAGGTTGAGTTGCTAGCTTCGGCTTACCTTATCTATTTGATCGGTTATCATACTGATCTGCCTTCCCTTCTGGTCCTGGTTACCAAGCGATATCATTAGACTGACCTGATCATTTTCACATGTTAGTTGAGACTTTTCTTTGGTCTTTTCGTGTATTAGAGATCCATTCTCTCAATACGGGTAATCTTTTTCTGTCCCTTTAATCTCATCTCACTAAATGGGAATATGAATCCAGTATCTTAGGAGTCTTTGTCTATGTTTGTTGATAAGAAAGAGAAAGCCCAAATCACAAACTTGTCGTGCTGCCAGGCCCAACCATCATATGATCGGCTTCAGCTATTGGGGATGAATGACGAATATTGTAAATTTGCATGGGCATGAGATGAGATAAGGTGATTTGGCCTAACTACCAATGCCTCTACGCCGTTCCTTTTCAATCATCAATGAAATCTGCACAATACAAAATGGACAATAGATCCAAGCCAACCTAATTACCGAATTTGTGTTTCAAAGTGGAGGGAAATTCTCTCGCAATTATTGGATCACCCAGTGTGAGATGCACGTGAAGGATTCCATGTTATTGTTGATCATTTGATTTCGAATGGGCTAATTATAAGATAATGAGAGGGAAGGAAGTCCCGTAAATAATTAATAAAGAGAATGAACGTGCATATAAAAAAAGTCAGTGTTCAAATTCAAATGCTGCCTTACCATAACATTGAAAATAGAATAGGACAGATTATATTGTTATTCATTATCTTACGCAGTTATGTTTCTCTTTCTTTGTTTAATAAATCAGGGTGGACTCGAGGTGCAAAAAATCACTGGATTATTTATTGTTTTCAAGCCAATGTCAACAGTCAACTTTGTGCGGTCATATATATGTTTATTGAATTATAAATACGCACTCTATAAATTAATAAACAAAATTTAATTCTTACTTTTCGTCGGCTTCATGATTCTTTGCTTAGGTATCTGTACAAATCATCCATCCGATTCCACGCGCTGACGAAACATAACAAAATTTCTAACAAAGTTTCGATGCTTATCTAATCTAAACCCAATAAAGAAAACCGTTGGAAAAGTATTGATTTCTTATTTTAATCAGTGTAAGAAGAATTGATTTCAGATTAGAAACAAGCGAGTGATTATTATAGTATAAAAGAACAATGTGGCCTGGTCACGGTGAAAGTTACACCTTGCCAAATTTTTAATAAAATCCACGAAGTGACTAATTTAATGGACATGAAATTGCAAAAGTCAAATGTCCTAAACTGAGTTATGCACTGAATGAAATTGTCCAAGTATTCTCGGAAAAAGTCCTAAACTGAGATGTGCACCGAAAGAAATTGTCCAAATGTTCTTCGTACGGTAATTTCTGTAATACGTAAAATAAGCCTTAGTCAAGTGCTTAGAATTAAATATGAAAGTAAATAGATGGAGAAAACACGGAAAATACCTCATTTGCTTTTCATCTCTTCGAACAAGCTTTTCTACCCTAAAACTTTCAAACTTTCTTGATGAACTTTACAAAACTTGCTTAACTAAATATTGTTAACATCTGTCTATGTCGTTCTTAACTCGTGAACTTCTTAACGAGTCAAACAATCCAAATATTCACGAACTAGAGATTCAATGAATGTTGAGACTTGTCCTAGTGAATTTGAATACCTAAGACAAAAGATGCTTCATTAAGGTCCTTCATGTCAAAATGTTTAGCTAAAAGCTACTTAACTTAATGCAATGTGGTCAAGTCATTTAATATGAGCAAGATATCATCCACATATAAAAGTAGAAAGATAACTTTGCTCCCCATTACCTTGTAATACAAGCATCTTTTAAACTTTATTTTCCACAAGGCCAAACGAGTTAACAACCTTGTCAAACTTAAGGTACCATTGTCTGGAAGTTTGTTTCAAACCATATATTGATTTTCTCAATTTACAAACCTAATCAGTTTTGTCTTAATCCTAAAATCCTTCAAGTTGTTCCATATAGACCTCCTCACAAAGATCTCCATTCAAGAAAGCCGTTTCAACATCCATCTGATGTAGCCTTATATCATAATAAGCTACTATTGTCATAATCACTATAAATGCATTCTTGAAGGATACTGGAAAAAGGTAACATTAAAGTCAATCCCTTCTCTGTGAGTAAACCTTTTAGCAACCAACCGAGCTTTAAACTGCTCAATTTTATCATGAGAATCCTTTTTGACCTTAAAAATTCATTTGTAACTAATAGGTTTGCAATTCTGAGGTAAATCAACAAGCTCTTATACCTTGTTATGCTTCATGTTTGCATCTCATCCTTCATTGCATCCCGCCAAAAATATGTATGAAATACAGAAACAACTTCTAGAAAAGTAACTGAATTTACAACATGTCTAATATCATCATTTTGATAACCTAAATAGATTTATGTAATTAGATGAGATAACAAACCATCTCATTATAGTAGATCTCCTTAATTAAACTTGTTCTTGTACCTTAAGAGCTTCAATTTGTACAAGTTTGAGTTCATGTTCCTGTAATAGTATAGTATTAAGACCTTAATCCACCAATTCTGACTGTATAAGTGATGGATATGAAATAACTTTAGTATCCACCTTATTATTGAAGGGTGAGAAAGACCACCCTCATCATGGACATCATACTCTAAAAACTTAGTTATTTGTGAGTATAATATTCTAGACCTTCCTTTTCTACAATAAAATATGTATCCTTTAGAGTGGTCAGGATATCTAGCAAAATAGCAACGAGTGAAACGATAATGCAACTTATCTTCACAAGGATTATACAAACATACCTTAGTAGGGTAGCCCCATACATGAATGTGGGTAAGGCTAGGCTTCCACCCCTTCCATATCTCAAAAGGCATCTTTGAAACTGATTTGCTTGGGACTCTGTTAAGTATGTATAAGGCAGTCTTTATAGTTCCACATATTTGACAAACAAACCATTTTCTTGTCTTGAAATCCCATGGTTGCCATAATGTTTACCTCTACAATTAGATCTGACAATCCTTATGGGCTTACCCAGTTGATTCTCAATTTCAGTATTAAAGATCCTAAACTTCTCAAAAACTTAAAATTTTTTAAGCAATAACACATAACGATAATGAGAATAATCATCAATGAATGTCAGAAAATGTCTTGAATAACATAAGGTGATTCTTGTATCCTTTAGCTTCTTCTCTTCCCTCGGATAATCAAAGCATTTATGTCCCAAACCTAATCCTGAGAGTTATACGTTGTAACCAGAATAACAAACTCTTAAGGAAGTTATTCAGAGCTTGGTGAATAGTGCAGGCATCAATAATATGGATATTTAACGCCTTCAGCTTACTCTAGAGGTGGACCGTCTTTATGATGTACTCTCTCACTCCCCCTTCTCTTGTATACCTCGTGGAGAACAATTCTTTCATTAAGGTACCTATCTCAGTATTAAGAGATAACTTGTATCTCAGTGAGACATTATTGAGGAAGTCCCTTGCAATAATTGTTTCCAAAAGTCCATTGTGTAAATAGTATGGAATTGATCTCTTTATGGTCAAATAACACATTCTATTTGACCTTTCCCTGGTTACGTATGCTACTTACTCAGCCTCTTAGTTGAGAGCCCTGACCATGGCCATGTTGATATTTTTCATCTCCAAAGCAAATTCTACATCTTGCTTCCATTTCTTCAAGTTGAAACCAGTCAAGGCTTTAATAGTGTCAGTGTTGTTGTTTATAGAAAAGTTGAATACAAAATTGACAATGTAATAATAAACACAAATGTAGGATAACAACGATACTCAAAACTACAAAATAGTATCTATACTGAGAATCTCATCACATATATAATGAAACACCTGTGGGCTAAATACATAATACATACAAATAAGACTTTCATATAAAAACGATCAGAGTACACATCATTAACCCTTATGACTCTACCACTTGTGGGTGAATAGATCACTCAAGCAATAGCTTTCCTTCATTTTATGTCTTTATGCACATCTCAAAATTTCATATAAGATCATCACCTATGGGCAGAATAACTAAATACAAGATCAGAGAAATCTCCAAACATGCTAGCAAAACAATTCAAATACTAACTTGAAAGGTCACTGTAGTGACGGCATTCTCATTAGTACTCAAATGGATCCATAAGCACAAGAGATACACCTGTATGTCATCATCACATTTTGTATAGGCATATAATATGTGATAATATACCATTAATAAATGCGAAATCCTTATGCACATACTTATTATCACATATCAATGCTAAAAATATTAACGATATACTTTATTTGAGAATTCATCACTAGGAAGATCTGAATCAAAGTGAGAATCATGTAACAGGAACAATTAGCATACCATATGAGATACCTAACCACAAATCCTCTTATATTTTAAGTCAAAAGCATGAAATTTCACTAAAAATGGCTTTAATAAACTTTATTTGATTTTTTTGAAGATAAACCTTATTTATTACCGATGTAGTAAATCCCAAAAAATTAAAAAAACTTACTTTATAAATTTACAAGACTCGAAACTAACCCAAAAGAACTTGGGAGATCATTTTGTGAATTCTGAAAATTTTGAGTTTTTTGTCTTATCGCATTTTAACGTCAGCATTGTGCGTTGTTGAAGGGCCAGTGCATCAGATGCATATATTGCATGCGTCACAGGCGCACAGACGCGCTCCTAAACTTCAGAGAGATTGTGACACACGCGCCTTACACGTAGACGCACCAACTACCTTGGGCATGTATGTTACATGTGTCACATCATCTATGTGGCACGTGAGTCACATACGCCAGACATCCATGGCCTTTAAAAGGTGCAAGTCGTCGGGCATATGTGCCCGATGTTCTCCTACCTTTAACTATGATTTTCTCTTTGTCGTCGTCAAAAAGGTGATTTTTGGTGACTTTTAAGTCATATTTTCGCTCCTGAAGCCTATTTTCAAACTGTTTTTCAATGCAAAGCTTGTTCAACATCAATTCAAGCAAAAAAAACACAATTCATATAAGCAAAAACATATTGATTTCTTTTTTTTCTTTATGGAAAAATTTGAAAATCTTCGTTTAAATTCACAGAATCACATAACTGCTCTAATACTATATGTAATGCATAACACAAGCTTTAGTTACGCGTCTAGGATCAAATATGAAAGTAAATAAACAGAGAAAATGCAAAAAATGCCTGATTTGCTTTCCATCTCTTTGAACGAGCTTTTCTACACCAAAACTTTCGAATTTTCTTTACAATCTATACAAAACTTGCTGAACCAAACGTCGTTAATGTCTTTTTGCGTCTTTCTTAACATGTGAACCTTTTAACGAGTCAGAGAATCAGAATGTTCACGAAATTACTTAAGCAGACAATAAGAAACCTTAGCAAATACATATAATAACCATATTAAGCCTCCTTCTGATGCATATCTGACTCACACCGGTTATGACCCATTTTTTAATAAAATTTCAACTTATTAATTCAAATCTTTTATCAAGCTTCTTTATTATCTTTAACCAGATTAAATTCAATTTGTTTAACCGTAAGATCGTCAAAATCGTAATTAATTATTGTCCAAATTCAAAAAATTACTAACAATTCCAATTCCAAATATTAACTGGGGTTGATTATTATAACGTGGTCCTAATGCAATTCCACAGTCGTCCCAAATGCCAAATTCTGATCTTTAAAGTCCAGAAGGCCGAAAAAGAAAAAGAACAAATCAGTTTTATGCTGTCAAAACTCAAAACATGCCATTAAGATCTAGAATCGTAAGCGGTGGATGGGTCCTCCTGCAAAATGTGCGGAAGGGCAGAGTTGTCATTGCACAATGGTGTCCATCGCAGGCAGTATATTTGTCGGCCACGACCCACCCGACCACCTTAGGAGCATTCACACCCTCTCCTTTTATAGTGCCATCTTTTACATTCTCTTCATTCTTTTGTTTCCGAACATTGATTACTAGTTGCAGCTTTCCTTGGACAAGCTTTGGCTGATAGCACATTTTCTAATTAATACGTTCAAACCTGGATCAATGACGCTACTATTTTTCTAGTCAAGTTTGTCTTTTCTTCTGGGCATTTCTTGTTTGCTGTCCAGTCAGTGGAAATTGTTTTTCCTTTCTTTTCTTTCTTTCTTTCTTTCTTTCTTTTTTGTTTTCAATTTCTGGGTTTGTTGGATTATACACTAGCTTTGTCAGCTTAACCACCAAGTACTGGTCTTTATCATAATCACTTCTCAACAGCCAGTAAAGATACTAGAACGCCTTCAATGCTTTGATTTGACACTCTGAAATGTTCCTCTTTCCGTGTTTTGCTGTTCAAATATAGCATCTAGAATTTCCAAAATATATATGTATATAGCATCTATTAACTTCATGTCTGATAAGGAAAAACGTTGGGCAATGGGCATAATAATTATTGCAGTTCGTTCTTTTTCTAATAATTATTAGTATCGCTCAGATACCCCACTTCCCCACTTCTCTGTCTGTCTTCCCTGTGTACAGGCCACCTTTTTCTTTCTACCATCTTTGAACCTGATCACCTGTGAATCTCAAATCCTCCAAAACAATGGCCAGGAACAATAATGACAGCAGCAACACCCACTCTGCGCAACACCAGCCAGACACTACAACGCACTTGTTCTTTTTCATATGTCTCAAGCGTATGAATCCTCTTGTGCCCCCACTTGGCATTATTGGCTTCTTCTTGGTGGCTCTCTTCTTCATTGGCTGCTGCTTCTACTTAGATAACCAAGGTGTCACTGGCAGTTTGCGTTACCATGGTGCCTCTTGGCTGGGAATGGTTAGTCCAATGTCATCGTCAGCATATTCCATTCATTCTCCGAATGTACTGTCGAAGTTTCTCGATAAAGATAGAGATGGTTGCAATATCTTCGATGGGAACTGGGTTTGGGATGATAGCTATCCACTGTACAAGAGTAAAGATTGTATTTTTATGGACAATGGATTTAGGTGTTCGGAGAATGGTAGGCCTGACAATTGGTACACCAAGTGGCGCTGGCAACCAAGTCAATGTAACATGCCCAGGTAATATATCTTCTTTAGATTTTCACCTTTAGTTTACGTATGCAGTTCTGCTGTCTTGCCTCGTATAGTTGTTTAGTTAGTTAGAAAGCTTTTTAAGCAATTTATTTGCAAAGAAATGCAGCTTCAAGTAATTGAATTGTCAAAACTAGTTAATGTGTAACGGACGTGCCTGATTTCTGGCTATTACTTAGTCGTACATGGCAGGAAAAGAGAAATTTATGCCAGTAATGGCAGTAGGATTATGCTAGTAATATGGCTTTCCTTTCTGGTTGTGAAGGAAAAAGAAATGTTCCATCAATAATTAACCGAGTTTCTGTTTCAATTTTTCCATTTATGTTCATGGTTACCTTGTCTGGACTAATATCTTTTATTGTTTTTGTTGGCAATCGGGTAAGAATCTATGCCATTTCTGCTGCCTTTCTCTTCTTTGTACGAGCGGAAGATACTCATTGTCAGCTACCATTTAAGCAGTAGTAACGTTATAGTTTTATGGCATGGCATAAGTCGTCCTGTTCAAAATCTTCTTGATTTATAGAACTGATGTGCCCAAAGAACCTAATTGATGCTATAACTTTAGGCGCTCTTTTCTTTCAATTGGAGCGGAGTTTGGCTATAACAAACATATGAAGAGCATTTTCATTAGTTGGACCGGGTTAACTTTAGATTTTCAATTCTATTTCAAAAGCAGATTTGATGCAAGGTTGATGCTAGAGAAATTAAGAAACCGGCGGGTTGTATTTGTTGGCGATTCAGTTGGAAGAAATCAATGGGAGTCCCTCCTCTGCATGCTTGGATCTGCTCTTCCGAATGATTCATCAATCTATGAGGTGAATGGAAACCCAATCACAAAGCATAATGGGTTCCTGGCATTCATGTTCAAGGACTATAATTGCACCATTGAGTACTATAGAGCTCCGTTTCTTGTAGTCCAAGGCCGGCCGCCAACTGGAGCTCCTAAAGAAGTTAAGATGACTATAAGAGTGGACAACCTAGACTGGACTTCCCCCCAGTGGAGAGATGCAGATGTTCTCATCTTTAACTCTGGTCATTGGTGGAATTATGGGAAGACCATAAGAGTGTAAGCATAACTTTGTCCGATAAGTTGACCCAACTGTTGATACTGAACTTATGCAAACTTTCAACTTTTGGCATCAAGCAGGGAAAACTTTTACCCAGGGAGATTGATTAGTCAGTCTTCTTCGACCCTAACATCCCAACTTCATGTTTGATGCATATTTGTGTATTATGTTACAGAAATGCATGCGTCTGTCCATGCACTTGGTTTTGAAAAGGGCATAATCTATCAAAACGGACTTCTCACATGCATAATGTCATTTTGATCGCAACTCCAGCGTCCAGTTGTTTGGGAACCATGAAAAGATATAAGTACTTGTTTTGATCGAAAAGAGTTTAAAAGTCACATTTGCTCAGTTATGTGAACTTGGTCTTGAATTTTGTTTGCCGGCACAGAAGTGGTTTTGTAATAGCTAGTACCAAATGATTGTATTCTGAGTTCATGTTTCTTTAGGTATCTCCTTGGTCGCATATATATGTTTCATGTTTCTGAAAGGGAGTAGGAGTATCATATTTTTATCTGCGTACTTTCTGCTTATCGCCACTTTTCTCGTGGTTTACAATCTATCTCAGAATTCAAGAATCTTATCCAATTGTGGAACGGCATACAGCAGAAATGCAAGTACACTTATTGTTGAAGGGTGATTTTGCAGCGATTTTGTGGTTATTTTTTGATGGAAAGACGAGTGAATGGGTGTTTTTATAATGATCTTGGATTTGTGTTTTCCAACAGGGATTGCTACTTCCAAGAAGGAGAGCAGATAAAGATGGAGATGAGTGTGGAAACCGCATATAGAAGATCAATCGAAACTTTGATTAAATGGATGCATCGGGAAGTAAACATAAGCAAGACCCAAGTCGTCTTTCGAACCTATGCCCCTGTGCATTTCAGGTTTAGCTCATACATAATGTGATTGATCCTATTTCATTTTCTCATGCCATAATTCGGTTTTTACTCTTAGAACGAATGAAACAATTATATTTCTGAAACTATGGATTCTCATTATCATTTCCTTCTCATGGAATTTATGGCCATCATTTGTTTTCTGAATATAATTTATTACTTAAAATCGCATTCTGCAGCTTAGACGAGATAAACCATTGGTATGTCTTTTCATTTTGGATTGAATTATCCAAATTTGATACATTACTCAAAAATTCTTAGTCAGCACTTGAAGTTTTCTGCGAAAAAATTAGTTCCCCTTTAAATAGAGAAATATTCTTATAACTAAATAATTTATAAACTGTTAATGTCGTTGCGGTGGCCACTGGAACACTGGAGGTAGCTGTCACATGGAAAAACTTCCTTACTTGGGATCGTTGCCTGATTCAACTGATTACCATCACAAGATATTCCTAGATGTGTTGTCAACACACTCTAATGAATTACAGCTGAAGACCTTGGATTTGCTGAATGTGACAAGCATGGCTACAAGGAGAAAAGACGGTCATCCATCTGTGTATTATCAAGATCCAGAGATTCGTTCGGTTTCTCTTAAACTACAAGACTGCAGCCATTGGTGCCTGCCTGGAGTTCCTGATTCATGGAATGAGCTTCTTTATGCACTGTTTCTCAAACGGGAGTCTTTACGCACACAGAACTCGACGCAGTCTTCTCAAGCTCCTCTATAGTTTTCTTTTTCTTTTTCCTTGGACATGGTTATAATACGTTCATCACGAAGATATCATTGAACAGTTGGCTGTCGTCGAGACATTTTTAAGCACTGCCATGACTCGACTACTATGTCAATCATGTCGTGAAAACCTTCAACAGATACTCTCCAGTCATACAAATTCTGAGAACTTCTGCATGCCAACTACGTGCTGTGATTGGTTAACAGAAGAGCCCGATGGCCATAAGGAGATTGGTAAATAATCTTGGCAGCAGATTCAGAAGACACCTGTAATGGTTCTCTGATCAGAGCAGCTTGTACGCAGCGAGTGACGAATACGTGTAAAGAATAAAGATACGTACGGTTTCAGTTTCTGTAAATGTTACAGAAAGTTTATTGGTTATACTAATAAACAAATGACAGAACGCTGGTGAGATTTGTACATCTACATAGCACATTCTTAAATTTCAATGATTAAATGAAATGTGATTATACAGTTAGTCTTTTGTCCGTCGACTTAAAGCCATATGGTAAGGCTAATGCAATAGTTATGTCACTCACGCTTTTTTATTTTAAGTACGTAAGAAAGGTTAATGTTTTAAGAACCAAACCTAAAGCTAAATTGGTAAAATAAGATATTTAAAATGTAAAAGGTTCAACTGATACTATATTATTATAAAACTGATTAAAATTAAAAAAAATTGAAGAATTTGAAATATAATTGAAAGAAATTGTCTTTTCCTATCGAATAATTTGACATGTAATTTTAAAAGTCTTTAAATAACAATTAATTGATTTAAAAAAATCTATTAGTTTATAAAAATTATAAACTAATTGATTTTTAATAAAAAAGAATTATTAAAGTAAATTGAACTGGAAACATAAAAATTGAATAAAAAATTGATCAATTCAAAATTTTCCCTGTTAAATTAGTCGAACCGATTCAATTTTTTTATCATTGGAAATAATTGAAAATGGATTTTTGACAAATTGTGACAAAATAGTTTCTGTCTCTTTTTATTGTTATATTTATAGAAGAAAAAAATTCAAATTGGTCCCTTAACTTTGGTGCTAAGGACACATTGGTCCCTAAATATTTAGTTTTACCTTTTTAACTGTCAACTTATTAAAAGTTTTTCATTTGGGCTTCATTTCACCAGCAAAAAGTTTTGAGGTGTACGCGTTGCCCATGTGATGTCGTTTAAGTAAAAGGAACACCAACAAGGGTGTTTTCAGTATCTTAACAAGCAAAACTATCATCCTTCTTTTATTTTTTCCACTGCCTTAATTTTTTCCGTACTCGTCTCGCTCTACACTCACTGATTTAGTACCATTAGTCGACCGTTCTTCAAGTTTTCCACCATCAAGCGACTTCCTCTTGCACTCTAAAGGTGAAATTGCCCACCTCCGGTGCCTCTACACCCTTGCCTGACAGAGTGGTGGAGGAGTAAATTATGGTTTAATCTCATTCAGTTCTTCAGAGAGGGGGTCCCGTGTCCGGTGCGCATAAGGAGCTACCACATTGAATGAAACTCCTGTTGGGAAATTAGGTAGGAATCTGATCCGACCGCAGCGGAATAATCACGAAATTTTTTCGTAATTTTTGATTTCCCAAAAACCAAGATCTATTTAATTCTATAAAATGATTAACACGAATCATAATAAAGCGAAATTTAATTCGTACCTTATTC
>JANZXR010000004.1:10019981-10036185 GCA_027575705.1 Erythroxylum echinodendron
CAACACTTATTGATTTTTTTTAATGATTTATCTCAATTTATGTACGGAGGTAAATTAAATAAATTTGTTCGTTTTAAATATCCCTGGTGGGGAATTCCTCCCTCGTGGGCTACAGGTCCAGATGTCACATAGGACGTCGGGCCGTGGACCCGCCCGGGGAGGGGTTCCAGCACATAAAGCCTTGGTTAATTGCCTTATGGTTTTTACTCTTTCACATAAGTATTTAGGCTCAAGTATTTACTCTCAAACTTTTATCACAAGGAACGCTTTACTACAAACTTGTACATACGCCAAATATCTCTCAACATAGACACTTAAAGATATAAATCAAAAGGATTTTTGTTAGTTGGTTGTAACGGGGCTTGGATTAAGGGTTAGAAAGGGATAATTATAGACTGAAACCATTTATATTTAACAAGACATTCAAATAAATGTAGGGGCAAAGAATACAATGTGAGCATAACAAAGGACTCAACCGTTTATATAGATATATATTTTATGGCTACAATTATTATCTTTTTGACACACACACATATATATATATATATACATATATTATGTTTATTTATTTACTTTTAAAAGTAGAAAATAAATCATCAATACAAAAGTAGGCAGCCATAATACCAAGTTAAAATAAATACAAAATGAGATTTTAAAAAATGGCTCAAAGGAGCTGAACTAGGGAAAATTAAAGGGACAATTGGCTCACATGGGACAATGATAATATCAATGAGAATGAATATAGTGAAAAATGAGAATGAATAGAATCATTATAATTATGATAGTTGATTAAGACGAAAGAATGATTATCTTAAGAAATAATTATATTAATAGTGGTTGGTTTGATTTGTTGAAAATCTTAAGAAATAATTTTTTTTAATTTTTATATCAAATTTTAATATATTCTAATTAATTATATTCAATTTTAATATATTCTAATGACATATATTTATTATTTATATTATGTTACTAAAGAAGAAAAAATAAAATTTGTTAAAATTTTGTTTTACTTCAAATTTTAATATATTTTAATTAATTATATTTAATCTTAATATATTTTAATTAATTATATTGTTTTGTTAAAAAAGAAAAGAAATTTGTTCAATTTTTGTTGTACATAAAATTTTAATATATTCTAACTAATTATTTTTGCATATTGTTTTGATAAAAGAAAAAATAAAAATTTGTTAAATTTTTATATCAAATTTAATATATTCTAATTAATTATATTTAATGTTAATATATTGCTAAATGGAAAAAAATTGTTAAAATTTTTATATCAAATTTTAATATATTCTAATTAATTATATTAATTTTAATATATTCTTATTAATTATATTATTTTATTAAGAAAGGAAAAAACGAAAAAACAAAAATATGTGTCAAGCCCATTACAATTTTTTCATGAGCGTGATAGACACTGTCATGGCCGTGACATTTGAGGAATGACTTTCAATCCTCTCATATTTGAGAGGTATAGAGTATTCTCCAAAATTCAAATATCAAAATACTGTTCATGCAATGATAATATATAACCAATCGACATTTTTCATTCCCAAACCCATTGATTTCTTCCAAACTCATGAACCAATCACTCCGTAAGTAAGTGACTTTTTAAGTTAAATGAATAAAACAAGGAAAGTCTCTATCATATTCAAGCTCGTATGCATTATAGCAATTCAAACTAATTTAATGCAAGTTCTAGAGATATCTAAATGACAGAATTACACATCAAAGAAATATGGATAGGTATAAGATGTTTTTATCCTTTAAGGCTCAAATACTCACATCTCAAACAAATTTATCTAATCCTCATTCAAACTTCATCAATCAATTGTCTCACTTTGTCTAAGTGCATACCTTAGCAGTTTCAACTTATCAATGTATTTAGCCTTCATTTGAATCAGTTTTAGTCCCAATTCACACATATAGGTCAATTTATTCAAAACAATTTAGTAAAAATTTCTTTGACATATCTTATTAAATTGTCTTCCAAAAACATTAGGCACAAACAAGAAATCAAAAGAAAGTGTCCAAATAGGGTTCAAAAATAATTAAAATGTCATAAACTTGGAAAAATAAAAAATATCCCCCTTACACCAATTTAAAACATTGTCCCTAATGTTTAATGGTAAAACACAAAAGGTAGAAAAACAGGAAATAAAAGAGAAAAAATAAGAGACTACACTTTTTCTCTTTGTTTAGAGTGAGTGAGAATAAGGAGCTTATAGAGATAGTGAAAAAGAAGGCATTAAACCCTGGTTTACGAAGTATGGTGCTGTGTGATTTTGACGTGAGTGATTAGTGCATATGCGTGATTGGCACCTGGTGTTAAGGAAAATTGAGGGAGGCGACAACAACTTAAAACCAAAAGGTAATTTTATAATTTTATTAATTTCTTTATTATTATGCTACTAAATATCAATAAAAATAAAAGAAAGAAAATTGAAAATCCAAAGTTTGGGTTGCCTCTTAAGTAGTGTTTTTGTTTAATATCGTTAGCTCAACGGAATTGGGTGTTGTTGCTGTAGTTCGATGATACATGCATTCATTTGTCAGAATAATTGGATTATTTAAATCCATTTTCTTGACTTTTGCAATGTTAACATTCTCATAATAAGGTTTGAACTGACAACCATCAAGCTTAAAACCTTAAAGGTAGACGTGCTTTGGATTTCAACTATAGCATATGGAAATACATTGGTTATGACAAAAAGCCTAATCCAATGACATCATAAGTTAGGAAAAATCAGAGCCTGGAATGATAAAGGAAAACCTTCTTCCCATTGAAAAATTCTTTTTGGGTAATAAATTTGTTATGGAAAACTTTTGTTCTCTCTTTTTAAATTCTTGTATTTTCATAAGATTTGTTACGAATCCCCTCAAGTTCTTGCACTTGTAATTTTCTATCGTTTCCACTTTCATCAAAACTCTTATTGCATCACTTAACAGAATAAAATGCCTTATGTTCCAATTCAACAAGGAGGTGATAACCTTATCAAATACGGAGTTATAGGGAAACACATCAATTGGTGTCTTGTAAACTACTCGATACACCTAAAATATGTCTTACACCTACAATTTTCTATGATTTTCACTTTCATCAAAACTCATACTGCATTGTTTAACAGCCTAAATTGCCTTATGTTCCAATTCAATGAGGAGGTGACAAGCCTTTCCAAATACTAACTTGTAGGGTAACATGCCAATCAATATCTTGTAAACTGTTTGGTGCACCTAAAACACATCTTCAGGTTATAAACTCTAGTTTTTTCTCATCTATCCAACCATTTTTCTATGATTGATTTAATTTTTTGGTTTGAAACTTTAGCTTGCTCACTTATTTATAGATGGTATGACATCATGATTTGATAAGTCAATTTATATTTCTTCAAGGTTACCTCCATTATTCAATTGTAAAAAATGCTTACCTTCAAGCTGATTAATGCTGGCAGAATACTGAACTTAGAGAAAATGTTAGGTTTAAGAAAACTTGTAACCACTTTGCAATCATCAGCTAGGGTGGCCTTTGCTTCCACCCACTCATAATTGATAGCTAATAGAATATAGACAAAACTAAAAGAAAAGGAAAAGAGTCTTATAAAATCGATTCCCAAAACATCAAAATTTCATAAACCAAAATTGGATTTTATGGCATCTCTTTCCTTTGGGTGATAATATTTGTTCTTTGCCTTCACCTACAAATTTTACAAGATAGGTAAATATACCAAAACAATAAAGGCCAAAACAAACCACATTATAAAATTTTTCTTTTCATTTCTTTAACATCAAAAGTCCTCCACATGCATATGAACGATAAAATATAATGATGGATAAGATTTTATTTTAAGGTATATTCCTTCGAATTACCCAATTAGAGTAATATTTTTATAAATATAGGTTGTCCCATATATAGCACTTAGCATCACTCTTTAGTTTGTTCCATTAAACTTTTGTTAGACCTATAGGTAACATATTAGTAACCAAATAATATACTATATTTACATTACCTTGTCAATTATACACCTGTAGAAAATAATTGCTCATTCCAAAACACTTCTTGCAAATCAAATGTTGTCCAAACATAAGACAAGTTGTTTAAATAACCTACCACTTGATTTTTAGCACATTGTTTCTCTTTGATTTCCAAATCAAATGCACTCAGCTATAAAATTCACCTTATCAATCTTGGTTTTGCCTCCTTCTTTGACAACAAATATTTAAGAACTTTATGATTAGAGAAAATAACAACCATAGTACCTAATAAGTAAGATCAAATTGTTTTCAAAGAAAAAACTATTGTTAACAACTCTTTTATAGTTGTTGAGTATTTCTTTAGGTGTCAATTAAGGTCATAGATGTATAGTAAATGACATGAGGCACTTTTCTCACTAGTTCTTCCAAATCAACTCCTATAAATTTGTCATTTGCATCACACATGAGTTTGAATGACAATTCACAATTTAGTGGTTAAATAATGGGGGCTAAAACTAGTAGGTATTTCATCTTATTGAAGACTTCTTTGAAATCATCATTAAATTAAAAAATATCATCTTTTTAGAGTAACTTGCATAATCGAGATGCTATTTTTAAAAAATATTTGATAAATCTCCAATAGAAACTTGTATGGATAAGGAATAAGCAAACTTCCTACATACTAGTTGGGTAAAGCAAAGACTGAATAACATCGATTTCAGCCTTATCCACTTCAATTCCCCTAGAAGAAACTACATCCCTAATACTATATGTTGTTCAACTATAAAATGAAAATTTTCAGAACTAAGAACTAGGTTATTCTCCACGCATCTTTGCAAAATAAACCTCAAATTATTCCAACATTCATCAAAAGAAGCTTGATCCATAAAAACATTAATAATCTAATCCATATAATCTGAAAATATGCTTATCGTACACCTTTGGAAATTAATTAGCGTATTACAAGTTCCAAAAAGCATTTGCCTATATGTTCAATGAAGGTCATTTTTTTCCTGATCCTATGGAAAAATTGCCATTTTGAAGTAACCTAAAAAACAATCAAGAAAATAGTAAAATGCTTTACTAGATAATCTTTCTAACTTCTAATTAATAAATGGTTTTGATTTACAAAATTTAACTTTCTGTAATCAATTCAAACTTGCTTTCTATTTTCAACTCTAGTAGGAACTAAGTCTCTATCCTGATTGGTGACAACTATAATCCTAATCTTCTGTAAAATTACTTATATGGGGTTAACACACTCACTATCTAACATTAGATAGATTATCTTGACTTTGAGTAGCTTCAAAATTTCTTTCTTCACTACCTCCATCATTGGTGGGTTTAATCTTGTTTGAGGTTACCTTATGGGTTTAGCTCCTTCTTCTAAGAGAATCATGTGCATACAAGTAGAAGGGTTGATCCCTTCAATATCCATTACAGTTCAGCTAATGGTCATTTTGAATTTTTCAAAACCTTGACCAATTTTTTCTCTTGCATAAATGTCAACTTGTTTGAGATTATCACTGGCAAAGTGTTTCCCTCTTAAAGGAGTACTATTTAAATTGTTTTAGTAGTGGATTTAACTCTAATTTTGGTGCTTGTACAATTGAAGGAACTAATTATTCACCAAAAATGGGCACGCTTAACTCTAAGTACTATACAGTTGGCACCTGTTTCACTTAAAGTTATTTAAGGTTGCCACATACTCCTAAAAATAAGAATCAAGGAAGAAATCAATATCTTCCTTATTAAAAAGAATTTCCCTTATATCCATTTGTAGTTCATCCTTCCCATCAAGTTCGAACTAATCTTTTTATAGAAATTAAAGGAATTGTAATACTAAAAAATGAGTTCAATTTATAAAATATATCCCAAATTAATCACTAAGCAGGCTAAGAACCAAATTAAGTTACAAAAAGCTACAATTGAGTCTAGGCTTAAAGCAATTAAAGGCCCAAAAGCTAGCTAACGTAAAAATAGTTGTTTAGAAGTTTACAAGGACCTGTTAGAAATAAGTTTGAAGGAAATATGGGAGGATCTAGCATAGATCAGCTCTCGTTTACTCCTAGTAGTCAACATGTTAGCACATACCACTTCACATAGTTTTCTTACACTTCACGTAGTTTTCTTTTGAAAATTCAGTTGTTATGCTCCCTTCAAATCGTGTATACAATAGATATAATGGCAGGCCTCATAAGATTGTAGTCTTCCTTCCTCAAGCGATTCATTTTGGATGCCCAATGGATAGATTATTCCCTTCCAATTCCATTGAAGGAAAGCTTCCAAAGAGATTGGATAGTCATCCAGAGGATATTAGAGTATTGGTATACAAAGAAGAGATGGTTATGACTCTTATGTTAAGAGTTGCAAAGCTTTCATATTGGATAATAAGGTTTTAGTGTTTTGATCTTGTTGAATATGTGGAGCTTGCAGTATGCTACTAGCCAAAGTATAAAGGATAGCCTTGGAGTAAGTAAGTTGCATCATATAAAGTGATACAAAGGGATTGGAGCATCATGTCTTCAAATGAAGTTCTTGTAAGAGTCATTTATGAATGATTTTGAGGGTGCTTTATCCATTGGATCTTATCCTCATATACAGTGTTAGGTATTTAGTTAGCAAAATTTGATGAAAGGTAAGCGTTTCCTTTATTTAAGCATAACTAAGATCCTTCATAGGTCAAAGAGCTAACTTTAGCATTCTCAGTCTTACTGATTAGTGAAGGGAGTCCAGTGGACAGGACCAATGGGACACCAATTGTCAAACCATAACCAAGTAGATTACTCATTCCCTTTATGATATTTGATCAGTGGCTACAACCAAGTTCTTTGCTTAAAAATCTTATTCATTATCTAAAAGTTGTCTTACATGCATTTAAAGTTCCAAAATTTTTTGTTTTTAATATAGAGAACATGCACCTGCTTCACCCTTAAAGATTGTTTATCTTAAAAAGTCTCCAAATTCTTTTTACTAAGAGAGTTTTACTCACTACCGTAATTGAATATAGTCCCAAACCCCTTTCACTTTTAGGGAGGCATATAGTTTTCCAGTTGACCTTACAAAAATGTTTTTTGTAAGCTTCCCCAATCCATAAAAATGTCTTTAGGATTTTTCAATATCCTTATTGATCATTTTAGGCAAAGCATCATGGGATATCCAATGTATGTTGAGGTTATAAAAGATTGAAGATACTAGCTCTCTCCACATAGGATAGAGATTTGTTTATCCAATGCTCCACTTTGATCGTAACCCTATCAATTAAATGTTGAAATTCTCTTTATGGAATCCTATTGGAAGAGATAGGGATGCCAAGATAAATGAAGTGGGCTCTTTAAGGCTTAAGTTAGCATCATTAGTAATAGTAAGAGCTTGATCAGAAGAGTCTTTAGATACCATGATATAACGTTTGCTCCTATTAATTTCCAGTCCAGAGTGCTTAGAGAATAGAGAAATAGACCTAGTTATACACTCAACGGATGTAGGATCTACACCATAAAAGACTAATATATCGTCAACAAATAATAGGTAGGTAAGTTGCAATTGTTTATAACTATTATGATATTTGAAGTTGTTCTTGTTCATTAAGTTGGATGCAATGATCCTGGTGAGTACTTTAGTACATATAGGGAATAAGCAAGGTGATAGAGTATCTCCTTACTTTATTCTTCTAACTCCCCTGATCAAATTACTCGTCTTTCCATTGATAAGAGTGTCATATGAAGGGTGGTTATACACTGTCTTATCCAATTGAAGAAAAGAGTGGGGAAACCAAAAGCCTCAAAAGTTTGAATGATACAATCCCATGAAACTTAATCAAAAGCTTTTTAAATTTCATTTTTTATGATGCAATTTTTTCTTTTGTGTGATAATGCATCATCCTGTTTCCATATTAAGGGTTAGAATCCTAAATTTTTGAAAACGAGAAATGGCAATGAGAGATTAAAAAAATCCATTTCATACTCATGCATAAAATTAGTCTACACATATGTGAATTTGATTGTTTTGTACACACTATGATGACCGCTCATGCACTTATTTGACATTTTTAGGATATAATTGATTTTTTATGTGATTATGATACGAATAATGCCTATATTGTCTTGAAATTTTATTTGGTGAGTATAAGTATTGATTTAAAATTTTTGGTGAACATTTAGGAAAATTCTAAATTTCTGGTTATTTTTGGACTAGGAAAGATGCCAAGTGGCAGATGATTGATAAATGATAGTAGAATTAAGTGTCAATTGGTAATAAAAATTATTGATAGGAGACATTAAGATTTAATGACAAGAGTCATTGAAAATTGGGAGACAATTGGAATAAAAATTAGAGACAAATAGACTGGTTATTAAAGAGGACCAGGTGAGAACCATAGAAAATGGACCTGTGGCAAGTGACAAGTGTCATTTGCCACACCATGTCTTAACCCTTTATACTTTTCACTAATGAAAGATCAATTTATTTGTTTCTCATTCTTTCTTTCTTCTTCTCTTCATGACCTTCTCTAATTCTTCTCTTCTTCACTTCCACGATCCCCATGTCTCATGTTCGCTTAAGGTTACATGCTCTAAGTTTCAATATTTTTAACCTTGGTAATTACCGCAAGCGCACGGGTCGTTCGCATAGTACCTAAGTGTCGATCCCACGAGGAAGATAACTAGTCCTAAAATCTAACGGTAGCTAAGTTGCAAAATCTAATTAAACAACTATTGCAATAATTGAAACTAATAAATAATCAAATATGAGAATTTAAATCACCAAAAGAACAAATAGAAGCAACTCACACAAATAACCCGAATTTCAACCTAGAAGTGACTAATTAAGAGAAAGGGGGAATTTATTCGAAATTAAAGAAAATCTATCCAATTATGAATTTTTCAATTTAATGGTCCTAGACAGTCCTAAGGTGAATTATTCTGTCTCGAGTTATAATTCTTAACCCTAATTGATATTTCCTAATTCAAATTATGGAAATTCCGATCTTTCGATCTGCAATTTGTCCAAAATTTAAATTAGTTCTAACGCTATCTATTAACCTACTGGGAATCTGTGCTCGATCTCTCGTTACAAGACTCGACCAGTTTGATTCAATTCTCTACCTAACGATTTACTTAACTCTTGTTAACTTAAATCAATGATTTTTACGGGCTCACGCTCTCATTTTATTGCCCAATTATGAAGAATCAAATTAAATCACAATAAATCGAAATAAAACAAAATCAAAACTATCTTATTAATCTCAAGAATAAATCAACCCGAAGGTAAGTTTAGACAAACATCAACACTCTACGAAAAATATTTCTAATCAATCTCCAAAATTCCATACGTCAATGAATTTGAAATAACAACTAGAATATACTTTCAGAATGGATCTCAGAGTTACAATCTTGGGAAACTACCTGTTTCGGGAAGTACGTCGCGTCAAGTGTGTCTCTATGCCTCTTTTCCTTCGTCTCCTTCCTCGATCGATTGATCTCTAACTAGGTTTTCACTCAAATTTTCGACAGAGTCTCTCTCTTTTGTAGCTCTTAGCTCTCTTTGCTTCTATCACATCATATTCTATTTATATCTTCAAGGCTCTAGGTCAAAGTAAGGGTCGAAACAGTCCAAGAATTTGTCTGAAACTTGAGTTTTTTTGTCAGCCCGATGCAGTATACGATCATGGGCCCTGCCTGCCACTATCGTGGCTAGCACATTTTCCTTTCTGTCACGATCATGCCCTGACTTGATGCTCTCTATCACAATCGTGGCTCTTGGTGCACGATTGTGGCCTGACTGCTTTTAGTTCTTCCTCTTCTGTCATGATCGTGGCCTGTGTGCATGATTTTGGCCTGTGCTTTTTGGCCCGAAAACTCTTTAACTCTTCCCGTTCTTCCCTGTTTACCCTGCAACACTAGCAAACACATCAAGGTACCTCAAAAATATACAATTTAAGGTCAAATATTCAAACTAACCCATAAAAACACTTAAACATAAAAACTAACCTAATTAAACTTTGAATGCTTACTAAACACTTGAATTGACATTAAAATACTTATTAAATCTAATATGTAAACACAATACAAATTGTAACTATCAACATCCCCACACTTAAACGTTTGCTTGTCCTCAAGCAAATAAAAAACATAACAAATATAAAAAACACGCAATGTAGTAATGAGGCAATGGCTTCGACTTCGTGAAATAAATTTAATCTCGAACATAATCAATTAGTTATGTCAAATCATTAACATGTAAAATATGTGTCTAGGGGCTTTGAACTAAATATACAACTTAATCGAGACCTAAGTGTTAACTTATTTACCCGTTTCAATTGTACACACACATTAATAATTTTTCAGTCCCTCAGACTTCGTAACTGTTCCTAAGTACATTTTTCATGAAAATCCAAGCTTATTACAAGTCTGGTAGGTTTTTATTTAAAACACATTTTATTTATTTATTTATTTTGGGACCTAGCCTTTTACTCGGAGGCAAACATTTGTAATAAATGTTTATCAGGTTACTCGACTAATTCAATTGTTCACAGCTTGGTCGAAACATCATTATAGCCTTTTTATGCAAAGGCACATATTTGTGTTACGTGTCAATCCGGTTACTTAGCTACATCACGTTTTCATCTAGCTACTAGCTCTACTCATAACCCGAAGGTCAGCGGAATAGTGATTATTGAATTGAAACATTTTTTTACCTTGTTGCTTTTAGCTATTCGTTTCCATAAAAAAAGAACTAGTTGACCTACTTAACTTAAAAGGCCTCAAATTATGAATGAATGCGACAATCTATAGGGCTCTAAATTTTCACTAAGTCATAATTAGGCTGTATAATTATCCAAAGGCCCCCTAATTTATTAACTTCACAAGCTAATGATTTTCCACAACCTAATAGATTATGTCCAAAATTAAAAACAATTTACTCAATCAAGGCCATTGACATATTCACACACTTCACAATATACAACCTAATACTATCATACAGAATGCTAAAATTCACCTACAAAAGAAAAGACATAGAATCCCTCCCCACACTTGAACAACACATTGTCCTCAATGTGAGAATGGAACACACGCGACACATACAAAAACTGAATGTGGAAACAGAAATTTAAAATAACAAGGAATATAATAAATTAAAGAAAAATAAAAGTAAAATAAAAATGATAGAAAAATAAACACATAAGATAAAATAAAGCTGGAGAAAAATTTTTGGGTTAGATTTGGATCCTAAGGAGATAGAGGTGGTGATGGTGTGGGAAGTGGTATCTGAATACCCTGAACTTTGAAATATCGATGGAGTCGGCTTATTTCTCGGCTCTAGTGTCTTTGTGTGCACACCACTTCCTTTAATGTTCTGCTGCTTTTAGATATTGCATCTAAAACCATTGTCCAGTGTTGGTCCTCTTTTTCCTCTTCTTTTGAGTCCTCACTCGTTGATGCTTCCCGTGCCTGCCTAGTAGGCGCGGAGCTCTGTTAAGTCAAGAAGACTTTACTTCTTCTATTGTTTTTAATGAAAGTCAAATAATAATAATAATAAATAAGTGTGTAAACTATTTTGATGAATTTTTTAAGTGCGCAGATAAATATAAATGGCACAAATCATCAAATCAAGTCGATACTTAAGTAAAAGCTGAATAAGACATATCAAACGAAGTGTTCAAGTCTAAGAAATCAGACGAAGCATACGAATCTAATGAAGAATCTAAGCAAGTCGATGTAACTAAAGAATGTGCTAAGAACGTCAGTTAGTTGGAGTTCGTTACAGGACTCAACTAATAACAGAATTTAGAAGACTCGACAAGCAGATTTCTTAAGAAGACCGTTGGAGGCTTAGGCTATAAATATTAGTCATAGTCGTAGACTTCAATAAGAATTTTTGTATGTATAAAAATACTGAAGCGAAATTCTACGCTCAAGTGCTTATGTTTTGAAAAATATTTTGAGAGAAAAGAAAGAAAGAAAGAGCGCAAATACATCTGTACCGTGAGTGTGAAAACTCAAATAATATCTTTTCGAGAGAAAGGAAGGCTAGAGCCTAAAGAGGATAAGGAAGCAGATAAAGAATACTTTATGAAAGAGACCTGAAGAGGCTCTAAAAGTGTCGAAATAATACTTGTAACATTGAAGGAGATAGTGAAATCTCAGACAAACTCTGAGGACTGGACGTAGCCCAAGGTTAAGGGTGAATCAGTATAAATGGCGGTGCCATATTCTCTAACTTTTACCTTTTTAATTTTCTTTTTGTTAGAAGAATAGATACTAATTTTTGCTATTACATTACTCATCAAATCAAGTGTATTATTTAAACTTGTAATCGTCTAAATTTGTCAAGAAAATCAAGAAGTTTTTAAAGATTCATATCATAGATGATTTAACACAATTCAACCCCCTTTTTATGTATTATACATATCATACGTGATTTCTATATTAACAAGTGATTTACTTTAGTTGGTATCAGAGCAAGGTTTCCAGGAAGCACTCTTATAAAGTGAGGATAAAGATCCATGACTGAATCATATGTTTTTATAACCGAAGGTGCCTCGATCTCAAGACCACCGACATTCAATGGTGAAGATTATCATTATTGGAAGGACAGGATGCAGCTCTTCATAAAATCCACACACATTGATCTTTAGGATATCATTAAAAATGGTCCATAGATCCCAACAGACAACGAAGGAGAAAGCATCTCTCGTGACTAATAGTCGGTTGATCAGAAAGCTCGCTTGTAGTTAAACTCAAAGGCCAAGTTCTTTTTAAGTTGTGCTATAAGAAAAAGTGAATATGATAAGGTTCATGGATGCGAATCTACAAAGGAAATGTGGGACACATTAGCCATTGCACATAAAGGCACAAACCAGGTGAAAGAATCCAAGATTGGTATTCTTGTTCATCAGTATGAGCTGTTCAAGATGAAAGACGATGAGTCTATTGATCAGATGTTTGGACGATTTTAAACAATCATTAATGGACTTAAAGCTCTGAGAAGAATCTATGACAGTCAAGATCATGTTAGAAAGATTCTCATAAGTCTTCCAAAAAGATGGAAACCCAAAGTAATAACAATATAAGAGGCCAAGGATTTAAGCAAGCTGAAGGTAGACGAATTGCTTGGTTCGCTGAAAATTCACGAAGTAGAGCTTGATGCTGAAGATAAACGCAGAAGGGATAAATCTATTGCATTGAAGCCTGGTCAGAAGAGTCATAAGAATCAGAAGATGCAGAAAAATAGAAGTACATCTTCAAAAGCATTAAAGATTGAAGAAATCAAGAATGATGATACTAGTGAATCTGATCAAGATTCAGGTGAAGATGAAGATGAGCTATCTTTCATTTCAAGAAAGATTAGAAGGATGTGGAAAAAGAAACCAAGTGGAAATAAAGACTTCTCTTTCAAAAAGAATAGCAAATACAATTTGAAGAATGAGAAAAGTTCTATCATCTACTATGAGTGTAATAAACCAGGACATTGTAAGTCTAAATGTCCGTTGCTCAAAAGAAAACAAAAGAAAAGTCAAAAAAACAAAAAGAGCATGATGGCAACATGACAAGATCTGGATTCGTCTGAATCTGAATCCGACTCAGAAACATCAGAACAAGCAAATACATGTTTGGTAGCTAAAGAGGTTCTAACCTTGACGATCTTCAGGATGCCTATTTAGAATTGTTAGAAGATTCACATGTTATTTTGAAACAATATAGGTTATTGAAAAAGAAATTTGTTGAAAATATAAAGAACACAAAGCTTTTAGAAGAAGAAAACATCTGCCTCTAGAAACAAGTATACGATATGAAAAAGAAAGTAACCGTAGATAGATCTGAGGAAATTAATCAGTTAAAACAAAGGATTAATAGTCTTTCAGCAGATTTATTGAAATTTACAGAAAGTACAAAAAGGATGAATGATATGATTGGAAGTTATAGACATCCAAATGATAAAAGCGGTTTAGGTTTTAATAATAAGAAGTGTGTTTATGATAGGAATTTTGTTACTAAGAAAAAGAAACAATATTCTTATTATTCAAAGAAAAATTATAAGACTAACTCCAAAGGACCCAAGAAAATATGTGTATCTCAAAAGGATATAATTTATACTGCAGACGTCCTTACTTGGAAAAAGCAACCACCACCATTGGTATTTGAAAAGTCACTGCTCGCGACACATGACGGGCAAAAGGTCCATGTTCCTAGACCTCCAATATAAGCGAAGAGGATTAGTAACTTTTGGAGACAACAAGTAGGGTAAAATAATTGTGATCAACAAAATTGGTAAAGATTCCCTTTCATCTATTGATAATGTTCTGCTAGTTGATGGTTTAAAGCATAATCTAATCAGTAGAAGTCAATTATGTGATTCTAGTTTTGAAGTATCCTTTAATCAAAATTTTTGTATAGTAAAAAATAAGGATGGTTCTATATTCTTTTCCGCCAAGATATAAAATAATCTCTATAAAATCAACTTGGATGATTTAAAAAGTCAAAATATTTCGTATTTTATATCAAAAGATGATAAAAAACTGATTTGGCACAAAAAGCTAGGTCATATTAGTGTTAAACATATTTTTAAATTAGTTAGACTTGATTTGGTAAGAGGCTTACTAAAGATAAGTTTTAACAAAGATTTCTTTTATGAAAGTTGTCAAAAAGGAAAACAAGTTAAAACATCTTTTTCATCTAAGAACATTGTAACTTCGTCTAGACCTCTAGAGCTGTTACATATAGACTTGTTTGGTTCGACCAGACCAGCAAGTCTTAATGGAAAGAAGTATTGTCTCGTAATTATTGATGACTTTACTAGATTTTGTTGGATATTCACGAATCTCTTAAATGCTTTTAAGTTTTATCCAAAAAGTTACAAAATAAAAAAGGAATTTCTATTACTGGAATTAAGAGTGATCATAGTGGAGAATTTGAAAATGAAAATTTCAAAATGTTTTATGAAGAGAATGGAATTTTCCATAATTTCTCTACTCCTAGAACTCCTCAAAAAAATAGAGTTGTAGAGAGAAAGAACAGGACGATTCAAGAAATGGCAAGGACTATGCTATGTGAAATGAATCTTCCTAAGTCAAAAGTTGTAAATACAACTTGTTATATTTAAAATAGAGTATTTTTGTGACCTATTTTAAATACAACTCCATATGAATTATGGAAGGAAAGAAAGCTAAATATTTCTTATTTTCATCCTTTTGGTTGCAAATGCACTATCTTGAATATAAAAGAAAATTTGGATAAATTCAATTCTAAGATCAATTCAAGAATTTTTCTAGGTTATTCTATTAATTCTAAAACTTATAGAGTTTATAATCTTGTTTCTATATCTGTTGAAGAATCTATGCATGTAAAATTTAATGATGATTCTCATCTAGATAAAAGAAATGATTCTGATGATGAAACTCTATCTCCTCCTTTAGTTAATAACCTAGGCGATTCACCACTAGACGATCCATCTGATAAAGTGATAGATAGTTCTAAAATTATTAGCTTAAGAAAAGACTGGAAATATAAGTATTCTTGTTGGACCCCATTTTCGAAGTCCAACTCTTATGCAGAATATCTTAATATGTGAGTTTATCTCCCATAGAGAACACCTTGACCATTATCAGATTATCTTCTTTTCTCTGATACCACAGATGTCGTGTACTTATAACACTCATTCATCACCCATACTTGCATTCAAAACTCCCTTGTTTTTTTGCTCAGCTCCACTCTTTGACTATCCATTTATCTATTTCAACCCGAATACCTCAAGGAACAGCGTTGCCGAGTCCACACTTTACATATATACATGCTTCGGGGTTATCGACATAACTTTTGCTATAGACATCCAATTCAGGGTTTCTATGGATAGTTTGAAAGAAGATTTCAACAGCTACAACTTTCATGAAGACCTTGAAGGCCAGTGTTTTACTTATGAATGGTCAAAAATAGGACAGAAGATAACCATGAACAGTAACCCAGACGATATTGTGAACAGTAACACAGAGGAAGTCTGTGAACAGTAACATAGACGAATCCTTGTAAACAGTAACACAGACAAAGTCTGTGAACAGTAACACAGAGGAAGTATGTGAATAGTAACACAAACGAATCCTTATGAACAGTAACACAGACGAAGTCTGTGAACAGTAGCACAAAAGAATCTGTGTACAATAACACAGACGATACTCTTCAACTAATATCACTTCTTAACTCCTTCTTATAATCCTTGGCCTATGATCTATCCTCTG
>JANZXR010000004.1:10036285-10069207 GCA_027575705.1 Erythroxylum echinodendron
ATTGATTAAAGTGTAATATGTTTCGTTTTCGGTTTGAGCTAATCGAAATTCTGGTATAAAACAAAATCTTGGCGATTTTTGTAAACGAAATGTTTCTGAATAAAAGTGAGCCCAAATTTGTGATTATTGATTTGCGCGTATTCATAAGAAAAAAAGAAAAAAATTATTATACCGACTTTTGATTGTTTAGTGATATAGCACACCACCCTCGCGGGGCACAGACTCGGATATCACCATCGATATCAGGTTCGGGTCTAGCAGGAGTGGGGTGTTATAGAATTAATTGCACCGATTTGCTAACAATCTTATTTGGAAGGTCGTCTTTAATTACTTGACTTTCTTCTGTGTCCACGTTTTCCAGCTCCTTGTCTTGATTTTGACTTATAACTATAATAAGCTCCTTTGTGTTTGATTCAGTATTGCTTGGAAGAGTTCCAGCATTCCGAGTTAAGATTGCTTCCGCAAGCTGCCCCACTTGGACTTCTAAGTTATGGATAGATGAAGCGTGATTCTTTGTGACTTGCTTGAATTTACTCTCAAGCCTCTTGTGTGCTTCCTCCATTCCTCCTATCTTATCCAAAATTCTGTCCAACTTCAAATCCATCAAGCTGGTTTTGTCCTGTTAGAAGCTCGATTGTCCTTAGGGTCTGAACTATCCTCCATTATGTTTGTTGGACCAGGAGAAGTTTAGATGATTCTTCCACCCAGGGTTATAGGTGTTGGAATAGGGATTGTTACCCCTTCCCCGTCAAATTATGCCCCCATGTAATTTGCTTGCTCTGGTTTATCGTCTCCCATCAGATAGTAGTCCACCGAATCATGATCCATTTGGCCACATAGCTCACATTTCAATTATGTAGCCTTCATTGGAGCTGAGGGTGACGCCTTCATATTATTGAGTTGTCGTGCCAAATTATCGATCTTAGCTTGCATTTCTGTCATTTCGTCGACAGCGACAGCTCCCTTCTGTTCCCTAAAATTAGTAGGTTGCCTACTACATTCACTGGCCTATAGACAACTATTGCTAGCCACCTTCTTTATTAGCTCTTCTGCTTCATCGACCGTCTTTCTCATTAACGATCCTCCCATCACTGCATCAATGGTACCTCGAGTATTTGGGTTCACTCTATTGTAAAATTTCTATAGAAGGAACTCTTTGGGTAGATTGTGATGTGGGCATCTCCTCTACAGATCCTTGTAGCGCTCCCACGCTTCATAGATAGACTACCCATCACCTTGTTGGAAGTTTGTGATCTCCTTAATAATTTTGGTGGTGTTCGTTAATGAAAAGTATTTATCTAAGAAGGCTCACACTAGTTGTTCCCATGTCGTAATGTTGGCGGGGCTTAGTGAATGATACCAAGCCCTCGCACTATCCCTAAGTGTAAAAGGAAACAACCTAATCCTCACTGCGTCTTGCGACATCTGGTGATACCGAAAAGTATCAAAAATCTTGAGAAAACTCACTATATGCGCATTCGGATCTTCATTTGCAAGTTCGTAGAATTGGACGTTCTGTTGAAGCATGTTCAAGAGGGCTGGCTTAATCTCAAGGAGACTGCTTGAACAGGTAGTCTAGCCACTCCTTGGTTTGTAGGATTGAATCCTAGCCTCATAAAATCCATGAGGGTCCTCTGTTGTTGCCTACCAGGGTTAACTTCTTGATCCACGTTTCTTTGGAATTTTTCGACCATTTGTATTTTTTCGATTTCTTCTTCTTCTTCTTCTCGTTGAGCTTTCCTAAAGGTTCTTTCTAAACGTGTTATGTCTAAATCAGACGTCTTAGTTGCGCGACTCGAATCCCTTGTGACTCTTGTGTTCATACAAGAATACGAATCCTAAGTGAAATGAATGAAAGAAAATAACAAACCTAAAGCCTTAAATTATAGAACTAACTTTCCTTCCCTAGCAAAGGTGCCAAAAACTTATTCGCTCAAGGTTACACGCTCTAAGTTTCAATATTTTTAATCTTGGTAATTACTGCAAGTGCACGGGTCATTCGCGCAGTGCCTAAGGTGTCGATCCAATGAGGAAGATAACTAGTCCCAAAATCTAATGGCAGTTAAGTTGCAAAACCTAATTAAACAACTATTGCAGTAATTTAAACTAATCAAGAATCAAACATGAGAATTTAAATCACCAAAAGAACAAACAAAGCAACTCACACAAATAACCTGAATTTCAACCTAGAAGTGACCAATTGATAGAAAGGGGGAATTTATTTGAAATTAAAGAAAATCTATCCAATTATGAATATTTCTATTTAATGGCCCTAGACGGTCCTAGTGTGAATTACTCTCTCTTGAGTTATAATTCTTAACCTTAATTGGTATTCCCTAATTTAAATTATGGAAATTGCAATCTCTCGATCCATAATTTGTCCAAATCCTAAATTAGTTCTAACGCTATCTATTAACCTACTGGGAATCTGTGCTCGATCTCTTGTTACAAGACTCATCCAGTTGGATTCAACTCCCTACCTAACGATTTACCTAACTCTCATTAACCTAAATCGATGATTTTTACCGGCTCACCCTCTCAGTTTATTGCCCAGTCATGAAGAATCGAATTAAATCACAATAAATCGAAATAAAACACAATCAAAACAATCTTATTAATCTTAAGAATAAATCAACCCGAAGGTGAGTTTAGACAAACATCAACACACTACAAAAAATATTTCTTATCAATCTCCAAAATTCCATACATCAATGAAATCGAAATAACAATTAGAATATACTTTCAGAATGGATCTCAGAGGTATGACTGCGGGAAACCACCTGTTTCAGGAAGTACGTCGCATTAAGCATGTCTTCGTGCCTCTCTTCCTTTGTCTCCTTCCTCGATCGATTGATCTCTAACTAGGTTTTCACTCATATTTTCCATAGAGTCTCTCTCTTTTATAGCTCTTGGCTCTCCTTGCTTCTATCACATCATATTCTATTTATATCTTCGACGCTCTAGGTCAAAGTCGGGGTCGAAACGGTCTAAAAATTTGTCCAAAACTTGAGTTTTCTGTCAGCCTGACATAGTGCACGATCGTGGCCCTTCCTGCCATGATCGTTTATGGCATTTTTTCCTTTCTGTCACGATCATGGCCTGAAGTGCACGATTGTGGCCTGACTTTACACTCTCTGTCACGATCGTGGCTCTTGATGCACGATTGTGGCCTGACTGCTGTGTGCACGATCGTGGCCTGTGCTTTTTGGCCCAAAAACTCTTTAACTCTTCCCATTTTTTCCTATTTATCCTGTAACATTAGCAAACACATCAAGGTACCTCAAAAATATATAATTTAAGCTCAAATATTCAAATTAACCCATAAAAACACTTAAACACAAAACTATCATAATTAAACTCTAAATGCATACTAAACACTTGAATTGACATTAAAATACTTTTCAAATCTAATCCTAAAACACAATACAAATTGTAACTATCATCTTACCCCCATCAACATTGAAGCTTTCTCTAACCCTTCACCTATTACTCTCATTTTTTTTTTGTCTTTTTCATTATCATAACAAGACCTAACCCTACCACCTTTGAATGGTGATAAACGAATGGTGCTTGAGAAGCTAAGTTTAAGTGTGGTTTGAAGACATTGAAGCTAAACAAGTAAGTATAAAGCATCACTATTCATGTCTTGATAAATGAAATAAGTTTTAATGATAGTGAGAGGTTAAATGTTTATGAAATGGTGATGTGTATACATGTAAATCGTGAATGAAGAAATAAGCTTATAAATATATTGGTTTTGTGTTTAATATGATTAACCTTTCATAAGTTGTTGTAGAAATGAGTTCAAAATTAAAAGAGCATTAAAATGGTGTAGAAAGAAGTGCAGAAAATTGAATTGTAAATAGATGTTCATGTTCTATTTCTGGATATATATAAAGTGTATCTCTTTGGTTTTTTTAGAGATAAACTAAAATGAGTTGAAGCTAATGAAAATGAGTACTATGGTGTCTTGAAATGAGGTAAATTATAATGATAAGTTAAAGATGAAATGAAGTTGAACATGTGCAGAAAATTGATGATGAATGTCTATATGACTATGTTTTGTTTTTGGTATTTATGATCAATCGTGGATTTTGATTTGTGTGTGGATAATATTGAGTTTAAATTTATTTAAGAATGATGGGGAAATGATGAGTAATCAAGCTAGAAATGATAGACTAGGCAAAAGAAATGAACTAGGATGAAAATGATGATGAAGTGTGTTGGAATATGTTAGATGGAGTATTTTCACTGAATATGTATATGTATTTTACCTATATCGTGATCCGTAGATATCAATATGGGATGATTTTTAATTTATATTAAACTAGAGATATATGGCTACAATTTTCGTGAAGGAATTGAATTTTAATTATGTCCCTAAAGGTTTTGAAATTTGGATTGAAGTGGAGTATTGAGTGTTGTTTCAGTTTGAGAATAATATTTAGTATTTTAGGTATAACTCTAGGAATAATGAACCAAATTGTATCAACTTTAGTTCATTAGAAACTTAACACATAGGGAAATATTTGTTTAGAAAAACATATTGCCTAAAAACCTCATTTTCTAGGTAATAATGGTCATAAAAACTGACCTAAAAATTTGTCCTAAGAAAAACTGGAAAACTAAAGGATAAATGGGAGATTAGTTTCTATCACGATCGCGGCAGGGACACCACAATCGTAGGCATTGATTTTTCATGGTAATGTTTTGATTGTGCAATAGTTGAACTAATTAAGGATAAAGTATATAACTATGATTCTTTTGGACTTAATTGGGGCTTAAAATGAACATAATTTGATGTTGGAAAAGTTGGTTAAATATGTGATAAGTTTTCATTGGACAATCTATCTCGTATCTGGTGCTGCATGGTTCCACTCTGCAAGAACTCCGAATCATTCTCTTGATCGTGATGTTATACTGTAAGAAAACGGATGTTTGATGCCAATGCATCTAAATGTGAAATGTTTAGAGTGTTAAATGAGGACATAACTTAGTGAATGAATTGTTTGATACATTATGAATGAGGAATTATGGAAAAAGAATAGGATTTCATGAATGAAGAGATTAAGTAGGAAATGTTGAATTAAATGAGTGGAGGTTAGAGACTTTAATACAATAAATGGGTAGTGTAATTAGCATGAAATGAAATTGCATTAATGTATATAAATTATGGAAATTTTGGGGTAGAATTGATGCTTGTATTAGTGTTAAATTTGTGTGGATGAAGGAAGAAAAATGCAGGGCACGATCATGGCTCTTATTTCTGTCACAATATTTCTATCACAATCGTGGCAGGAACACTACGATCATGGCCAGACCTATGGAGAAAAAGAGTTGTCTTTTGAGTTAAGTATGAACCAACCAATGCTAAGGTGCTTCCATATGAGGTAATTAGGCTTGAATGAGATCTTAAGTAAACTTAGCTAGGGATGTCAATAGGCCAGGCCAGGCCCGTGGCCCGCGTGGGCCAGGATGGTCCGGCTCGTGACCCGGCCCGCCGATAGGCTAACTGGCCCGCCTATATTCAAAAAAATACAAAACGGTGTCGTTTTGAAACGACGCCGTTTTGTCGAACCGCCCCGGCAAACCACAGTCGGCCCCGTGGCCCACCTATAGCCTACCAAACTAGGGCCAAAAATAGGCCAGGCCGAAATTGACATCCCTAAACCTAGCTGATAATGAATGAGGTGAGTGAAGTGTGTAAAGTGCATTAGGTATTAAAGAATGATTGAAAGATGTTATTAAATAATTATGAGATGTGAATAAAGGAAAAATACCTGGGATTGTCAATATGAGCATGCATTATACATTACACATATACATGTGTGTATAATTGAATGTTTATGTGATTGTGCAATTAATAATGTGTGCAATATGTGTATTGCATGATATTGATATATAGGATAGAACGTCCACGTCTAGACGTTTCCGGATCATGAAAGAAAATGCTAATCTGGAGCGTACTATGAATAACCTAGATGGTCTCACATGTTTAATTGTTGTTTTAATTTTTGTTAATTGTTGTGATATGAATGTTTTGATTCCAGACATTGAGTGTCTGAGGCGTTTGATGCATGTAAAAATCATCGGAAGTGCTCATTGAATGTGAATTTGATAGAATAAGTGATTCTCAACTTAAATGTTGAATGTTGGACCAAGGTCTGATAATAAATGTGAATGTGAATGTGAATGTGAATATGAAAGTGTAAGACTAAGCAAAATTGATTGACTGAATACATGTGATGCATTTCATTACATAAATGCATGATAACATAAAGGCTATTGTGACCAGAGTAGCTACCAAAAAAGAGCTTAAAGCTTAGAAAGTGAAAAGAGCTTAAAACTAATAATGTGGTAAGAGCCTCTGGCTCACTATATAAAATGATCCCCGTATCTTTAACAGATAAGGGACAGTTATTAATGAGCTTGATATCTACAAAGGATACAGGACAATTATAGGCACTCAGTCATAACAATAACAATTGAAAGTGAGTCTCATGAACATTGCATATATAATTGATATGTATGTCTTAATGATTGAAATACACTGTTTGAATTGTTTGATTGTGAAATGTGAAATAAATGAATAAAGTATTAATTGATCCTTTATGATGAATTAATAAAGTGATGTGAATTATGTGATTACATGAACTGTATGTGTTATGTGTTATGAGTGAGACATCAATGGTGAGTAGCTCACTGAGTTCACAAAACTCAACAAAATTATAACTTTTTTTCAGGTTCAGATGAGATACCCAGTTAGACAAACTGGAATATTGCCGCTGAAATCAAATAAGAGATAGAGGTCGGGATTAGTTCATGTCTACATATGTGTACCATTAGTTTTGTAGTAAAGAATGCATTCTGAAAATATTGTATCATGTGTATCTGAATAATTTTGTTTTGTAATGACTTTCCAAATTGGAAATGATTGTAAATGAGATTGATTAATGAGTGTAATAAAAATTGTGATTATGATGTTTATGAATAAAATGGGCAGATATTGATTATTGATTTTCTGTAATATGCTTGTGTTGTTTTAAAAAAATCTGTATTGAGTTTGACTGACTGTCCTAACACACCACCCTTATAGAGTGTATTCTTGAATACTGTCTGTATATTCGAGAATATGCCCTATAAGATTGGAGTGCTACATATAATTTTTCAAATGCTTCTAAACTAGGATAATATTGTCTCCAATAGACCTATCATTAATAAAGATGTTTGGGTTAGATTAATAATGTAAGGAAGCATAACCTTTAGTTTGTCAGGCAGGAGTTTGGCTATGATCTTACAGAGTTGAATATTATGGTTCTAATTTATAAGTTTGTTCCATACATATTTTTAGATGCCCTGCTACTATTTATGGTTTTAAACATTTTTACCTTTTGATTCTTTCCTAAATAGTGGAGATTTGGCGTAAAAGTAAGCATATGGTTGAATATTTAATTAGAAGATTTTGAGACAAAACACCAAACCATTAAACACATGAGTGGAATGAGTAATAACTGGGAATAAAATCACCAAAATATCATGCATGCTTTAGAATAAGATTGTCTTTGTTAATCCTTGAGCAAGTTTCTTTGTGAAGTTTAATTGTGATGTGTGCTATTACTTCAATCTTGAATAACTTGAATTTTAAAGTATACACACTCTTTGATTTCATAAGAAATGGATTGATAAAACTATATTGACGATACAATTTTGTTTTAAATATAGTTTACTTAAGTATGGGCAAAAGATAAGGGTAGGAGAATTTGATAAGACCATTAAAGATAATCATTATGAATATTAATTCCTTTGGTTATATGTGATTATTAATTCTGCCTTGAAGAGTTACTTATCTTTTGTATTAAGATGATTCTTCATGAATCTAGAAGCTAAACTAATCAAAACATTATAAAAATAAGGTGCAGTTAAAGGGATAAAAATAACAATAATGTTTATGAGGATTAGGTATGGTCATGTTCAGTGGAAATTCCAACTTCTAAATTTCGAATTTGCAAAAAAAAAAAGTGTCATGATTTGTTTACACCTTATCTTGACCAAGTCTAAATGACAATAGTGAAGTTATAATTTCTTGGAGTCAAAGAATCGCAACAAAAAGATCCCATCATCAACAAAACATGGGACAAAGTGGCTATAAAAAGGACTAAAGAGAAAGAGGGAGATTAACCTAAAATTTTCCATCTCTATTGTCTAGCTTTCACCAAATTCTTTTTTCCTCTTTTAATAGACATTACTGTAGCTTTTTTTTACTAGATGTTCGTAGTAGTTATGATTGTTATTGACTAACTTGCTTTATCTTGGTCGAAGATAATCAAATCCTTCAGAACTTTGTCGATTGAGAGATAACTGGGTCTTATTGTTGAGCATTTCATCTATTTATATATTGAATTATTTTTATATGCTTTTATTTTTATGATTATTGTTGATTGATTTCTAATGTGCATTATTCGTTTATAGATCAAAATAATCATTTGTTAGATTAAAATTTAAATACGTAAAAATTCAATTCCTTTAATTTTGCAATGACTAAGAGTTTTTAAATTTTTTGTATCAAAAATTACTAACTTCTAGAAAAAGGGGCTCAACTAGATTAAATGGAATAATGAATATTGTATTATCATGTTTCGGTAGTTTTTCTTTTCTTAAATCTATTGTTTAATTAAATTTTGGGTTGTTTTTAAGGTTGGTAAATAATAAGAGTTAGTTGAATTATATGCTTTTTATATACTAATCCTAAAGAAAGACAAGTATTCAATGCCACCTCGAATATGTAATTTATGAAGTAATATTCTTTTTGTATCGATGATCAACCGTAGTTCCAATGGTTGAAGCAATTGTAAACTGATGTTTGTTTTCTTTACACAAGTATTTAATACCACATCGAATATGTGATGGATGAAATAATATTCTTGTTGTATCGATGATCAATCATAGTTCTAATGATAGAAGCAACCGTAAACTGATGTCTGTTCCCTTTAAACAAGTATTTAATACCATATAGAATATGTGATAGATGAAATAATGTTCTTATTGTATCAATGATCAATTGTAGTTCCAATGGTAGAAGCAACCGTAAACTGATAATTTTGTTGGTAATTCTCTTTTTATTATCTACATAATTTAGTTTATTTTATTTCTCATGAAATTTTGTATCATCACAACTCTCACTGCTTTAAATATTTCTTTTGTAATGATTAACGAACTAAAATTCTTCGCGGGAATGATTCCTACTTTCCTATACTATATTTATTTTATTACAAGAATTTATATTATATTTTGAATGCAGATTTCACCAATATTAATGTGATATTATCTCTATTATAATATTTGTAATATTAATTTGGTATTATTTAATACAGTATTTTACCGTTGTTAAAATTGATACTAATTTGGATAACAAAATAGAGTTCAGATTTTCTGTACTTAATACTCTAAGTTAACTCTGTTTCGCGTCAAAACGACATCGTTTTATGTCTATTTATACCAAAAAAAATGGTCATTTTTGGCGCAGAATATAGTTGAAACAAGGTATTAGCTACAGAAGTTAGGATGCCAACGTAACATTGATATTTAGAGATTAAGAAAATTATGTGTCTTTCACTTGGTACTTTGTGCGAGAATAAAAATTAAAATGATGAACGACGAGCACTTGCATTCCTTCCGTTCAAGTTAGACTGACGAGTCATAACAAAGTGGCTTGTCTCTGATTTTAACCCTTATCCCGTGAGAAGGACTAGCTTGGTCGCAAATGCGCTGAATCATGATGATGCCCTCGTGCTGATTCTGGTCAGCTACTTCATGATGGAGGGGTTTGGCTGTGATTAGTAAGTTAAGATAATAGCAAGGACTTTGGTTCACCTGCATATTGTGAAGGTGCTCAAATTAAGGTATCATTATAGCAGATCTCCTTTGTTGAAATTCTCTCTTTCCAATATTTTGTCTGTGCATATATATTAAGAAACAGGAGAGTGAGTCGGTAAAAAAATCAAACTATTCCATAAGTTAACAGACAAAAGAATAATCTGTATGTCTTCTTATATATTTGAAACTTTACCATCAAATGTTTTAAATTTGTGAGAGTTATAAACTATTGAAAGGTTCTATTTTAAAGTTTGGCGTAACAAAAGGTATTTTGCTATGGATCTATCTGCGGAGCATGGGCCCTTTTTTTGGGCAATCGTAATTGTTTTGGAATTTCATGTATCTATGTAAGCTTCTGACAAAAACGGAATTAGTTGGGAGATCAAAGCTTTGGCTTTTGGATTGAAATTGGCAAAGAACTCGACGTCTCAATAAATGCTGGGCATGCACTTAAATGCTATAGATGATAATTACTTACTTGCCGTGTAGTTAAATATATATGTTATCAAATACATAAAAGCTTCAAGTTTGACTTTGTCCTCAATTTCTTGTATTCAAACTATTTGCTGACTGGCGGTTTACGTATATGCTTGTCAAATATGGTTACGATTATTATAATTATTGAAAGTATAAAAATGATCAAGAAACATTAAATGAAAGGTGCAAAATTCTTCAAGTCCTAGCAAACATAAATAGCAAATATGGAGACTTCAATATGCAATCTGAAAAAGTAAAATATTGTTTGAAAGATGATTAAACAAAAGGTTGGATCGAGCGTATCCTTAATGAAACTCTCTTGAATGCATAGTTTACCTAAACTTCAAATTGATGAATATCATAGAACGGATCCAAATGGGATTTTGTTTATGTTACTTTTGCGTGTCCCTGTTATAATCCGAAATGGAACTTGATAATGGAAAATTGGGAGGAGAATAATTTTATTTCTTGGACCACCTGTGCTTTCGATATGCGAAAAAGGGTCTCCAAGTTCAATTGAAGACGGGGGCTAGCTCCTTATATCCTTCAATTGGATCCATTCCAATAATTTATGTTCAGCTATATTTAATTTATTTTAATAAAATTTGATTGCACTATTTAACTTATTAAAATCATATTTTATAGACATTTTTCGACATTACCTATCTTATATCAGAATCATGTACATGTAGAAGAGAAATGAATAGTTATTGTGTTTATTGAAGCTGACAAAATAAATCATCAATCAACAATTCGACGACTGAGAATGAAGCGAAGAAGATAGAAAGTGGGTGTGGCACAAGGACAACGCTTGAAGAAGGACGGCCATTTTCCATCAAAATCGGATCTGGGTCCAAACTACAATGTCTATTATCTGCCATTCCAAGTCCCAACGTACCAGTTTGGTGAAGTCAAACCTCAAGCCCTCATAATTTTCGTAGTATCTAAGTCACACTTCACATTTTACTATTTTCTTAATCATAACCTACTTCATATTTTCTTTCTTCTTACCATTCCAAATTGCTTCGTCAAACATAAGTATCTCGAAGAAGAATCTGTTACTTGTTTGTTTATCTTTTGCTTCGTTATGTTTGTACTAAGAATTCCATCACGTAGTCTCATGTACCGATGGCGGGGGAACAAGCTGTTATTATTCTATTAAGTTGGGACAAATTTAGTGATTTTAATAAATTACCCCATTATCGGGGAATGGCCTCGATTTCATGAGTTTAATTAAAGAATCTTGCAGTGAGATAACATATAGATCCTTTGCGGGATTTGGAAAATCGCTGTGATTATAAATGAGGTGAGTAGAATGCTTTTCATAAAAATACAGTGATTAAAAGTAGTCACGTTAATTAGGTGTTTAGTAATCATAATACAGTTAATTCTGAAACATGTAATATATCATATAATAATGTTAAAGAGTCACACAAAGAATTAAGTTTTGACTCAAATTAACCTGCTTTCAGAACTGCTCAAACAAGCATAAAGTGAGTTAATCTCATTCAGGATTATAATTGTATCAAGGAGAGATTCAATATCATGTTAAGCTTCATTAGATGTTGGAGTGGCTCATCAAGATATATATTTCCTTTTCAAATAGACATTTTCCATAACCTATATATGAAAGAACTGTATTCCTGTGCGAGGTTGAACAATTCTCTATGTATAAAGTTATGTATCACCACTTTATTTTATTGAGGTGATTAAATTATAATCTGAAGCTGACCCCCAATTAGAACATGTCCAGTTAGATATTTGGTTGGTTGAAACGGAAACGATTCGAATCTCAATTAAAACCCCATGTGGGCATTCAACTGTATACACGACTATCCCTTCTCTGTTCTTCTTTTAATGCAAGTGCAAAAGAAATGTAGAAGAATTAACATAGGCACATGCGGGGTGGGTTAATTAGATTTCCGTGAACTATGTCTAAAGCAACTAAAAGGACGTACATATAACGATTCTTCAAGAGGCAGGGATTTAATTCCGCTTGCACCAATATGCATACAAAATGAGAATCCGTACCGTAACTATTCCCAACGCTCAGTCTTCCATCACCTAATCTCACTCAAAAGTCACCAACTCACTTATTTTATATCTCTATGTCTCACTCCCTGGTTCAACTCTGGTCACCCAATTTAAAAAAAAAAAGATCACGTAATCAACCAGCAGGCACGAAAGTGCACACAACTAACAAAGCTTTCGTCCGCACTTTAGCAAATTTTGACAGCTGCGACTATACTGTCTGGTAGAACAACCAGTCAAAACCTTGTTCCTTCTCTCTCTCTCTCATTTTCTCACATGCACTGGAAAAATAAACCCTAGCAGCTAGCTAACTAATCCTTCTCTTTCTCTAGAATTTCTAGCAATGGATCATATATAGTACACCAGCTAGTTGGCTAACGACCCTTCAAGCTCTTTGTCTTAAGAACAAGTACAAAGACACCATTTTCTTGGGCAGTTCACAGTATCTCCTCAGAGTCATCTACCTTTCTTTTATATTTCTCACCTGCAGGTCTGCTCTGCTATTCTGTACCATCTCTTCTTCTCTTCTTAAAAGCATTGTCAACAACTTCTTTTCTTTGCTGTCACAGTTGGGGAATTACACGGCTTTGATTTTCAGATAGGAAAACACAAGTCTCTAGATTATCGAACAACTATTCAGTTCCTGTCTTTGGAAACCTCCCTGACGATTTTCTTTTCTCCTTTTCTTTAGTTTCTTTTAAGTGATTCTAAATTTGGAATAAGTGAAAAGATTGAAGCTTTGCTCAGGTTGTGGACACAGTTGCCATAATGGCTGCGCCACCCAGTAAGCGCTTGCAGAGTATGTTGCAGGCTGCGGTGCAATCAGTTCAATGGACTTACAGTCTCTTTTGGCAAATTTGTCCACAACAAGGGTAATTTTCAAATTATACCTAACAGTCAGAATCAGTGCCCTCTCACATTGTTTTTCTTCCTGATATTTAAGTTGATGATTTATGAATATATGATCAGGATCTTAGTTTGGGGAGATGGGTATTACAATGGAGCAATCAAGACTAGAAAGACAGTGCAACCAATGGAGGTCAGTGCTGAGGAGTCGTCCTTGCAAAGGAGCCAGCAGCTTAGAGAGCTTTACGAGTCATTATCGGCGGGAGAGACTAATCAGCCGACACGTCGGCCTTGTGCAGCCTTGTCTCCGGAGGACTTGACGGAGTCGGAGTGGTTTTATCTTATGTGCGTGTCATTCTCATTTCCTCCTGGTGTTGGGTAAGTTCTACGGCGGACTAGCTTTCTTTTTGGTTTGATCTTCTACATTTTCATTTTCAGTTAATTGATATACTTGATGCTCAGGTGCATTAGCGTGCTAGTTAAATAGAAAAAAATATGGGTGGATGATCTCTTGAACTGTAGATTCTTTTGTAATGTAGGCTTAGTGAAACTAGCTGAGAATTCTGCGCAAAAAAGAAGCAAAAAAGGCAAAAAGCTTTCTCAAAAGAAGTAGGGCATTTAATGAAAAAGGTATGCAAGTCAGTTTTTTCCCTGAAGGAAGAGAAGAAGAAAAAAATGGAGGTGCCTTCGCTTCTTTCCATAATTAAATATAAGAGAAACCGAGGGCCTTCTGTAAGGCTAAATGCTTAAATAGCAGTAAAGGATATCCCAGTCCACATAGGACCAGGAGGAGTAGTAAAGAATGTTAAAAGAGGATGATGAAATGACAGGCATAGATTGCACGATAGACGATACCTTGTCGTTTATCCGCACTCGTATTCATGTCTAAAACGCAAGAGTGACCACATCTATTTCATTTCTTACGAAGTGGGAAGGGGAGCACATAAAGGAGCTGTTTGTGATTAATTTCCTTTCTGAGAAGAAGCTGGCTTCTGATCATTTATAGTGCTTTGATGGCTACCTTGACGACACTTTAGTTGCTAGCCTTCATGTCATCTTCGTTCTAATGAGAAGGCCTTACGATTCTGGTTAAAGCTGAAAGAAGTACATTTTGCTTAGTTCTTCGCAGCTTGACAATGGTCGAAAACTACTTTTGAAACTGTTGGCTAGGGGAATGTATTTCTTAGAGTTAAAAGATCTTGATAATGGTTGAACAATAGATATTTAGGCTGCTTCTTAATTTGGAATCTCTACATAACCAAGCTGATCTGCTATCTTCATATATATGTAATACCAACTAATTATGCCTCTCTTCCATCGGTTAGTATTACACTAAGTTACTGACATCATATACTTTGACTGTCAGGTCGTGTAGTAATACTTTGAGTTGTTCACTGATTCATACTCATGAAGCAAAATAGTTCTACGAATTGAATAGTATTTGTTTGGTGTGCTCTTAGCTAGAATTTGTTCGTCTTGTTTTTAGAGCCACTACTCTTCTGTTCTGTGGTGCATAGTATTGTGGTTATCCAATGGGAACATTTTGGTCCCCCACCTGCATTCTTTCAACAATTCTTGCTAGGACTACCAACGATTCACATTTGCCACGTTTTGCGTCCATTTGAATTTACTAAATCCGCTTTTGTCTCTAAGTATACCCTCATCGATGGTTTACTGGGAACAAATTCGTTACCTGCATTCTTTGAACAAATTCGTGGCTGGACCACTCAACGATTCATTTCGTTTGCCACGTTTTGCGTCCAGTTGGATTTACACTCATTAAGGGATGTGTAAATACGCAGATTTTTAAGCTTGAATTGATCACTGAACCTCTGGTGTTGGTAAGGGCTAAAACAAGCACTTCACCACTAATCCAGGTACAGGTGGTTAGGTTTTCCCATTCAGCTTACTAGCAACGATAAACTCCTAGCTAGGATGGCTCACAAAGTGAGCTAACTGATAGTCCCGTGGAAAACTCAATTTTCTTTTTGATGTATTATATTCAATTGGAAGCAGATCCATATAATTTGACGCAATATTGCAGCGAATATATTTATACTGTTCATAGATGCATGTAACTGGGACTTAAAAACACTCCGAATGCAGTGATTTTTAAAGAGAACCCAATTATCATTTTGATGGATTATCATAACATGCAGCTTACCAGGAAAGGCATATGCAAGGAGACAACACGTATGGCTTACTGGTGCAAATGAGGTCGACAGCAAAACGTTTTCGAGAGTTATACTTGCCAAGGTACAGTATCTGCCTCACATCACCATATCTTCTTCCAAACTTACCAGTCACAGCTCAAACTCACTAGTTTCTAGTTAATCAAAACAATTCTTCTTCTTTTCTTTTTATTTACTAACCTGAGTCATCTTCATCGTTTTTGAACATGTTACTTCCCCAAACACATGGGCTATAGAGCGCTCGTATACAGGTAATATTACTTGGCACTTACCCCATGCAGTTTGATCATCTGTTACATTACGTACATGGCTTCCTTAATTTCTTCACGGCTATTAAGTTGGTCACGCATTTCCCGTTCAACTCTTTCAGACCGTGGTATGCATTCCTATCCTTGACGGTGTCGTCGAGTTTGGCTCAACCGAGAAGGTGAACAAACAATCTCTTTATGGAACTATTGCTGTGCATTTTTACATTGGTTCGGTCGAGCAATTAATGCTGATCAACTACTTGAATGTACAGATTCAAGAGGATGTTGAATTAGTACAACACGTAAAAGGATTCTTCACAGACGACAACCACCCTCTTCCACCAAAACCAGCTCTCTCTGAGCACTCAACTTCCAACCCCGCCACCTCATCGGGTCACCACTCTCGCTTCCACTCTCCTCCCGTTCCAGCCATGTATGCCGCCGCAGAAACACGCTCCAACGTTGATCAAGAATACGAGGAAGATGAAGAGGAGGAGGAGGAGGAGGGGGAGGAGGAGGACGACGAGGAAGATGAAGAGGAACACGGGTCAGATTCAGAAGCCATAACCGGTGGTCGAACCGTTGCGTCGCATCCGAGTGAAGCCCAAAACGCTCCAGACGTAACAACAGTGGCTGAGCCAAGCGAGCTAATGCAACTGGAGATGTCTGAGGACATCCGGCTAGGCTCGCCTGAAGATGGGTCGAACAATATGGAACCGGAATTCCATTTGACGGGTTCGGGAAATACAGCGGACAATCAAAGGCGAGCCGACTCGTTTAGAGCGGAATCAGCTCGCAGGTGGGCAGAAGAGGCGTTGAATGGTAGCCTTCAACCACCGGTTCCTGGTAAGAATCGAAATTCCAAGTTGGGTTGGTAATTCAAAGGGAAGTTAGTGACTTTGCGAAAGCGGTCGTGTTTTTGTGAGGGCTTAGGTTGAGTTAGAGGACGTAGGAGGGCCCAAGTGATCTGGATCCAGTCACCTAATATGTCTAACTGATTGCGTTAAAAAGCCTAAGTGGTGGTACGCTTAGGTCACATGACATTGGTCATTGATTTCTCCAAAATCTTACCGCTGAGATTCTACATTTTGGTCCCACTGCAGTTTTAGCTCCATCACCCTTGTGTCAGCCACTACGCCCTAATCCTTATTGCATTCCATCACGTGCGCAGTTTGGACTTTGTAAGATTGTCAAACCTACCCAACCCCACACTTTTGTCAAACATTAGGTTTATTCTAATAAAGCCTATAACATGGGCATTTTTAGAGGCTAATGTCGTTTTCTGTGATAGGGTAACATGGGTAATGGGTTAACTAACTTGCAGGACAGTCGCCACTCCACGAAATGACTCAAGAAGACACTCACTACTCCCAGACGGTCTCAGCCATCCTCCAAAACCAGCCAATACGCTGGGCCGAGTCTTCGTCAGCATCCTACGTCGTATATTCCTCCCACTCAGCCTTTGCCAAGTGGACAAACCGTTCCGACCATCTCATCCACGTGCCAGTCGAAGGAACGTCCCAGTGGCTCCTCAAGTACATACTCTTAAGCGTACCTTACCTCCACAGCAAGTACAGAGAAGAGAACTCACCCAAGCTACGGGACGGCGACGCCGCCACCCGCTTCCGCAAGGGCGCGGCTCAGGAAGAGCTCAGCGCCAACCACGTGCTAGCAGAACGGCGTCGGCGAGAGAAGTTGAATGAGAGGTTCATTATACTGAGGTCGCTAGTGCCGTTCGTCACCAAAATGGACAAGGCTTCCATATTAGGGGACACCATAGAGTACGTGAAGCAACTGCGTAAGAAGATACAGGACTTGGAGGCACGAAACCGGCAGATGGAGATCGAACAAAGATCGCGAGTTGTAGACACTCCACAGAGAACGAATAGTAATTCCAAAGAGCAGAAAAGTGGGGTCACAACAATAGAAAGGGCGAGGGTTGGTCAAGGTTCAGAGAAGAGGAAGTTGAGGATAGTAGAGAGTGGTGGCGGACCAGCAAGGGCCAAGTCGTTGGATGCATCCCCGCCGCGACCGCCGCGACCAGCACCGCCACCGCTGCAGCTAGGGGAAGATGGGCCCAGCGTGGAAGTGTCGATAATAGAGAGTGATGCATTGTTGGAATTGCAATGTGGTTATAGAGAAGGGCTGTTGCTAGATATAATGCAAAAGCTGAGGGAGATGAGAATAGAAACGACAGCAGTTCAATCTTCCATGAGCAATGGGGTGTTTGTGGCTGAACTAAGGGCCAAGGTATATCAAGCTTTGAATGTAAAAGCACGAGGTGCTCATTTCATTTGTTGATCTTTTGAAGCTATTTACTTATGTTTTGTTTGTTACGCAGGTGAAGGACAATGTTAATGGCAGGAAGGTGAGCATCGTGGAGGTGAAGAGAGCATTAAATCAAATAATACCCCGTCACTGATGCATCCCTTTTGTGATCAGAATTTGTAGAGTTGGACAATAATCTGTCAAGAACTGACCCCTTTTTTTTTTCTTTCTTAATATGATTTAGTTTGGTTTTGTACAATTATTAGCAGAGTTATGGTTGTAGTAGTGAAGAAGAAACGAACATCCACTGATTTTTATTAGAGATCAAGTCTTTGAAATTGAAAGACGTTGGCTTTTCTAGCACATATAAATGTAAATGAGTATGAAGAAATAAAATAATTCAATTTTCTACCTTTTCCTTGTTACCATATTTTTCCAATTCTATTCCCCTTTCATCCATTCATCATCTATTGGAAACACTGTCCCTACAATGGGAACCACCACTTAAAAAGCGCGACCGAACAGGAGATAGGTACAAACTAGCTCCAATCTTGCCTCGACAAGTTGCTTAGGACTTCTTGACTTGGTGAAATTAATGTTTTAATGCCATTTTGCATACATTTACTAATTTGATGTTGAATTTTAAACTTTTTTTTTAACAAATAATTACTTGCGTTCTCGCGATGGCTTATAGGTCAAGCGGAAGGCCTTCAGGTAACACTGAGAGCCAAGTACCAAGCTTCTTGGTGAGCAGAGAAGCAGGGTAAGCCAACTAAGTACCTGCCGATTGCAGAAGAAGAAAGGCGCAGTAGACTCTACCCCAGAACGACGCCTTCCCATAATCATGGAACTTCAAATGAAGCTTCACTACATCATAACACTAAAAATCAAGTCATAATACTAAAAATTAAGGGTTTAACTAATTCACTGCTCACGGATAAAGATCTTAACTTCTTTATAGTTGGACTAATGCACAAATTTATTCTCAAGTTCGTTCAAATTCAAGTCCACGGAGGCAAAAGAATGTAAGCTGGAACAAGAACAGAGGTACCAAGATTAATATTGAGGGTGAGTGCCCTGTGTAAATCAAAGGAACCACAGGCAAAATTTCCCAAGTGAAGTGTTTCAGATTCAGTACAAACGGAATTTTTCACACTGGAATCACTACAGAAACAAACCCAATTCCTCATTTATATTTTACTTCAAGGGCTGCCTATTTTGTAGTACATCTTCAATAGTTTCTCAAGATCAGAATTTAAACTGCCTTTAATATCCAACAAGAAAGTTTTGTATGGTAGTCCAAAAATCTATGGCAACTCCTCAAGGTCCGGATGAAATAAGACTAAGCAACATCATGAACTTCAACTTTGAAAGATGTTCATGATGTCAAAAATTCCTTAGTACAATATATCCTGCAAACCTGTCTCACTTAGTACAATATATCCTGCAAACGTGTCTCACTCATCCTTTCCAAGTCCTCTTGTGAGAGCAGAGTTTTCCTTACGCTGCCGCCAGTCTTATCATATGGTTGAGCCATTTTCCGTAGGAACTGCGGTGGTTGACAAAACAAAATTAAATTTCGTCAACAAGAAATAATAGCATTTACAGGTTGCATCAATTCATAGTAATGCAGACTTAAAAAAAGTTGCTTAAAACATCTCTAGGGTAGTAGTTCAAAAATTCTAGCCTTCAGGAATTCACATAATTCCACTATCCGGGCTTATGTTTATTTAACCAACCAGGCAAATTTAACACAAGCACCTATGTTTAACATCATTAGTTGGTAATCCTCATCAGATTACACAACTTCTGGGGATATAGATGTCCTCGGGCACTCGAAGGCATATATCATGGGTGAGATAGGTCTGAAAGGGGAAATAACATGTAATAGAAAATCTAGCTCCGGAAAATATTTTCAAATTAGACAGATAAGGCAATGTCCAAATACTTAGAAATAGCAAAACTTCTCATGTCAGTACATCTACAACCCAGTTCCTAAGCTATGGGCCTCATCTTCTATGGACCATAAGTTCACTATTGATAAAAAGTGTAGACTATTACAATGCAAGGACATACCTCCCTTGCAATATGTAGCGCCATATCAGTACTCAAATTCAGATTTACATCTCGTAAATGTGACAATATCCAACTTGGCAATTTAGAGCGCTTATCATGGCGGCTATATCTGCACAAATTGCAAAAGAACATATTATGGGGACATAAGTCTGTTAGATATTTATGAACATCCATATGATCAATGCTAAACCTATGAGACGATGACACAAATGAACGTAGACCAAACTATTCAAGATGTAACAATCGTAGATTGTTAAGATTATGCATTTACTTCCCAATATCTTCATATGCAAAACTGACAAAGTATTGAATACCATAATGAAAGATGACGCAATGTAGGTCATACCTTTTGTCTGCGAATATCATCATCCCATAGTCGGCCTTTGACCGGATCACTCGGCCCACACATTGAGCAGCTTGTCTCTGATTCAATAAAATTCCATTAACCAACTTCTAATTTATATAAGATAGAGATATGTTTTCCAATCCTATATTTAAAGAAATCTGATTGATGTAGATTCAAACTGGAACTAATATCATACCAAAGCATCAAAAGTAAGGAAATCGCCTTCCTTTATCTGAAATGTATCCCTTAAATACTCCAATCGAGCTATTAATATTCTGCAATAAAGCCATTGTGGCATTAATTCAAGTTATTATTCAAAAATAGGTTGATATCTCATATACCAACATGTCCCAGTTGAATTGTCCATTTTCAAAAAAGTTAATTTTTTAAGGAGATTATCATTTACTTTGCTAATGGATGATTGAAGGGGAAAAACATACTTGCTTAATGTGTACTGGAAAGGGACACCAAACATGATCACCAGCCTGCCATAGTGTCGATCAAAATCAATTCCTTCGGCTACTTTTCCCCTGTAATCTCAGTACTATGTCATACAAACTTACAATTTTGTATTCCTGCCATAAAAATTACGCTTTAGCATCAATCCTGCATACCTTGCTACAGAGAAAAAAACTGCACCTCTGCCACAATCACAAGCCCTACGATAGTTGTCAAGGGCCAACGTAGTTTCCACCACATCTTGGGTCTCAATGAAAACTAGTTTATGCTGCATTATTTCCTGCAGTAATATCAGTGTCAGGTAATATGCAAGAGGTCGCAGTAATCTCAAAGTGATAGCAAGGACGCTTTATTACCTTTAGAATATCATGTTCATTCCAATAATTGATAATTCCATCCATATATGAGTAACTGACAAAGAAGCACACAATACCATCTGGAACAACAGAGACCATTTCCACCAACAACTTTCCATAATTCCTTGCAACACCAGGATCAGTTCTCATATCAAATTTGGTGCTTACAGGAAGTTGATCACTGCAAACAATAATGCAACACAGGTAAACAGATTGTCACACAATTTAACAAGATAAATGGATATTGGAAGTCAAATACCAAGATCCATTCTATAACTAAGTTCCAACTTAAAATATCATACCTTCCTCTTGTGAGGACCATTGGACATATGCAATCCCTTGTTAACGACATTGTAAAGCTTCTGCTAACAACAGGATGGAAATTAAGAAGGCGAGGATAGAGATCGATTGGACTTAGAGTTCCAGATGTAATTACCACTGACTGGAATCGGTCAAATACAGGCTTTATGGCCAGAGAAGCATCATGGCAACTAAGCTGGAATTAAAAAGATCGATAGAGATCAAAATTAAATAAAAAAAAATATAAGGGAAAAAGGACTAATCCCTCGACATTTAATGGCAAAGACACACATAAAGCTATACACAACAAAGTAACGCCAAGATTGCAAGAAGAAGAAGGAGCAACCTGCAATACTGGATCAGGAATATGAGGCATCCTCTCATCAAAAGGCTCAATTATAATAGAAAACCCACGAGCATATGTCCCCACCAGTGTTGCAAAATCACAAATTGTTTGGATGTGTAAGAACTCATCTGTGTCAGTTATTTCCAGAGTCATCATAAGTGAGTGAAGTCGATCATAACAAAACTTCAGCGCTTTTTGATCAATCCCTGCATGGGTATTTACAGAGGCAACAAAGCTAACAGGGCTCTCCTTCTCAACATTATCAGTATCCAACCGCCCTTCCAAATACTGGACCAATCTGCGCAAGACATGCATAAAATGCTCTGCTCGTCGTATGTTTCCAGGAACTGCCTCCTTCAGGATATCATTGGGCAAGGCAGGATTTGCAAGCCAAGAATCTGAGGCTGCAGAAAAAGAAATGCATCTTTTGTTGGGAGAAGGGAAGGAGACAACAAATGAGTACTAGAAAATTGTCTGAAAGAAGAGTTAGATATTTAGAATCAAGAAGTAGAATATTAGCATTCTCTGTACCGGCTAGGTCCCCTCTAAGTGCCAAACCCTCAACTAGTCGGTTATATTCAGCACGCAATCTACCAGCATCAGTGGCCTTGAACCTTCCTAGCATTCCAATAAAATGAAGAATGTAAGTAAAGTTCAGTCTATAGAAAAGTAAGCAAAGGTTTAAAGTCTAGCCTAGAGGATTGGTTTTGCAGAAAGTATAGGAAAAAAAAACAATCAATTTACTGCATTAGTTTCATATTTTTGGCAGAGTGAACCAAATATCATGAGATACTAATTTCACAACATTTAGAAAAGAAAGGCCCAGCAAGGAATTTCAAACCATAAGGTTGTGGCGCATTAGAAAGTAAAGAGGATCCACTCAAATGGCTAAAGATATCATACCTATCAATCTCATGTTGCATCCTAGTGAGATTTCTTGAAGCCCCGTCAAGCGTCTGTCTTCTGACACTGACACTAAGTGCCTCGATACAAACATTATCAATATTATGCGCCTCATCAAACACCACAACGGACTCCTTCTGCATTTCCTTGGAAATAATCCCAGCGACCTTAGGATCAAGCAAGTACTGGTAATTATAAACCACCACATTTGCAAACTGCACCATATGCCGAGCCAAGAAATACGGGCACCACCCCTTCTCTTTGCCAAAAGCCCTCAAATCCTGATCACAACAGCAAATGGTCAATAACATACAAACAAGCAAAAACTATTGTAATTGAAGATCAGAATGATCCTTCCTACCTGAAGTGTATAAACCCCAGGTGGCAACAATGCTCCAGAAGCCGCCTTTTCATAATTCTCAAAGAACTCACACGTGGGAACATTGGGATTCTCCGCCGCCAAGGCCCGAACCCAACTAGCCGTCAACTTCCGACAAGCCGCATCAACAGAGTCCCGATTCTCGGCGGCCAAAACACTAGGATTTATACACAAATTCTTCCTCGAAGACAAGCCGAGAGCCAAAATCCTGGCGGTCGGACCCAAATGCATGATTTGGTACTTGTGCAACAATCTGAGCTCGGCTAAGGTTTTCTCCATCTCATGAACGGTGCGAGTGCAGTAGATGAGCTTTATAGGGGTCTGGGGTTTAGAGAGGGAGTAGCTAGTGATAAGAGAGAGTAAAGCGATGGTCTTGCCGGTTCCAGTTGGCATTTCGAGGAGACAGTGGCCTTTGGCATCGAGGGCACGCTTGAGCTCCACCATGTAGGCGTATTGCTCCGGGTAGATGTAGTCGTAAGGGAAATAGACGGTTACGTCCTCGATCTGGAACTTCATGTCCGCTAAGTTGAGCTTCGGTTGGTTCAGGGGTGGCCGTGGTGGAGGAATGGTCTTAGGCTCTCTGCAGGAGGGGTTAGGGCTTTTGCTCACATCATAATTTTTTAAATATTATAAAATAATCAAAATGTATTTTATAGATATCAATTATAATTGATGATTTTCTATTATTATAAATATTTATCTAAATGGTTAACAATTAGTTATATTATCGTGGTTAAAAAAAAAAACTCTTAGAAGAAAGTGGAGCCCGTAGAGAGGTCCGCGTTTGTGTGACTGAAAGTGGAGGTACCGCCGCAAGCACCGCCTCCATGGAAGCAACTCGTCGTTTTGCTCCCCAGCTACTTGGCACTCTACCTGCAAGACCACGAGGTAAGTGCCAAATTTTTTGTTAGAGTGGAAGATAATCGATTTTCCGTGCCAAAGTTATCGTTGTGCATCGCTAGAGCGTTTGGGTGTAAGATTCATGCTTCTTGTTCTTATCCATGATAATTAAAAATGTGTTGCAGGTAAGAATGCCAACTTAAACAATCGTCCAGGTTTTTGTTCTTTTGGTACAAAACCCTCTTTCGCTATCAACGTTACGCTGGGGCAACTCGGCAGAAGCCAGTTTTCATTGCTTGGTAGAGCAAATGAGAACTTCTCAGTTCATTTTTCGAATCAGCTAAGAAGTGACTATGCAAATACAGAGTTAACATCTGCACCATCAAGACCTGTTGATGAAGCTGCGTCTGATGTTAGCAACTATAATACTTTGCAGTTACTACCACCAAAAATGTTCCGGAATAGGTTTCTTAATTTTGTAAGGATAAGTTCTGTAGTGAGTGATGCTGCCGAGGCATTTTTTAAGAGTGAGATTCGGCGAAGGTTATTTGTGACGGCTGTATTAATTGTTATTAGTCGTGTTGGATATTTCATTCCTTTGCCTGGATTTGATAGAAGGTTGATACCGCAAGATTACCTCAGCTTTGTTTCAGGATCTGTTGGTGAGTTACCTTAAATATTTGTATGTGCATGTCTAAATGCAAGCAAATGAATGCTAGATGTCATTCTGGGCAATCCGATCAGTTCAATTTGTCTTAAGTACATCAGAACTTTTGAACAGGTGACTCCAACTTTGTTCTTATGAGTTCTGTTTTATTTGTTTCTGACAGATGAACTTGGTGATTTCACAGCAGAGCTAAAACTGTCATTTTTCCAGCTTGGAATCAGTCCCCAGATATTTGCTTCAATACTCATGCAGGTTAACATCTTTCTTATATCAACCCACATGTTCATTATATGCAAATAGCACAAATAAAAGGGGGAAAAATACTTGTTTTTCTTTCTCCTCCATCAGTGTCAATAAGTTGTCAGGGTTTTTTAAGCTTTTGGAGCTCTGTGATTTGGTTGAGAGTCTCCTGACTGGGGCAGCATAAAGGAATAGGAAAAATATTTTCGATGTCTTTCATGCCATTTGTTTTACCTCCATTGTTTGCCTCGTGATAGTTCAAAAGTTGTCAGATTGAAATAAAATTGGTTCAATGGGATTTCTTTATTTTCATTTCATCTAAATAAAGGTTCCAGCATTATTGCTCTATATTATTTGCTAACTTCTACGAATTTGCACTCTCAGGTGCTCTGTCATGTCGTTCCCTCCCTTGTAAAGCTGCGGAAAGAAGGCTTAGATGGCTATGAGAGGATCAAGAGTTATATGTGTGTCTAGTTATTCATTTTAAGCAGTGAGACGAGGCCTTGCTACTGAATGAAGTCTTTATTATTTGATGGTTCAATTTTATTGGTTATGAGTAGATTTATTATTCTACCTGTCTCAGATGGTGGATTTCACTTGGTTTTGCAATATTTGAAGCTGTTGTGGTTGCTTGTTATTCGCTGCCCTATTCAATATATGCTTCCAGTCAAAGGTAAAGTGTCAAGAGCTCTGTTTCGGCGCCTCATTTGATTTGATAATCATATCTTCATTATTTAATCATGCTTGGATATTCATCTTTTACTTTGATTGGTAAACCAAACATGTGTTAATGCTGTTGCATCATGGGATGTTTTAAAGTGTTAGTTTTTTTTTTTTCCCTGTTTATATAAGCATTGCACATATGTCTTTTAATAGTGGGCTTTGTGAATAGGATGAAAAGATTATTCTTACCTTAGAGTTAGTGTTGCTTTTGCAGGGCCAAGCATGTGATGGTGACATCTTTACTTTTAGTCTGTGGTGCAATGACTATGACATGGATCTGTGATACAATATCAGAATCTGGCTTTGGTATTTCTCTTCCATCTGTTCTGCAATACAACAGCACATAAGTTATCTGTGGCTTTTGCATTGTTATCAGTTGATCTCATTTTTCCTTTGGTTGTCCAGTTGTTTGGTTGTTTACATTTCCTTCTTTGTTGCCAATGTGGATACACTTACTAAGACCGGAAAGAAATTGGTTTTGATACGGGTTTTTACATCTTTAAATTAATTTATGGTCCTTGTTCATTCTTTTTTGTTCCTCTTAGTACATGATGCCGTTTTCTTTCCTTTTTGTTATTTGATATATTAGGTCAAGGTTCGTCTCTGATTATATGTGTGGGAATTTTGACGGGCTACACGGATACATTGTACAAGATGTTGTCACAGTTTTCAGGTATATGACCAAAAATCATCTTCCTAAACTCCAATTCATTTAGTTTTGAGGATGAATTTATAAAATATGTGCACCTAACATGTGTATTTAGTTCTAGAATACAGTATATACTTTTGCCAAATTGAAGAACTACTACTTACTTCTTATTTGAATGTTTAATCTTTCAAGCCTACATTAAATTTATTGAAAAGGCAAAGGTTGTACATCTGGATTCTTTCAATTTCTGCTTCTTTCCATATGGCCTCTTGCTGCCCCTTCCCTTTAACAGTAAATCAAATATTCTTCTTTTTTTTTCATGATAAAATCTTGTTTATCCAGATTATAGTAACAGTTTCATAGTTTTGATACAGATATGTCCACATATGCTATCTTGTAACTTGCTTAAGTATATTGATATGAGCATAGGATTTCTTAATTGTTTTTGGCTTTCATTTGTAATGTAGGGAGTTCTGCCAGTTGGTGGCCATACATATTGGCTGTGTTAGGTGTTTTTACAATAGTCACTATGTGGGCTGTTGTGGTGACTGAGGGTTGCAGGAAGATAAAGTTGCAATTTTATGGCTTTAAACTTGCTTCTTCTGTGCGGTAATAGCTTTGTGGTTTTCTGAACTTATCACATATTTTGGCACAAAGCCAACTGTAACTCTGTAAAGTGTGATTGAATAATAATTGGTTATCCTAAATGCAGTTTATTTTGTTGCCTATGCTTTGACTGCTTTAGTTAGTAGTAGTTTGACAATTCCTTCTACTCCATTGTGTTATGTACAGGGAGGATTCCCCAATCAATGAAGTAGAGCCTTATATCCCTTTCAATATTAATCCATCAGGAATGCAGCCTATTCTCACTACCACTTATCTCCTAGCAATTCCTAGTGTCATTGCAAGGTAACCTTCAAAACTGGATTATATATGTTCTCTTGCTTGATTTTTTAAAAGGAATCTTGAGTGTGGAATCATCTTTGTTGCCTTCTGAATTGTTAAGATTTTCCATTATCTGAGACTGCATGTTGTTTAATGGGTCCCCATCTTAAACTCTCTGACACGTGAAATTTTGATGGCAGTATCCTTGATTCGCCTTTCTGGGAGCATGTTAAGGAGATATTGAATCCTGAAACTTCTCTTGGTGCTGAGCCTTGGGTCTACTACTCAATCTATGCATTTTTTGTCTTTTTGTTCAATATATTTGATATAGTAAGTGACTCCAAAACCCTGTCCCTCTTGACTTTTAATGCTTTAAGATAGAATCTTACTGGAGACCAATTTTTGTACTGTTCTCTTGCTGCGATGCTATACTTTATTAAGCTAGATAGGCGCTAAGTCTTGTGCCCAAGCTTCTTGATGACTCACTGTCATATGTTGTGAATTAGGTGATAAGTCTTGTGCGCAAGTTTCTTGATGACTCACTGTTATACCATGTGCACGTTTCAATGCTTGACAGATATAGGTGCTTTATATCTAAATCAGTAATGGTTTCAATGGTAAGAAATGTACAATGATAATGTTTTGGATATGGACATGCTTTTTACTCTAACTTAATTGTACATGGAAATGGAGGCCTGAAATCAAGCAATATCTTCCTATAAACCTTGTAAATAGCACTTTTGATAAATTCTCTATAGATTTGGGGCCACAATTTATATTTGAGCCCAAGAGCTCAGATTGTTTATAGTGTTATGGTATTTGTGGTGTTTATGAGCAGATGAATGAAACTAATTAGTTTACCGATGCTAAAATAGTTGTAGTCCTGTTGATCCTCTACAATCACAAATGTCTTTTCTTTGCGGAACTTCCCTTCATGTGCTATGAGTGAATTTATGATAAGCAGAAAGTATTGTTTTTAAAACCATGATTGTTTACCAGCGGCATTGATCCAAGTTTTGGGAACCAAGACGTCAACTAAGAATGAGACTGCTAGTGGAATATTAATCTCACCCGTTGTAAATGCCATGTCCAGGCCAACTTGCCAAAGGAGATTTCTGACTACCTGAATAAGATGGGTGCTAGGATACCGAACATTAAACCGGGGAAGGCTACCATTGAGTACCTTGCAAAAGTTCAGGCTTCAACGCGTTTTTGGGGTAAATTCCCATCTCAAAGTTGCTTGATAATCCTAGTGTCTGCTGCAAGTTCATTTGCTGGTTTTTTCTTAACTATATTTCACTATTGTTGATCCTGCAGGAGGGCTATTGTTGAGCATTCTGGCAACTACATCATCGGTCCTTGATCATAATTTGCGCCGTATCAATGAGGGATTTGCAATCGGGTTCACATCAGTTCTGATCATTGTAAGTACGATGCCTTGTGTATGTACTTACACTTGCTTGATATCATTATGTCGCATGCGTCACGTAAAATGGAGCAATTCTGGCATCCATTGAGGAGCATTGCTGATCACTAAAAAGAAATCTACTAAAGATGAGCAATTGAATCTTCGGATATAAGCGTTTTGGTTGTTGGGCATCATCATCTTATAGGGTAGATGAGATTGTGCAAAAACTCTAATTAGCCTGCAAAAACTCTAATTAGCCTTAAACTTTATGCAGGTGGGTTCCATAATTGAACTAAGACGATCGTATCAAGCGTATAACGTCATGCCCAGTCTGAGCAAAGCTTTGAAACGGTATGGTGTATGAGTTAGCTGAGGTCGAACTCTTCCTTCCAAGGTACTATGGACAACAAATACGCAAATCAATTGCTGATTTACAAAAGGACAATTCTTTCCTAACCTAACCTTGCAAATAATTTGCAGATGCTGTCGGTTGTTTTGGACAGACCCTCGTACATCACAACATTGACTGACGGAGCATCACCTGAAGATGTGTCGGTGTTTCCAATGGTTAGTAGAAAGAAATTGTCCACAAGTCCCAGAAAATGATATTTGTGATGGATATGGATCTGGGTCTGGGTCTGAGCAGCTGCAGTCGTCATTGTCTTGGTAGGCCTAGGCCTATTTAGCTGTAGAATTAGTCATGGGCTTTGTACAATTACTCATGTACCATATCCATAGTTGAGTTTTTACTTTTTACATTTTTATCTTTTCACCAATTGTCTTTGTTTTTGTGTTTTTTAAAATTTTTATTAAATTTAATTTATATAATCAATTAATAAACATTCACTAGTGGCCGTAGGATCAGAAGGAAATGTGATTTAATAGAAAGGTACACGTGGCAAATGATTCTTCGCCGCGATCCGTAACTTCCCGCCCAAAAAAGTTTTAAATCTGAAAAATCAAAAAATCTGAGGCGAGAAGAGAGGTCAGAGATGGAGTGGACGGAAGTAGAGACCAGCGCTGATTCCATTGACGGTTCTGTGATCTTCCACCTCACCAAAAGCATCATCGGCTTTGTACTCTACATGCACCAGCAGATTCCCTCGTCCGTTCTCTTATGCCTAGATCTTCTCTCCTTTTCTTTTATCTTATATTTTATATTGCACTGAATTTAAATGACTATAAGATACTTACAGTTGTTTAATTGCTTTTAAATGCAGCACGTTGGAAGATATCAATCTGGAATTTGATACCCTACAAGCAGAGTACAAAGAACTTGTATTCACCGCAAATAACCCTATTCTCATGTTTTTGGAATTTATTATTATTATTATTTTTTTTTTGGATTTGGTCCTGTAAGATCGTGTATATGTTGGTTATAGGAGGTGACTCTTACACAAACTGAATCGAAGGCATCTTCTCGAAGAAAGGCTGTTGGTAGAATGAGAGAGGTTAACCGCGGGATTATGAGACTTGAGAAAGTGGTTAATACAGTTAGTAGAGTGGACGCTGCTTTGCAACAGATAATTAGTGAAATTCCGGGCATTGACAGTGTCGTTATAGCTCTTGGACCCACTCCGGCGCGACCCCAGTTCGTGTATGAGTTGTGCTTTTTACATGGGAATCATATTGGAAACGTGATTGCTGATTTCATTAAAACTAGACTCACGGAAGGGCTTTCAAAAAAGGTTTCTCTTGGTGCTAATAACAACCTAAGCTGTGGTTTTTCTTAATTTTTCTTTTATGGCGCTGATTCCCTCTAACAGGTCATCCGTATGCTGATCTCTAAGGATGCTGGATCTGGGAATTATCCAGGTAGTTGGCAAATAGTATGCCTTGATCTGGAGGAAGGTAGTCCTTAATTGTTTTCTTGTTCTTTTCTGGTTAGGTCCTACTAAATTATTCCTATTGGTGAAAGCTCCAGCTTCTTGTAATTTGCCTCTGCATTTTCTTCCAAAACGTGACTTCCGCTATAGCAAAAAGGTTTGGAGCTATGCTAGTCGCAAATTCTATGTTGGCCTTTTTATTGCATATCTTTACTACATAATTTTTGTGCCTGTAATCTTTACACTTAACTGTCTGAAAGTTCACTGTTACTTGATCTTGTGAATACACTTGGATCAACCTGATCACTCTAACTAGCCTGCTATATTGAATTGGGAATTTGTCACAGTTTTGCAATTATGGTCCCTAACTTGGTGAAATTCACCTCTCTCTCAACTTGAGGATAATTAGATGATTTTTTTCTTTCTTTTATCAATGGCCTGCTACTATATACCATTTGACATGGACAGTGATCAAGCACATCTGAGCTTCCTTTTAATTAGGTATACATGCAGATCTCATGTAGTCATCCGATCCTCACTTCCAACTTCTGAAAAATTGTTATTGGAGGATAATAATGAAGTTATTGCAATTAATGCATCGCTTGTTTGCTGTTCTATAAATTCTGATTTTGTTTAATTGAAAAAAAAGAATTAATCAAATGCAATTCCTCTCTGTTCATTTTGGGTAGATTGTACCTTTCAGATTGCGAGTGAAGTGCAGAAGTCAGGATCTCAAAGTTGATGATCCTGATTGTACTTTCGCTAGCAACTCTCTCTGTTCGACGGAATGTAGTTCCAATGACTTAATCTGGTATGGAGGCTTTCTTTAACCTTATTTATGTGAATTTCACTTCTGATTGTTCTAGATCCTTAACTATTCACTATCGTTACAACCAGATGCATTAGAAGCTCCTGTGTCATTGCTAGTGACTGTGCTTTACAAATGGAATATTTGAAAATCAGGATAACTTCATTTTATGATGGAGGATCATTAACATGGATGAAGTGAGCAACTGCTTTTGTTTCTATAAGAAAACATGTAATTAAAGAACCACAAATATTTAGTGGCCATTTGGTTTCAATTTTATTTTTTATTGTGTTTTTTTTTTTGTTTTTCAAATAACAGTAAAAAATGTTTAATTGTTAATGTTAAATTTATTTATTTTTATGATTGATAATAATTAAATATTAGATAAAACTGAAAAATAAATTAATTTTATGTTAATTAAGTAATAATTTTATTTTAATCTCTGAGTAATTTTATTTGAAATATAAAGTATATTTATTAATAATTATTAAGTTTAAAATATTTTTCAAAAATGAAAGTAATTATAAAAATTAACTGATAAGTTATAGTAGTAATTAGGATTAAATAATTAAATAATATATGTTTAGTTTAAATTAGGTTATTATTAAAAAATAAAATTAGATTATATGATTTTCATAAGTTATGAAAACTAAAAGAAATTAAAAATAAAAATAAATAATTTTTTATTAAGTTTAAAAGTGAAAGTGAAAAACTCAAAACCAAGTGAAATTGAAGGGGCCCTTTGGTTGTTGCTGATTTAGCAGTTGATCATGAAGCTCAGTAAAACTTTATAACGGAGGAATCAGCTAATGCATTCCCAATTAAAAACCTTTCAGTAAAACTGAAGGTACTTCTTAACCAATTAGATTTCGCACATATAAACATGTGTTTGTTACAATTGCTAATGTTGCAGAAGTAAAATGTATAATAAGCTCTCTTTCAGGTTTCAGTGTCGCCATGTGGTAAGAGGCGTTGCATTCAAGACAACGGCAGAAGAATGAGAAACTTGTTCTCTGGATCAAGCATGGCTCTTTCCATTCTATGGTTTTTGGGCTACTTTTCGGGTTATACTGAAAATTTGTTCTCTGGACCAAGCATTGCTCTTTCCAACCTATGGTTTTTGGCTACTTTTCGGGTTATACTAACCCTCTTTGGGTTGACGTCAGAAAGAAGGTTATATGTGAAGTGATTCAAAGAAAGATTATCGTATATCTTACATTTCTTTTTTCCCTTTCCTTACAAACATGTCATTGGTAAATTTTATTGAGGGAGCTGCAGTTGAGCTGTTCAACTTAGTAAACACATGTACTCTTATTGATGCTGTAACGACACCACAGATATTGGTCGCGTGGTATATATCAACAGTATGAGTACTGTTTTTGTTAGAATCTAACCGTGATCGAATCACGGGCGTAGCGGAAATAACAAAAATTTTACGGATTCTGAGCAGATTCTGATAATTGTAAAACTTGAATAAAAACTAAACACGATTTAGAAATCGTACCTTGTTCGCTTTCCAGTTGAAAAATTTTTGGAATTTTTTCAATCGATCAATCACGAGTTGTTCAAGCGTCCAGCCTCTGATGGTATCCACAAAGCAATTCTCAAACAGTTTTTGAGAGGAAAAACAGAAGTGATAGCTTCTAAAAGCTTTTTCCGTATTTATAGAAAAATTATAAGTCTTTTATTAAAATTAAATATCTCTAATTATAATCAAAATCAAATTCTAATTATAATTAATTTAATTTTAATAAAATCAAATATCTCATATTTGAT
>JANZXR010000004.1:10085284-10134966 GCA_027575705.1 Erythroxylum echinodendron
AAGTTTACCGACGGTATGGACAAAGTTCGTCGGTGAATTTAGCTACGGCCGAATCACCGACGTTTTCTGCCGTCGGTTTATTCCGTCGGTAATTTGGTTTACCGACGGTATATTTGTTTTTTCTGTCGGTAATTTCCGTCTGTAATTGCCAATTTTCTTGTAGTGTTTTTTGACTCTTCTTTTCCTTTTTTTTGTTTTTTTGTTTTTATAAATAACATCAAACTATACTTCAAAAATGTAAAGCACACAATCCCGGTGCTCCTCGAAGAAATTCAAACTTCGGATTATTTCTCATCACAATATTTCGGTCATCAATTGTCTGATTGATTTCTTCATCTGAAATAACTAACTTATCCTCAGTTTGAACAGTTGCTTCAAAAGCAGTAAATAACTGTGAATATGGACAATTTCTTTTTTTCCTTTACTACATCTTTGTGCTTGTCCTTCACCCTTTCTACCCTAAATGGATTTCGATGTTAAAGGTTGATGTTGAAATTTTTGTAGAGGATGTATACTTTTTTGGCTTTGTCTTCTTTTAAACAACATCTGTAGTAATTGATAACATCTTGGCCTTATATGCCTAATGACTTTACAAAAATGACATGTGGGTATAAATCTTCGATTATTTTTCAATGCTTCTACCTCTTGGGTTGATCTGGACATATTGATTTTTTTTTCATTCAGTTTCGAGCACTCACCTTTATAGCCCATGCCTTCGAAATTCCCTTTAACTTTACCAGTTTCTATCAACTTATCTAATTTTTTCGTGCCTCCATTCAACATTCTCAATCCCTTTTCAGTACTTACTAATTTCATTCTAGCTTCACCAAGCTCATCTGAACATCAATTTCTTTTCTAACTCTTGGATGGTGTTCTGCATGGAGAGATTCTCTTCCTTCAACCTTTCATTCTTTCTACATATTTTCACCTATTTTCCATAAATTAATTCGTAAGCCTCGTAAATGTTCTCCTTTTTATCAATTGAATCACTTTCATCACTGTTATAATATGAAATCGAGATTTGAGTTGAATCATTTACGTTTTTCTCGAAATTTTCTGATTTTCTCACTTTTTCATCTTCAGTTACTTCCTTCTCGGTTACTGTTAGACAAGTAACTGCACTTTTGCTATGTAAAGCAACTAACGCAACATCATTAGTGGTTTCTTCTTCACTACCATATTCACTTTCAGATTCATTCTTACTCTAAGTGCTAATAAAGGACTTTCCTTTTCTCTTCTTCAAAGTATTAGCACATTAGGCTTGAACGTGTCCGAAACCTTGACACTCATGACATTTGATTCTCTTTACCTTTCTTTCACCTTTTTGAGTTTTAACCTGTAATACCAATCCTTTGCTTCTTTCTTACTTATCCTTTAAAAGATTCATTTCGAAAGTTGTAAGAATTCTGATTACCTTCTCCAATGACAAATCATTAATGTTGTAGGCTTCCTCTATTGCTGCAATTTTCGGAATAAATCTTCGAGGCAATGATCTCAGCGTCTTCTTGATAAGTTTCTGATCGGAATATTTCTTTTTGAATTGATGCGCCTGATTTGCTATATCTCGCAACCTTTCATAAAAGTCCCCAATGGTTTCATTTTCATCCATTTTCAGTTCTTCAAACCTCATAGTTAACATTTGTAGTCTTGATGCTATCACAGATTTGGATCCTTAATGAATAGTCTGCAAAGTATCCTATACTTCTTTAGCCGACTCACAAGCCGATATCATTGAGAAGCATCCTTCAACAACAGCACTAAAAATTGCTTACATTGCTTGTGAGTTTCCGAGTGCCCTCTCTTCTTCAATTCTTGTCCATTTAGATGGATCTTTTAGAATTGTCTCTGCTTTATCGTCAGTAATCATCGGATGCGTCCAGCCATGTAACATCGAGTTCTATGTTTTGTTTCCTGTGCCTGAATAAAGACCCTCATCCGTGATTTCCATGTAGGATAATTGGAACTATCCAACAGTGGTGGTCTGGTGATCGATGCACCCTCTCTAGTAGCTATGTTTGCGAAATTAGAATCTGCACTAACTTGGTACCAAGTTCTGAATCGGTGACCTTGCTCTGATACTAATTAAAAAACCGCAGGGGTAGTCATTTCACAAGCTTTCCAATTTTACCGTGGTGGTTTCTAGCATAAACAAAAATAAAAAAATTAAACTCAACAAAATAAATCAACACTGAGATTTGTTAACGCAATTTGGCACTCCTTACTTACGTCTGCAGGGCCCTCACTCAGCTCAATCACTTTCACCGAAGTGCAATAGATTTACCCAAGACTTTACTGAGTCGACACCACTCAACCTTTGACACTATCTCTCAACCTCAATTCTCGTGAAAGAATTTCACATCCAATAACACGAAAGACTCATGTTAACCTCAACAAAGAATTTTTCTATACCACTCTTAACAGAAGACAATTAATCAAATAATTAAGGAACAACTCAAGTGAATAAAATAACTAGAATCAATAACAAAAACACTTGAGACAAAAGAAAAGAACAACATTCTGAAAAGTTAAGCTCCACTGAAATAAATTTGAAGTCGTCGCAACAATAATGAGCTGATTCACATAAACACCATTACAAAACTACAGGTGCACTGATAACACATTCACCAACCACAATATACATAGCCCATAAAGAATTGAGTTAATAATCATTGAGCCAATGAAGAATGATGCAGCCAAGAAATTATGTACAATCCTAGAAGACCAAGTCTAGAAAAATAGATGTTAACCCACGGTGTTTATCTCACGAATAACATCTCACAACCCCAGATGAAGAAAACTGAAAAATAATAAGCTAACCCACTTCATCGTCACGAACACTGACCTACTGCACTAATACTCTTTTCACTGTAGCATAACATTCACTGCGCCATCAATGCACACACCACAGCCACGGTTTTTGGAACACAAGAGATTCACTTCAATTTTGTTGATTAGTAACGTGTACAACGCCAACACCTCTCGCTCGTTATTCAGCATACTCACACACAAGCATCACTCCTACAATATTGGTTTGATAATCAATTTTCTTCATAGCTGTGTGTAGCACACACACATATATTCTTTTATATACAATAAACATATACACACCTCTGCTCGATACCACACACACACATCAACAACATTAGCTTCTGCCATAGATACTAGATATGCACAAATCTCTCACATAATCAGAGTCCCACTTAAATTTAAACATGCAACAACCTCATCCTTTTAATTTCATCAATCCACAAAATCAACACAAACCTGCAGTAACACCATTTAGTTACCAACATGTCCAGCAGTGAAAACAAAATCCAGCAGTAAAATAATTCCAATATCACCACAATGATAGACTCCAATGTAGTGTAAAATTCTTACAAGTTATATCTTATATGTCCAATTAAAATGAAAAAACAAAATAAAAGATATATACAATATATCTTAACAGAAATCAAGAAAAATTGAATTATACGTATGAGAAGAATGACTCCAAATTTTAGCGCAATATCTTAGAAACTCGTAGGACAAAATTTAAACCCAATTCAATGTTAAATGAATCTGGATTGAATGAAAATCAAATTTGGTTAAAAATGTGTTCCGTTCTTTCTTTTTTTCAACTTTTTTTGGTAAATAAGGAATATTATTACTAGACCAAGCTATAACACATTACAAGGAGTGTACTAAAATATAAATCATAGTCAAACTAGGTGATCAAACTTAGCCATAAGGCTACAATATCCTAGATGGTCTAATAAGGCTTAATAGGAAATTGTATCCTTAATGCCTTCGTGTGAATCAAACATAACCAATATCGAATAGAAATTTAAATGTTTCATCGCTCCATCGTATCTTGAGAGAATGCAAAACTTGCTTCTCTAGTTAAAGTTGTCTGCCTTCTCCAAGTAACATTTATTTAATTTACCAACTCGAGAAGGCAGGATTTGTCTTTGAATATTCGTTGGTTCCTCTTTAACCATATAATGTAGACAATGAAAGTAACAGTTAAATGGGCTAACTTAAGATCTTCTTTACTTAAGTTTATTAAGAAGGAGATCTATTGAATTATCATTCTCCATTTAGTAGTTTGCTAAGTTGCATTTGGCTAGAGCTTCTTTCCATAATTGGTAGGAATAAGAGCATTTAAAGAACAAATGGCTGATAGATTCAGTTAGAACCAAGCAAAGCCTACAAATGGCATTAGGTGAGGGGTTGGAGACAACTTAATCATATCTAAATCTGATAATCTTTCCTTAACTGCAAGTTGTAGCAAAAAGGGTACTTTAGAAGCAAGTAGTTTATTCTAAACCATGGAAAACCAATTAACTTCAGGAGATAATACTTTAAAAGCATACGTGTAAGACTTATTAGAGAATTTACCTAAAGGATTCTTTTTAAGAATCACCTTGACTCAAATTAAGGGATTAAGAAGGGAAGCAACTTTAAAAAATTTTAGAGCATATGTTGTTACATATCCAGTTGCTTCCATTAATCAATACATTTACTCTAGCGTTAGTAGGATATAATAAGATGATACATAAGTAGTTTGGAAACACGTTAAGAAGAACAAGTGTGCTCTATTATCAGTCCATAACCACGTGTTAGACCATCCCTATCTTACATAGTATTAATGGCTGTAGGCTTTCTATTAGCTTCAAAATCTGTAGTATACTCACAAAGATGTCCTTCTTAGTTTTGACTATCAAGATACTTGTATCTGTTAGGCAATGCTTATTCACCCATTTTATCTATAAAGATTCTTTATTAGTGATGATTTGCTAAAGCCTTTGGTGATTAATAATTTGATTACTAACTGGAAATATTTGATCCTTAAGCCCTCTACAGATTTAGGCAAACAAATATTCTTCCATCTAACCTTAAACGTGGTTTAAAACTCATATCTCTTGTTCATAGAAATTTCCTCAGAAGCTTCTCTATGTCCTTACACACTTTCTTAGGTAAAATTAAATGAGTAGCGCAATAAGTGTACAAATTGTTGGGGATAAAATTAGCAAGTTACAATTTACATGCAAAGGATAGACATTTAGTGGTCTAACATTTAATAAATCAAGTAAGTTTTTCATGAATAACATTTGATGATGTTTTAATGTTTTGTACATGGGTTCATACATGAGTTATATGGGAAGAAACAAATTCGGTAGTGAGAATGAATAAGTACAAAAATATGGAGAAAAATGCAAAAAATAAGGAAGATGCGTCAGGGATGTCGGTTTTGATGTTTATGGTTAAAACTTGGATTTTTGAATTGTTTATGTTGAGATGAGCTGAGATAAAAGTTTGTGAAGTCGTTAACTGCAGAAAGATGTGAAAAATAGGTTATAGATTCTATTAAGAATTGTTGAAAACAAAATTGCAGTAGAGAGACAAAATATTAGTAGAGAGAGGAAGAAGAAGGTGATGATTTGCGTGTTTGATTTTGGTTTTTGAAGTCTGCATATGAACTAGAGTATTTTTACTGAACAGCTTCCTGTCTTTTGGTTGTAACTTTTTCATCCAACCTCTAAATGACTTTAAACTTAAACCAATAGATTCCTAACACATTGTTCTTCCTTACCACCAAAAGTTAGAGCCATTTGGATTCGTTCGGGAAAGATTTGATTAATGGATTTAGGATGAAAAAGAGGAAATGTGCTGGAATGTTATGAACTGGAGAATTTTCATTGAACATGCTTTGGTATTTTGATTATTTCTTGATTTGTAGATTTCCAAATGAGTTGACTCTTAATTCAAATTAAACTAGAGACATATTTCTACAACTTTCTTGAAGAAGTTGAATTTTAATTCTATCTTTAAGAATTTCAAAATCTAGCTTGAAATTGAGTCTTGGCTTAGGCTATAACACAATCAGTGACATAAATCATGTCCTATTATTATCAAATAAACTGTATTGATGTAGGCTGGATCTAACGCGCACCATGAAATTGAAAGATTGTTCACATCCAAGGAAAGAAGAAGAGGATAGAGTAGAATTAACTAAATTAAATCTGATACGTAGGGTTTCAAATTTAGCTACTAGATAATGGGTAAAGAACAAACCAAGAAAGTTGTTTAGGATCAAAATCACACCTCAATCTGATTCAGTTGATAAGTGATGTTTAATTCCTAAGTTGAAAAGAACAAGAGGGTTTTTTTCCTCTTAAGATGGCCAGCAACACATAAGAAATAATATGATCAAAAGTTGTTCCAAAATCCTAAAACATAAGTATTTATACCTAGGCTTAATGCTAAAAGACTTGGGCTTAAAATATATGGAAGCCCAAAGTATAAATAACTTAAAACAAGTCCAAATTAGAATAATAAAAAAAACACGCCTAGGCCTGGTCCAACGCACTCCTTAGTCTGATCATAGGCGCGTCTCTCCTTTTGGCTTAAATAATAATGCACAGCCTAATGCAATAGTTTTCAAGTCCCAAGTAAGTCTAATCCAAAGATTTGAGATAAATGAATCAATTTGGGCTATGATTCAGATAGCTCTCCTCCAACAGGCTTGGTGCACTCCATCCTCTCTACAAATTGGCCTACATGTGCATAGAGAGCCTTCTTGAGTCTCTGGGTCCTAGCTCTCGACACAGGTCCAACTGGAATGATAAGCTCGCCCCCATCACGTACGCTATCTCCATGGTGGTCCTTGCTTCTACTCACATCATTCCCTCCCTCCTCAAGAAGATTCATCCTCGAATATGAATCCATATCAAAAGGAGAAAGATCAATAATATTAAAAGTTGCAGAAACAGGATACTCACCTGGCAGGTCAATCTTGTAGGCGTTGTCATTGATCTTCTCCAACACTTGGAACGGACCATCACCCTTAGGATCTAGCTTAGATTTCTACTGGGTAGGAAACCTTTCCTTCCTTAGATGCACCCAAACCTAATCTCCAAGTTTAAAAGTCACCAACTTTCACCCCTTGTTGGCTTGCTTCGTATACAGTTTCTCCATTCTTAATACATCCAAAACACATCTCACATGCACGTCATGCTTATTAAGATTAGTGTTATATATAAAGATGTCATCAAAGTAAACAACCACAAAATTTCCAAGAAATGCACGCAACACATGATTCATCAACCTCATAAAAGTGCTGGGTGCAATAGTTAAATCAAATGGCATAACTAACCACTCATATAGCCTATATTTAGTTTTGAAAGAAATTTTCATTCATCTCCTGGTTTCATTTTAATCTGGTGGTATCTACTTTTCAAATCAATTTTGGTAAAGATACATGTATCATGCAATTCATCAAGCATATCATCTAACCTAAGAATAGGATGATGATACTTTATAGTGATTTTGTTGATAGCTCTACAATCTACACACATCCTCCAAGTCCCATCTTTCTTTGGCACTAGCAACGCAGGCACTGCACAAGGGCTTAAGCTCTCCCTCACATGCCCCTTCTCCAGTAACTCACCCACTTGCTTTTGAAGCTCCTTTGTCTCCTCAGGATTACTCCTATAAGCTGGGCGGTTCAGAATCTAAGCTCTGGGTACAAAATCAATCTGGTGCTCTATGCCTCTTAAGGGCGGTAGTCCCTTAGGCATCTTCTCAGGAAAGATATCAGTATAATCCTACAAAAGAGAAGCAAAAACACTAGGCAAAGCCTCAAGAGGGTTAGTGTCAGAAACTAAATACTCTCTATATCTCACCACTACTAGTGCTCTCTTCTCTCCAGTTACTCTCTTCAAGTCTTTTCCTTTAGCAAACAAGCTTACCTTTCTCTCTTTCTTTTCTTTATTCTTTTCTCTTCCTGAGCTCTTCTCTCCTACACATCCCACTTCCTTTCCCTCACTTGTGCAGTCACTCATTATTGGGCCAAACTCAATTTTACTTTGGGCCTCTTTTCTCTCTTCACTTTTCCTCCTCACTTTTACTTGCTTTTATCTGGTCTAGCTACAATTCATGAGGTGATAAAGGTATTAGAATGAAATTCCTACCCTTAAAGGAGTACCTATTGGTATACCCATAATGTGCTACCCTCTTGTCAAACTACTAAGGTCTCCTAAGTAATATATGATCAGCCTCTATTGGTACCACATCACACAACACCTCATCCTCATATCTTCCTACTAAAAATGGCACTATAACCTACCTAGTCACCTTCACACCAGCACTATCATTGAACCACTGTAAATTGTATTGCTCTGGATGTTTCCTGCATGTCAAACGCAATTTCTGTACCAAAGTCTAACTAGTTGCATTAGTGCAACTACCCCTATCAACGATCAAATTGCATACTTTTATGGAAAATATTATCTCTCTGATCTACAACCTCATCTGTGGCCCTAGCGCTTAGTACCCTCCTAACTACTAGTGCTTCCCCTGTATCTCTCTCAAGGCAACTATTATCTTCAAAATCATTATCAACAATAAGCTCAGATTCACTACCACTATCCTCCGAATCAATCATCCCATTATCCCTCATAATCATGACTTTCTTATTTAGACATTGAGATGTAATATGTCTAGTACCCAAACACTTAAAACATTTAATGCTAGAATGCTTACTAGAAGAAGCGTAGGTGTTAGGTGTACCTTTAGGGTCAAAACCTACATTTGGCTTTTTGGGTGTCTCCTTGAAGTCCACCCCCTTGTCTTTCAACTTCTCCTCTTTCTTGGGTCATTTTGAACTCCATAATTGGCTAGAATTCGTCCCACTCCTTGCTGCCACTCTAACTTTAATTATTTCTCCCCCTTTATGGCCATGTTCACCATATCCTCAATCTATAAGTAGTGCTGCAACTCTACAACATTGGCTATCTCCCTATTGATTCCACTAAAAAATCTGGCCATTGTAGCTTCTAGGTCCTCCTCTATGTTGGCTTGGATCATAGCCACCTCCATCTCCTTGTGGTAATCCTCCACTGATTTAGACCCCTGAGTGAGTCTCTGAAGTTTCTGGTGCATCTCCCTATAATAGTAAAAAGGCACAAACTGCTTCCTCATGCATGCCTTCATATCGTCCCAAGTAGTAATTGACATCTCTCTATTTCTCCTCCAGGACGTCACTAATTGATCCCACCATATTAGTGCATAATCTGTAAATTCAACAACGACTAACTTTACCTTTTTATCTTCAAAAAAATTGTGGCACAAAAAAACCAAGTCCCCCTTCCTTTCCCTCTCTAGGTAAGCCTCTACATCATTCCTTCCCTTGAAGACTGGGATCTGCATCTTGATGGATTTAAGGTCTTCATCTCTCTTGTTAAATGGGTCAATTCTCTGAACTCTCCTAGGTCTGCATACCTCAAACTCCTCCTCCTCCTCATCCTCAAAGTCATCTTCCTCTGGCTCATACTGAGGTGGTGGTCTACGAGGTGGTAGTTGTTGTTGGTGTACACCTATACACCTCCCCTAAGGTTTCTCACGTCTCCCTTGTCTGAGTTCATCCATCTGTTCCATAATCTTAGTTAAGGCTAAATTGAACCTCTCAAATTGTTGCTGCATGGCTCTCAAAGTGAAAGCGATATTTGCATCTCCCCCTTGGTTGTCATGATTACTACCTCCCTGTGACATTGTAGATCAAATGATATACCTGCAAAACAAGTTTAGTAATAAACAATTGATGTCACTCCTCTCATGTTTAAATCACGGCAATGACTCCCTCAAATAAGCTCACACACTCTTACTTTTTACCACTCAATTCTCTCTGAAATTCAATTCACCACTTGGAACCAATTCTCAACTGATCAAAAGAGTGTGAAAATATTGAGCTAACTAGCAAGTATGAGTATAACAAATCAAAACTTTTTTTCGAATTTTTTTCATTTTTTTGTCTGGACTTTTTTCTGACTTTTTTTGGATCTAGGTCAAATATTAATAGAAGATAAAACAAAAAAATAAGAAACCCTAAGATGAAAGTTAATTCACACCTGAATTAATAAACTGATGATAATTGAATGGTGATGGGCAGCAGTTTCTTGAACTCTGATGGAGTTGAATAAGAATTCTCCTCTACACCAATACTCTGATACCAACTAATGCGCACCACGAAATTGAAAGATTGTTCAAATCCAAGGAAAGAAGAAGATGATAGATTCGAATTAACTAAATTAAATTTGATACGCAAGGTTTCAAATTTGCCTACTAGACCTTACAAAGAACTTGTCTTAAGTAACCTAGATAACTGGTAAAGAACAAACCAAGAAAGTTGTTTAGGATCAAAATTAAGCCACAATCTGATTCAATTGATAAGTGATGTTTATTTCCTAAGTTGAAAAGAAAAAGAGGGATTTTTTTCTCTCAAGATGGCCAATGACACACAAGAAATAATATGATCAAAAGTTATTCCAAAACCTTAAAACATAAGTATTTTAACCTAGGATTAATGCTAAAGGACTTGGGCTTAAAATACATGGAAGCCCAAAATATAAATAACTTAAAACAATTCCAAATTAGATTAATAAAAAAACACACCTAGGTCTAGTTAAACGCCCTCCAAAGTCTGATCATAGGCACGCCTCTCCTCTTGGCTTAAGTAATAATGCGTAGCCTAATACAATGGTCTTCAAGTCCCAAGTGAGTCTAATTCAAAGATTTGAGATAAATGAATTAATTTGGTCTATGATTCAGATAGCTCTCCTCTAATAGGCTTGGTGCACTCCATCCTCTCCACAAATTGCCCACATGTACATAAAGAGCCTTCTTAAGTCTCTCGATCCTAGCTCTGGACATAGGTCTAACTGGAATGACAAGCTCGCCCCCATCATGCACGCCATCTCTATGGTGGTCCTTGCTCCTACTCACATCAGGATCAGACAAAGATGTCTTCATAAAAGTTGTATCTTATTCTCTTAGCTTTTAATTGGTATACAATTAGTAATTTTTGGATATTGGAATTGAGAGACATGAGTTGTGCAACTTGAATGCATGATCATGCCCTAACCAAATGTCAAATGAACTCAGTCTACAGTATTTTGAGCATTAGTCATAGAATAATGAACCAAATTGTATGATCTTAGAGTCATTAGAAACTTAAGGCACAAGGGAACAATTGTCTAAAAGAAAGTGTTATAGAAATACATCATTTTCTCAACTTATATGTGAATGGGATTGATTACATGGTTCTCAACTTAAATGTTCATGCCAGACCTAGTTTGATGATTATTGCGGACAAGAACATGAATTCAAATGTAATTGATCAAATGTGATGTTTGAAATTGAGGAATGCATTTCATTCCAATGCATGAAACATAAAGGCAGTTCTGACTAATGTCGTTAGTGAAAAAGAGCTTAAAGCTCATACATTTGTGATTAGAGCCTAAGGCTCAATGTGTACAAAGAGCCCTATATCTCCAACAGATAAGGGACAGTATGAAATAGCCCGGTATCCATAACGGATATGACACCGTGAAAAAGGCACACAGTTATAACAATGAAAGAAATGAAATCGAGTCTCATAACATAGCAAATCCATATGATCTAAATAAATTGAATGATTGCAATGTTTTGAGAACTTTGTGTATGACATATGTGATCATTCGTCAATGTGTATGTCCTACAAAATTGTACTGAAATGATGAAATGTTTTAATTTTATTTTTTTGAAATATGACAAATATAATAAGGTGTTATGTGATATTAGTTGATAAAAATCAAGTTGATATGAATTATGTGGTAACATGATTATTAATTATTAAGTGGTTTGACAAGAGTGAACCATCGAGGACAAGCAGACCTAAGATCAGAAAGAGTTAGTAGAGAGTCATCTGCATCTCGACCTGAGGGATTGCCTCTAAGAATGCCTGAGATAAGAGAAATGAGGTACGAAAAATTATGAAAGAAGGAGGCTATGGACTTCTACGGAAGTATAGACCTTGCAGAGGTCGAGAGATGGCTAAAGAGGACAGAGAGAGTCTTTAATCAGATGAATTGTGAGTCAGATGAGAGAGTTGACTATGCAATATCTTTATTGCAAAGCCCAGCCTACCAATGTTGGAAAACTATTCCAGGCAGTACCATCAGGCCTTGTAGATTGAAATGGGAGGATTTTCTGAGAAGCATCAAAGAGAATTATATGCCCAAGGTCTACCTGGATAGAAAGATGAAGGAATTTTTGGATCTGAAGCAGGGCAGGATGTCTGTGGCAAAATATGAGATTAAATTCAATGAGTTGATGGGATATACTACTGCCTTGATTTCTACTGAGGAAGACAAGTGCAGGAGATTTGAAGATGGGCTGAACATGGAGATTCGGACAAGGCTAGCTATTACTAACTTAAACAGTTTCACTGAGCTTAGAGCAGCCTCGATCCGAATAGAGCAATTGTTAAGGGACAATTAGTCTGAAAAGAGATCTGATTCTAGACATAAGTGACCTAGTGAATGTCATGGAGGTTCTAGCAGAAGGTTCAGTAAGTGTCAGATCGGAGCTTTCAAACCACCGACTAGATTAAGACAATTGGTGTTCAGATAGAGAGGTAGTTCTGTTCAGTCTGATAATAATAGAGGTCTAGTATCGGGTCAGTTGCCAACTTGTGAACATTGTGGGAAGAAGCACAGTGGTGAATGCTGGAGGGTAACAGGAGTATGCCTTTGGTGCAGCTCACTTGATCATTAGATCAAGGATTGTTCTATGGTTTTTGGAGCACATTCTGAAAAGAGAGGAAGTATGGCGACATAAACTACTATTTAGCAGAGCCAAGTTGGTGGGTTTAGACAGAGAGGTTGTCGCAGAGGTAAAGTTTGCTTTGGGAGTCCTTCTGTCAGGACTGAGGTGCGGAGCAACCAACTATAGTTTCAGGCCAAAGTCTATGCTATGATGAGACAAGAGGCTTAAAAGTCTCCAGATGTCGTTGTAGGTGTGTTATTATTATTTACTTTTAAGGTTTTTACATTGTTAGATCTTGGATCTACACATTGGTTTATCGTACCTCATATGGCATCTAGGCTGCATTGTGATAGAGAATTATTGAGATGTGGATTGGAGGTGAGTACACCGATAAGTAGTGCCAACGTGATAAGAGAAGTCTACAAGAGGTGTTTGATTCGAATTGATCAGGAAGAGTTGGAAGCAAACTTGATTGTGTTACAGTTAAAAGAGATAGATGTTATTATAGGTATGGATTGGGTCACTACTCATAGGGATGTCATGAATTGCTATACTAAGGAGGTAAGTTTAGAATCTCCTAATCAATCGAGAGTAGTGTTCAGAGGTATTAGCCAAGCAGTGCCAGATAGACTGATCTTATTTATGAGTGTTTTGAGGTTAAAGCAAGGGGGATGTGAGGCTTATTTGGCCCATATTATTGATACTAGAGCTGAGTAGAATATACAGGACATTCTTGTAGTTACAGAATTCCTGAATGTATTTCCCGTAGAGTTACCTGACTTACCTTCAGATCAGGAAACATAGTTTACAATTGACTTAGTTCCAGGTATTGCTCCTATATCTATTCCTCCATATAGGACGACACCTGTGGAACTAAAGGAGTTGAAGGCTCAGTTACAGGAATTGCTTGAAAAAGGATTCATTAGACTCAGTGTTTCATCCTAGAAAGTGCCAGTCCTATCCTAAAATTGATGACTTATTTGATCAGCTACAGGGAACTAGGCGTTCACTACATTGGATTTAAGTTCTGGGTATTATTAGCTAAAGATAATGGAGGGTGATGTACCAAAGAGTGCTTTCAGAAGTAGGTATGGACATTTCGAGTTCTTAGTAATGTCATTTGGGTTAACTAATGCCCCAGTTGCATTTATGGCATTGATGAATAAGTTATTTCAGCCCTACTTAGATCGCTTTCTGATAATATTTATCGATGACATTTTGATGTATTCAAAAAGGAGAGAAGAGCATGCTAAGCATCTGAGAATGATTTTACAGATTACGAGAGAAAAATAATTATATACCAAATTCAATAAATGTGAATTTTGGTTGAGTCAAATAGTGTTTTTGGGTCACATAGTAAATGGGCCTAGTATTCAAATGGATTCAATAAAGATAAAGGCAGTAATGAAATAGGAGGCTCCAAAGAATGCGTCTGAAATATAGAGTTTTCTTGGATTGGCTGGATGTTACCGGAGATTTGTTGAGGGATTTTCTTTGATCTCGACCCCTCTAACTAAAATTCTGAGAGAGAATGTAGCATTTAGATGGGATGATGATTGTCAGAAGAGCTTTGAGGAATTGAAACATTGGTCGACTACAACACTAGTGTTGACTATTCCATCAGGAACTAGTGGATATGTAGTATATAGTGATGCTTTGCATCAAGGATTAGGATGTGTATTGATGCAGAATGGCAAGGTGATAACTTATGTATCGAGACAACTAAGGTCTCACGAGATGAACTATCTAGTACATAATCTAGAACTTGCTGCAGTTGTCTTTGCTCTAAAGATATGGAGACATTATTTATATGGAGAGACATTTCAGATATACACTGATCACAAGAGTTTAAGATATTTGCTGATTCAGAAAGAGCTGAACATGAGATAGAGGAGGTGGATAGAGTTGTTAAAAGCTTATGACTGCACGATTGAGTATCATCCGGGAAAATCGAATATATTGGCAGATGCTTTGAGTAGGAATTCACATAGCAGTATAACTCATATTCAATTATCAAGATCACCAAATTTGATTCTGTTGAGAGCTTTGAATGTGAAGTTGAATCTAGAGCATAATGAAGCATTGATAGCTACACTAAAGTTGAGATCGATGTTACATGATCGAATTAGAAGAGTTTAGAGTAAAGATCCTAAAATGGTAAAAATGATTGAGAAAGTTAAGATGAATCTCGATTCTGAATTTGACTTGCGAGATGAGACATCGTGGTTAAAAAAGAGAATATGTGTGCCTAATGTGGGTGAATTGAGAAAGGAAAATTTAGAGGAAGCTCATATGGTTGCTTATGCTATGCATCCTGGCACGATCAAGATGTATAATACGTTGAAGCAATATTTATGGTGACCAGGAATGAAGAAGCAAGTAGTGGGATATGTTTTCAAATGTATAACATACTAGCAGGTTAAAGTTGAGTATCAGGCTCCAGTTGGGAAGCTACATTCATTGCCTATTTTGGAGTGGAAATGAGAACGAATCACTATAGATTTTGTTATATGTTTACCTAAGACTCTGAGGCAAAATGATGTTATATGGGTTGGAGTGGACCGATTAACTAAGTCGGCCCATCTCTTACCAATGAGAGAGAATAACTCATTAGACCAGTTGGCTCGAAAGTATGTGAATGAAATGGTTAGACTGTATAGGTTTCCAGTGTCTATTATATTGGACAAGGATCCTAGATTTACTTCGAGATTCTGGAAGAATTGACAGTCAGCTATAAGTATAAAGTTGAACTTTAGTACTGCATTTTGTCCTCAAACTGATGGGCAGAGTGAGAGGACAATCAAGACTATTGAGGATATGCTTAGGGTATATGTATTGGAGTTTCAAGGAGCTTGGGATCAGTATATTGCATTGATTGAATTTTCTTACAACAATCACTATCATAGTAGTATCCGAATGGCGCCTTATGAGGCATTGTACAGCAGAGTATGTTGATCGCCTCTATATCAGGATGAAGAAGGTTTGAGAATGATAGAAGGCCCTGAGTTGATACAAGATACTGTGGATAAGTTGAAGCTGATCCAAAGTCGCATAAAAGCGGCTCAAGATAGATAGAAGAGCTATGTGGATCAGCTTCGAAGAGATATGGAACACAATGTAGAAGATAAAGTGTTTCTAAGAGTGTCGCCTTGGCGAGGCATATTGAGATTTGGCAAAAAGGGCAAGTTGAGCCCTAGTTATATTGGTCCTTATGAAATTCGTGAGAGAATGGGAACATTGGCATATTGATTAGCCATACTTACTGAGATGTCACAGATACATGATGTATTTAATGTAAGTATGCTACAAAGATACAGATTGGATCCAATAAATGTATTACCAGCTCAAGAAATTGAAGTCGCTAGTAATTTGATTTATGTTAAAGAGCTAGTTCAGATGGTGGGATATCAGACAAAACAGTTGAGGAATCAGAAAATTCCTATGGTGAAAGTCCTATAGAGAAATTATTCAAGTGAGGAAGCAACTTGGAAAATAAAGGAGCATATGAAATAGCAATATCCCCATCTGTTTCATAGATCAAGTAAGAATTTCGGGGAAGAAATATCTTAAAGAGGGGAAATTGTAACGTCCTAATATCCCATGTTGGGGGGCTAGGGCCTCGAAATAGTGTATACTGAGAAATTAGAAGTGCATTTCATGCATCATGTGGTATATTTAGATATGTGAATTATGTTGATATTCTTGAAATAATTGAACATGCATTCATTGACATTTTGGGTATAATTGATTTATAAATGTGATTAAAATATGAATTAGGGATTATTTGTGTTGAAAATTTATTTGGAAAGTATTGTGATTTTTTCATAATTTATGGTGAATTTTAGTGAATTTCCAAAAATTTTGGGATATTTTGAAAAAAAAGACAAATGGGAGAGGGACAAATGGCCCACATGCATGGGTGCCATGTGTCATTGAGTTATCCACCCACACAATCATCTTGTTTGTTGGAGAAAAAATTCTGTAGCTCACATCTCTTCTTTACCACCGAAAACACCAACACTGACACTCTTTTCCTTGTTCTTTTCATCCATCACTGAAACTACTTGTTATGCATGTTTGTGTATTTGGCTTCTGACTCTCAACTACTGGAGAACGAGCTGAAGATGATTATATGTTTGTATTGAGGTTTGTTTGCTTGGGAGGATTAGAAAATCTGGAATTTTTGAGCTGGAATTTTACTAAATCAAGTAAGTTTTTCGAGAATAACATTTGATGATGTTTTAATGTTTTGTACATGGGTTCATGCATGAGTGATATGGGAAGAAACAAATTCAGTAGTGAGAATAAATAAGTATAGAAATAGGGAGAAAAATGCAAAAAATAAGGAGGATGCGTGAGGGATGTCAGTTTTGATGTTTATGGTTAAATCTTGGATTTTTGAATTATTTGTGTTGAAAAATAGGTTATAGATTTTGTTAGGAATTTTTGAAAACAAAATTGCAGTAGAGAGACAAAATAGCAGTAGAGAGAGGAAGAAGAAGGTGACAATTTGCGTGTTTGATTTTGGTTTTTGAAGTCTGCATATGAACTAGAGTATTTTTACTGAACAGCTCTGAGTCTTTTAGTTATAACTTTTTCATCCAACCTCAAAATGACTTAAAAATTGAACCAATAGATTACTAACACATTTTTCTTCCTTACCATAAAATTTAAAGCCATCTGGATTCATTCAGGAAAGATTTGATAATGGATTTAAGATGAAAAAGAGGAAATGTGCTGGGATGTTATGAACTGGAGAATTTTCATTGAACATGCTTCAGTATTTTGATTCTATCTTCATCTGTAGATTTCTAAATGAGTTGATTCTTAATTCAGATTAAATTAGAGACATATTTCTACAATTTTTTTGAAGAAGTTAAATTTTAATTCTATCTCTAAGAATTTCAAAATATGGCTTGGAAGTGATTCTTAGCTTAGGCTATAACACTACCTGTGACATAAATCATATCATGTTATTATCAAATAAACTATATTAATATAGGCTGGATCAGACAAAGTTGGCTTCATAAAATTTTTATTTTATTCTCTTAGTTTTCAGTTGGTATATAGTTTGTAATTTTTAGATATTGGAATTGAGAGATATGACTTATGCAACTTGAATGGATGATCATACCCTAGACAAATGTCAAACGTACTCAGTCTATAGTATTTTGAGCATAACTCATAGAATAATAAACCAAATTGTATGATCTTTGAGTCATTAGAAACTTAAGGCACGGGGAACAATTGTCTAGAAGAAAGTGTTATAGAAATACACCATTTTTCTTATCATAAGGATCATGTAAAGTAGACCCAAAAGTTGTGGTGACATGAAAGTTGGAATAGTTAACGGGTGTATAAATTTTGACACATTTAGAGTACAATTGATCTTTGCATCGGTTTATTACAAAAGTATACCTGGGCATATGTCATTGAATATGCATGTTACATGTTACATGATACATTTATAAAAATGCATATTTAGTTACATGAACAATATGGTAACATGAAATTGTATTTGAATGCATATAAAAGAGCAAGTAGAGCGACCGCTTCCGGATATTTCCAAAACTTCAAGGCAATAAGCAAAAAGGGAGAAATTGTGAGTAACCTAATATGGTTTCACCTTGACTTGTTTTGTTTATTATTGAATTAAATTTGATATTGATGATTATGTACTGAATTGTGTACTAAATTCTGGACGTGAAATGTTCGAGGAGTTTTTATGTATAATTAAAACATTAGAAGTGCTACTTGCATGTGAATGAGATTGAGTACATGGTTCTCAACTTGAGTGTAGACCTAGTTTGATTATTATTGTGAACAAGAACATGAATGCAAATGTAATTGATCAAATGTGATGTTTGAAATTGAGGAATGCATTTCATTCCAATGCATGAAATATAAAGGCAGTTGTGACTGTCTCTAGTGAAAAAGAGCTTAAAACTCAGACATTCATGAGTAGAGCCTAAAGCTCAATGTGTATAAATAGCCCTGTATACCCAACGGATAAGGGACAGTATGAAAGAGGCCGGTATCCATAACAGAAACGGGATAGTGAAAAAGGCAAACAATCACAACAATGAAAGAAATGAAATCAAGTCTCATAACATAGCATATCCATATGATCTAAATAAATTGAATGATTGCAATGTTTTGAGAACTTTATATATGACATATGTGATCATTTGTCAATGTGTATGTCCTAAAAAATTGCACTGAAATTATGAAATGTTTGAATTTTGTTTTTTTTTGAAATATGAAAAATACGATAAGGTGTTATGTGATATTACTTGATAAAAATCAAGTTTATATGAATTATGTGGTAACATGATTATTAATTATTAAGTGGTTTAAGAAGAGTAAACCATCGAGGATGGTTACTCTACTGAGTTCACAAAATTTACCAAAATTTAACGTTGACAATTTTAGGTTCGAGATAAAGCGATGACTTAGCTGCTAAGACTACATTTTGGTACAAGTTATGGCTCAAAGGTCAGTCAGCTGGGGATAGAAGATTAGTTTTCATTTTTTGGTTTATTTCCTCATTTGTGTAGCATACTTTGTAAACTAAACTATGAGCTTTGATAGGCTAACAATGTATCCATATGAAATGCGACATTGTAAATTATGGTTTATGATATGAAATGAGGAAAATTTTGAACTATAGATAATGTGTTATTTTTGATTTTACTTATGATGCCATGTAGTAAAGTGAAGGTGAGATAGTTAACACACCACTTCTGTCAGGCATGTGCACATGTATCCGTAGAGTGCACATGCATGTGTCAGATGGGAGTGGTGTGTTACAAAAAGGCTAAGGCTTAACTTGGTTATTCCTAAAGGACAAAATTATAGGTATGGTAAATATGAAAGAAACAGGCTAAAACAAGTTGTTAAATATAAGTGCATTGAAACACACCACTTCTGTCAGGCATGTGCACATGTATCCGTAGAGTGCACATGCATGTGTCAGATGGGAGTGGTGTGTTACAAAAAGGCTAAGGCTTAACTTGGTTATTCCTAATGGACAAAATTATAGGTATGGTAAATATGAAAGAAACAGGCTAAAACAAGTTGTTAAATATAAGTGCCTTCATCATATCAATGCTTTTTGTTTAACAAGTATGGTTTTAATATTTATAATAAAAGAAAGTTTTGGAATCATTCTATTATATATGATAACAAACATGAAAGAATAAAAAGAGCTAAAAAAATTTGAAATTCACTCTTAGGCTCAAAAGCTCACGAAAAAGATGCGAATTCTATGTGTAAATAATATGCAATATCATTCAACTTGAATATTTCAATAAATACTAAAAATATGACTTACAAAAGCAATTTTATTCTAACTCTCAACCTTTTTCATACCAATTCAATCAATGTTCAATAATGAAATATAGTGTTGATGGACAGATTTCAACCAATTTAGAGCATCAGTTAATAAAATTTGATAATCAAGATTATAATAAGCCTAAAGAAATAAGATTCGTTTAAACCCTTCCCCATACTTAAAGTTGTACGTTGTCCTCAATATACACAATACAAGCATATATAAAAAAGAGAGGGTTTTTTTTAATACTTTTTTTATTATGCTGATTTTCTGATTTCAAATCCATCTAATGTTAAACTACATCCTTGCAAAATATAAGAAAAAGAGATAAAAGGCAAAAGAATAGAAATAAAACTAGTGAGAACAAAAATAAAAGCATCATTAATTATAATGTTAGAGAAGATAAGATAATTAATGAAAAGGAAATGAAAAATATATGCAAAGATAAAGAAAAAGAAAGAATATACAAATTAAGCATCTCCTTCATCTTGTGACCCTGGCTGATCTAATGAAGATGGGTTCCCTTGGTGATGATCCTAGCTAAGTGGAGGAGCTGCAAAGTATGTGCCCTCGCTTAACGGTGGAGGTTGGAAGACAATGCCTAGACAGCTCACCATTAAGAGCATCAGCTCTCCCATCCATCAAACTATAGGTCATAGCTCGCTCATACTCTCCACAAGCTCCACTTGTTGTCTCTCTAGCTGATCTATCCTCAGCTGGGTCGGATTAAGCTCCTTCAGTGTTATCCCCCTCGTTTAGGATGGCGGTGACTATAGTTATGATTGTGGCTCTATTGCAAGTTATGCTGCTTTATCTCCTCCTTCTGATGCTGGCTTGTCAGGTTCTCCAATAAGTTAATAAATGTATCCAGTAGGACCCCAATGCTGACATACCATGAACATATATTACATTACTGTCAGATTGAGCGCTTCCATGTTTGTCATCTCCTGCACTGGTGGTACTTGACCAAACGTGCCCATTCTTCTTACTAGCTAAGTCATATAAGGTCCAACATATATCATGTTGACCTTTTTATCCTCACTCTGACACCAAAAAGACTAGATAAGTGCATTCCCCAGGTGGATAGGTGTCCGCTCACTCATTCTCCAGAGGTAGAAGACCTCCATGTTGCCAACGACTCCCCAACTACCTCCTAGGCCACTCAAGATATGACTCAAAATTCCACGGATGTATCTGAGTGCTAGACTACGTAATGTTGAAGCTTTTAACATATGTGGATTATAGTCGTCTTTAGTGTTAAGCTCACTCCATAAGTGTTACGATGACAAACTTATGGAAGATCAGTGTGTAAAGCTTGATATTTCAGTGTCCCTGTGTACTCCTGATCGTACAACCTATGATGATAGAAAACTATGTAATACTCATTTGGTGCATCTCCCTTATCATCCAGAACTGGACTGTGTTGGGGCGATCCCTATCATAACATCCCTTCTCCATAGAGAATGTGGAGAGGACCTTTAAAGTGAGCTCTCTATAAGAAGGTTCCATGATTTTGAAAAATCAGGACCAGACTCTTGCATCTACTAACTCCCTCACATGTTGGGCTAAGCCAACCTGCTCTAAAGCCTCCAAGTCGATATATAGATTAGCATTGAACTTTTTATCATTCAGTCTTTGATATTATTCTTCCTCAACTCCAGTGTTGAATATCAACATCCATGGCCTCTTTGGGGGTTAGAATGTTGTGAAAGACTCTCCATGATGCCTCCTTCTTGGAGTCTCTTTATCACGTTGTGATCGTGTCATTTTTCATGCAACTTGTAAATAACTGTGAGGAAATTGATATATAAGCACTAAGCTTTGCTTTCCCCATAGTTAATTTCGATCAGTTTCATTAGTATTAATTGTGAAAATAAACTAAACATGAAAAATTAAACATTTAGAAACAAAATTAACAAAATAATGCATCTAAATAATAAACAATTAAAAAATAACTAAAAACTAATTAATTTTAAAATTAAAATTAGGAATTATGCAATTAACAAATCAAACTAACTTAATTGGTAAATTACATTTATAACCCTAAACTTGAAATTTAAAACCATAAAGTCACAATTAAACAAAAATGATGCAATTAAACATGAAACCCATGCAATTAAACACAAGCTTAGTCTTAATTTACATCAGACTTGATTAATTGACCTAAATAAACACAAAAATATCGCAATTAACACGTAGTGAGAAAAATCGCAAAGCTCCACAATTTAGTCAAATTTGAACCCAATTCGCATGCAATTAATCAAATTAAGTGACAAAATCAATTAGGTAAGGATTAAATCTAACTACCAGACAATAATTAAGCATAAAATAAAACAATTATCTAAAAATCCAAAAATCATGAAATTGTCATTTTTGATTGAAAAATCCACGAATAACTCGAACACCCAATGAATCATGCATAAACAAGTTAAAGCAACACGAAAACTTACTTGGATGTCATTAATATGGGTGAAAAATGTAAAAATGGCTTAGGAGAGTTAGAGGACGATGCCGATAGTAAGAAAGGGAGAATGAAGAATGAGAAATCTGAAAATTAAGGGCTTTTTAATCCGAATCGCAAGAGTGTAAGATTTAATGCATGACTACGCATCAAACCATGCATTTCAATGAGCCATAGTTTACATGAGTTTACCTGCATCAAAACATGCAAAACAATATTAATGTGTCCAAAAGGTGTGCAACTTTAAATTTTACTCCTCAAACATAAAAATCTTTGCATGTTAGCATTACAACATACAACATACCTCCCTAAAGTCATGATTATGCCAATTTTATTTAGATGCTTAATTTTTCTATCCTAAAACACAGAAAAATTAATTAATTAAAACCTATACTATCATGTAAGAAAAAACAAAATAATATGGAAATTGAAATAAAACTAAAACTAAATTATGAGTTGCTTCCCATGGAACGCTTCTTTAACGTCATTAGCTCCACTTAACTTCTACATCTACGCTCATCCTAGGTCTATGACAAGTGACTTGTTTCTACCCATTTCTCCATATGGGGGTTTTGTAGCTTGTAAATAAGCCATATATAGCAAGATACTAACAAGGAAATAATTTATCAAATTAATAAATCCAATTGTAAGCATTAATGTCCTTTTCAATGACAAACTGTTAATAAAAGATGGAATGACAAAACTCCCTAAATTGTTGGTTGATTTGAACAGTTTATCTTTGAGGAAGTGTGAAACCTTAGTATTTAAGATCATTAGTAACATTTCATCAGCAGTTTCCTTACTTGGTTCCTCTTTTAATTCTTCCTTAACCTTCTCTATCCACTCTTCATCTTCTTCTTCCTGGACAAAGATTTCAGGCTTTTCTTCTTCAGTTACCTCCTGCCACTTCTCTACAGATAGAGGCTTCTTCATCTTCTTCTTTAGGAAGCTCTTCCATTTTAATAAAAAATTCCATTAATTTATCTGGTCTTCTTCTTCTTCTTCTTCTGTGATTGTCATTCTATATTATTGAACACCAGTTTCAGTAGAACTGAGCAAACTCCCTTGCATCTCATCAGATAGTATCTCTGCTAGCTAGTCCCTCCGATTCACCAAATTTTGTATACAAGCCTTTGTATACAAAATGTTGTAAATATTCAACTTAAACATAATCGTTCCATCCATAAGTGTAAGTGATGCTCCATTTTGAATTGTAGTTATTCCCCGTATGTTGCATTTTAAGGTTGATTGTATATGTTTGTTCACTCCCATATGTAAGTTAGTGCTCGAAATTCTTAATTGTAGTAATTACTCCCACCAATGTCGCAATATAGCCTGGATATAGGATAAGCCTCTGAAAACATGTGAGAACACCACTCTCTCATATTTGATGATGTTACAAATTGCAAAGACATATCTTGGCTTCCATAAAATTATTGTCTACTCCATCATTCCATTATGAGATGTGGCTATGACAATGAATCTTAAATCTTACAATAACCCTTAAACTTAAGATCAAGTAGAGAAGTTCAAAAGATAATTAAATGAATAAAACATAATTACAATAAAATGCAATAAGACAAAAGATGAATTAAAATAAAATAAAATAACAACAAATGTAAAAAAATAAAATAAAATAAAGAAAATGGCTAGAGTAATAAAATAGAGGTTTTCCTAGTATCATTATCTTTGGCAACGACACCAAAAACTTGATTGACTTTTTTCTAAGTCAATCAATATTGTAATAATTACAAGTGCATGACATAATTATAGCTAATACCAGCAAGTATGGGTCAATCCTATAAAGACAGTGATTAGTAATTACCTTTTTTTTAACACCCCACTCTCATCTGACATATACACGTGCGCCCTTCAGTCACACGTGCACATGCCTGACAAAAATGACGTGTTAACTATCTCACTTTATAAAATGGCATCATAATAAAAACCGCAAATCACATATTTGCTAACATCCAAAATTTCCTCATTTTATATCATACCATCATATACATTGTAGCTTTAAGTTCAACATCATCGATAATCATACAACATCATCCTATGAGCATAACAACTTAGTCTACACAATATTTTACTAACATAAGGAATGCATAAAAGTTATTAACAAACTATGTCTTCAATTCCTAGCTGACCGACCTTTGAGCCATATCAGATTGTCAAAGTTGCACAAAATAAGCTTCTATGGAGTCTTAGAAACTGGGTTGTCTCACTCGTGAACCTGAAATTATCAATAGTGCAATTTTGATAAGTTTTGCGAACTCAGTAGAGTAACCATCCTCGGTGGTTCACTTATGTAATAAAACACAATCAAACATAAACATATTGTCACATAGTTCATATCAACTTGATTAACATTAAGTTTTATCACAAGTGAATTGTATTTCAGTCAAAAAATCCAATTGGTCTATCACTTCATTACACTTAAATAAAACACAGTCATTGGTTTAATACCAATTATTCAAATATGTAACATTCTTATAGCTCTGCAAATCATTCAACGAATTCAAATCATATGTGAATACTATATGTATGAGACTCAAATTATTTTTTTTACATTGTTATGATTGTGTACTTTTTCAGTATCTCGTATCAACTGGTTCATTGATCACAGTGAGCCTTAGGCTCTATATGTTTGAGCTTTAAGCTCTTTTCAGTAGTACTCTCAGTCAGTAGCATCACCAGTCACAACTGTCTTTATATTACATGTATTGAAATGAAATGCATGCCACAAATCATTCAAATACAATCAATCACTTTCATTCACATTATCTCAGTCTATACAATCATTCATAACATTTAGTCACTTTTAGTTGAGAATCATCTAGGCAGTTTCATTCACATACAAGTAGCACTTCCAATAATATTCATATGCATCAAATTCCTTGGACAAGTATTGTCTGGAATTCAATACACAATCAGTCCATATTCATCATATATTAAATTCAATTTAGTAATTATCAAATCAAATTAAAGTGAGACCATCTTAGGTTACTCACAATTGCTCCCTTAAGCCTATCACCTTGATGTTCAAGCGATATTTGCAAGCAGTTGCACTACTTGCTCTCTTATATACATTAAAACAATCTCACATTACTGTACTGCTTATGTAACTAGGTAAACACATATATGTCGAAAGGTATCATGTATCATGCATGTGCAATGAAAAATTCTCAGTTATATTTCTGTAAAAAACTGATGTACATATCAATTGTAATCCAATTGTGCCAAAATTCACACACTAAATCACTAGTCCAGCTTTTTCTAAAAGCACCTAATTCGGTTCAACTTTACATAAGTGATAAGATTAAGAAAATGATATATTTCTGTAACACTTTCTTCTAGAAATTTGTTCCTCTGTGCCCTAAGTTTCTAATAATACTAAGATCATACAATTTGGTTTATTATTCTATGAGTTATACTCAAAAAACTACATACTATGTACATTTGGAATTTTGGTTAGAGCATGATCATGCAATCAAGTTGTACAACCCATATCTCTTAATTCCAATATCCAAAAATTACAAAATTTATACTAATTTAAATCTAAGAGAATAAGCTACAACGTTGGTGAAGACAACTTAGTCTAATTCGGCCTACATCAATGCAGTTTATTCAATAACATCAAGACATAATTTCTGTCACTGGTAGTACTATAGCTTAAGCCAAAACTCAATTTCAATATCCAATATCCAAAAATTACAAAATTTATACTACTTTAAAGCTAAGAGAATAAGCTACAACGTTGGTGAAGACACCTTAGTCTAATTCGGCCTACATCAATATAGTTTATTCAATAACATCAAGACATGATTTCTGTCACTGGTAGTAATATAGCTTAAGCCAAAACTCAATTTCATGCCAAATTTTGAAATTCTTAAAGACAGAACTAAAATTCGAGTTCTTCAAAAAAGTTGTAGACATATGCCTTTAGTTTAGTCTGAATTAAGAATCAATCCATTTAGAAATCCACAGATCAAGATATAATCAAAATACCTAAGCATGTTCAATCAAAATTCTCCAGTTCATAACATTCCATCACATTTCCTCACTTTCATCCAATCAATCTTTTTCAAATCAATTCAAATGGCTCTAAATTTTTATGGAGAGAAAGAAAAATTCTTAGGATCCTATTAGTTCCAGTTTCAAGTCATTTAGAGGTTGGATGAAAAAGTTATAACCAAAAGAATCAAAGTTGTTCAGTAAGAATACTCTAGCTCATATTCAGACTTCAAAAACTAAAACCATGCATGTAAACCATCACCTTCTTCTTCCTCTCTCTACTGCAACTTTTGTTTTCATGAATAGTAACAACCCACAAACCAAAACAGAATCTATATCCACTTACGCATGCATCCCTCCACAAGCATGAAAACATCATCCTTACTACTCCCCTTTCAGCTCAACAACACAAAACAACTCAAAAATCCAAGGTTCAAACCTAAACATCAAAAACCGCATACTCAAACACGCAAATTCCATTTTTTTTCTACACTTTCTTTCTATCTTCTGTATCTTACCATTTTCATCAACACAATCACTTCTTTTAACTCATCTCTATATCATAACCTCGCTAAATTCATTTTCCTTATTTTTAAATTCATTTCAAGTCATCACAAAAACACTCACAAATAATTCCGCATATCAAAAGTAAATAAGAACAGAGCATATATATTCATCAAATTTTCATGAACTTCTGTATCAGTTTCAGTTTACTCCATTTTTCATAACTAATTTAGTACAATTAAAGCATCATCCTTAATATCATTTACAATACTCAGAAATTTAAAACATCACATATTTGTTTCAACAAAAATTTCCAAAGTGAAGAATAGGTTTTGGTAGATGGGAAGGAAAACAAGAACAAGAAGAAGCAAAAAAAAAAGTTGAACTGAACTGCTTCCTTTGTCAGGTAAAACGTAGATGTGAGAATCAAAAATAGATATTTTGATGATGAAGATTTGGTGTGGGTGTTTTCGGTGTAGACCACCGAGAGCTGCAGAAATATTTTTATGTGGGTTAACAATTCAATGACAAGTGGCATCCATGCATGTGAGCTATGTTTCACTCTCGCATTTGTCTCTTATCTTTCTATATTTTTCTAATCTAAAATTCCCCAAATTTTTGAAAATTTGCTAAAATTCACCAAAAATTCTGAAATAATATTAATAGTCTCCAAATATATTTTTAACGCAAATAACCCACAATTAACATTTTAATCACAGTTAACAATCAATTATACCCGGAAAATATCAATGAATGCATGTACAATTATTTTAATGTATCAAAAATAAATATTCATATTTGTGTGAATATACTATGATGCATGAACATGAAATGCACTTCTAATTTCTCACTGTACTCTTAATTCACTATTTTGGGGGTCTAGCCCCGAGCATGGGATGTCACATTTTTCCTATTATCTAGTCTATAGATCGATTTTGGATTTTAATAAAGAAAATAAAAAACTAAACAATTAAAATGAAATAAGCAGTAACATTAAACATAGAAACAAGGAATCACTGAAAAAACTATCAATATCAAAAATTAGTATCTAAGTTTTGAATCTCCCTAAAAACCTTTAATTGATTGATCTTTTATTCTGCAATTGTTTTATTGATTTATTGGACCGTAGAGATTCTTATGGTATGCTAATAGCTGACCTTGAGTCTACCAACAACTAATCCTAAGGTTTTCAACTGAATTGCATAGGTTAAAGTTTATTAGATTGTTTTACTGATTTGTGAACCCCTCGATTAGGTTTGACCCTAATCCAAAAGATTTATGTCATCCTATCTCTAGGGTTGCAATCATCTCCTTTTAATTACAATAGATTTATTCAAACGTAGGATTTCTCAATATTTAGATATGAAATTAGATTATTATCTAATATTCCTAGGTCTATTAGAATATATATTAAACATGTAACTGAATTGCAATAGATCAATAATTTTGTAGCACAAACTAGGGTTTATCTTACCTAGACACTAAAGAAATTTAGCTACACGTAATAGAAAATGAAATAAAACATAAACTGGAAGAAAAACGAATAGAAATCAAAGAGTTCATAATTTTAAATCTCCTTTTCTCTTCTATCAAATGTTCTTGCAAGGTAAAGGTTTGATCTTGTATTATGTTGGATCTTTCAATGATATCTTTATGTTTTCCACATTTCTGCTTCCATATCGTCCCTTCTGGATGTTCTCTATATTTGGAATCCTCTCTAAAAGTCTGCTCCCTTGAATTGCCTTTGAAAATGTCTTTTATATGAAATTATAGGGTTTTGGTCAATGTAAGTCTAATGTAAGAGCTTTGAAAATCATGAATCTACACAGTCTAGGAGACGTGCACAGGCAGATGCATGGTCATGCATCCCTTCTGTATGTCGAATATTAATTTTATGTCGTGTTTTTGTCCGAATTCTTCTCTTTTAAGTCTTTAAAGGCAATTATACTTTGTAAACACGCTTGAAGCAAATTAAGTATCAAATGTACACTAAAAATATATTTTATTAAGAAAAATACATCAAATATGAGGTAAAAATATGATCAATTATGCATCTATCAACAGTTTCTACCTGAGCCCTTTAGTTATTAATTCTTGAATAGCTCCTGAGCAAGTATAATGTAGGGGTGGGAACGGTTCGCTTTGGTCGATTTTTGGCTGCTGAACCGAACCGAACCAAATTTACCTTATATACCTAGAGTTAGAAGTATAAAAAAATACAAACTTTTTTTGTTTTTAGTTGATCGGTTTGGTTCGGAAAAATTTTGCCTACACCGCAACCGATCCAATATAGTAGGTTTTCCAATATTCGAAACCAAACCAAACCATCCATCACATCAGTTTAGTTCGGTTTGGCCTGGTTTCGTCAGTTGTTCGGGTTGGTTCGTTTTTTTCAGTTTTTTTGCCCACCCCTAGTATAATGTTATCCCTTTTATTCCTCCCTTTTATTAATATTTCTTATGATTGATTAACAAAATAAGGTAGTATATGTTTGATTCTTGAAGGCATAAGCCTAACAATAATCTTGTAAAATGTGTTATAATAACAAATGGTCCTATACTTTTTCAAGGATTTTGGATTTAAGTTCTGTAGGACCAATCACATGTGAGTATTTTTCCAGGTTGACAATAATATAGAGCTGGAGAAGAATTATAAAACCACTTCATAGATATAGGTCTTAATAGAAGTTAAAGACTTTTAATAGAAATATGCATTAAAACCATTAGGGTCTGGGGCTTTAGAGAAAGGCTAGTAAGAAATTCAACTTGTTACATAGTTAAAAAGTTAGGAATTAAAGCCTTGATATAATTAGTTTATAAGATATTCCCTGAAGAAACCCCCAAAATACTTTGGTAATAGTCCTTAACAAGAGATAACAACACTTTTGACTTATAATTATCACACTCTCCTCATTCCTCAACTTTGAGATTTTGTTTTGATTCCTTATTTTAACAATGGATTTATAAAAGAAGTTAATATTGCAGGTTCCTTCTTTAAGTCAAATCAACCTTTATTTTAAACTAGCAAGGAATTATAAGCTTCTAAAGCTTTTCCACAGATTAATAATGCTTGTTTATCCTCAAGTTTCAGGAGAGGATCTGTAGGAATATCGTATACTCTCTCTGACATTATGATGCACTATTCCTAGCATCTTCAAGTGCATTTCCTATATCAAATTATTTGTTAAGTTTTAGTTTTTTATACTCTAGATTAATTCTCATTAGCTTCTTATAGAATTTGTTAGATGAAAAGCCTTAAACATCCAATCTAAATCTATAATCTAATGCCTCTTAAAAACCATTAGGATTACATATAAAATTAGAAAACCTAAAAAGACAAGCTCTTTTAAGGTCTATATGGAGAACAAGGATCTTTATTGGAGAGTGATCAAAACATAGTAGCCTATTGAAATCTTCGAAGTGACTCAAATTTAACCATTGCCTTATCTAGTTTTTTCCTCATCAATCATTGGCCTTCTTATTTATTACTCTAAATAAAGAAGCAACCATTTGATTTAATATCCACTACTTTCAAATTAGTAGGACATAAACTCTCTTTGCAATATTACTTATGCATCTTGTTCCCTTAGATTATAATGAAAGAGTAGTGCTATTTAAGTCCTTCAATAGGATCAATGGCTCTTTAATAGAAATCTTGATACCCAACATCTCATTCCATAGAGAGGTTTTTTGAAATGTAATCTTTGAGGCATAGATGAAAGTAAACCAAGTTGACTGTTTTCTTATAATGCCTACTAGTATATCGATGAGTTGGGAAAAGGTTGAAGACTGAATAACTTTGATATTATTAGGGTCATAGGCAACCATAATTCTTCCAAGGTGATGTTTATCATGATTGGTTAAAATTGGTCATTTCTTCTTAAACAACCATAAATTAGAGCATTTATCACTCAACAGCTTAGTCTCTAAAAGGCCAAACATCATTTGCTTTGTTGAATTTATATAATAAAAAATATTATACTTTTTAGGTCATTCATCCCCCTAAAATTCCAAACATAAATAGTCATCAATCAATTACAGAGTTTAGAGAGCCTACTTTTACCCTTGTTACTTGACTTTTATCTTCTAACATATGTGAAGTTATTTAGAGATTCAAAAGGGGAAATTTGGTCTGTTATGCTTCCTCTTTCATTTAACTCTAAATTATTACAAACAAGATCAATTAGAGTCTTATTCACTTGTATGGAGATTCTTGATAAGCTTTTCCATTCTAAAAAGAGTTCCTATTTTGAGGTATAGAATTCTATTGGTTTAATATTAGTTAGAGATGAGATCTCCTTAGGGTCCCTAGAAGTTATTCCAAAATTACTTGTTGAATTAGAAGTCTTAGATGTTGAAACATAGTAGGCCATTAACTCATACTATAAAGGATTTTGCTCAGGTGTAAAGGAATTCTCTAAGCCTATAGTTATCAGTCCTAAACCTTCTACCAGTAGTAAGCTATGCTTTGGCTTGTTATTATAAAAAGAGTCTTCACTATTATGAGACCTTAAAAATATCCTTAATCAAGGAGTCATCCTCCCTAACTTATGAAGTGGAATTTCATTTAGGTTTTGGTTCAAGTTCATAGTAATGCATAGTCTGGCACATCCCACTCTCTTACGTAAAGAGGTTACCTTATCCATACATACTATTCTTTCATAAAGCTTGTCAGTAGGCTTAAGACTTTGGTAGACCAATATTCAAGAGGAATTTGATAAAGTTAACATATAAATGGAACTACTTCTGCATAATAGCTCTAATTTAATCTTTAGCCTCCACATTTATAGGGATATTAGTGAGTTATTGAAGTGCTAAAGATTTTTTTTATATGAACTTTAAGGCCTTTTTCCTAGGAATCAAGTTTAAATGGAAATAGTTGGTCCATATTCATATCCATTTCTAGTTGACCCTTACCTTTTTAATCCTTCATAGCCCTAAATTTGATCACCGAAAAGGCTAGCCTCTTTTCTAGAAAGAATTTAACCATCATAAATTCCTAAGACTTAGCCCCTTCCTTAAATACCTTTTAAGGTGGGGAAAAAAAGGTAGACAGTCCTTAATAGTTAGAGGAATATATTAAATGGATAAAGATAAAGATTCACTAAGAACAATTTTCCAATTAAAAGGATTAGAACTTGATTAAGTTAAGGAGTACTAAGAGTTTTGTTTTTGATATTTAATACCCTATTCTTTGCAACAATTATCAAAATGTTTACAATATTCGCCATTGTTGTTAGTAAAAATACAGCTCACTTTCTTGCACATTTTTCTCTAAACTAAATGCTAATTATTTCTAATTTCTTAAGAACATAATCTTTGGTCTTCAAAGTATAAACTTAAAGTTTTGCAGAACAATCATCTATAAAGGTGATAAAATAAAAAGCATCGCTAAGCTCTAGTAAATTTGACTTTTCAAAAGGAGGATGAAATTAAAAAGAACCTCCTCTGTATTTCCTAACCAAGCAATTAATGCACTTATCCAACCTAGCTTCCTTCATCTTGAAAAACAAATTTTTTCTTAGCTAAACAATCAATCCCCTTTGTAATCTTATGACTTAGTCTTTAATGCTATAATTATGATAAAGTAGCACTTTCCACCATATTTTCCAAGTCTTTATAAATAGAGCATTACATCATTTTCAAGTTATATAACTTGCTACCTTGAGCTACAAGTAATGAAAATTTAGTAAATGTCCTCTATCCATCATTTAAGATATTGTAATGACCAACATCAACAAAACTAAAGTGACAAGGCACAGTGTTGGGAAAAGAGAAGGAATCGTAGGAATGGTAAAAGGGAGAGGAAGAATAAATTATGCATAAGAATAGCATAGTTATAAGAAAAGTTAGAGAACACTAGGGGGAGAAAATCATTGAGAAAGGAAAATAGGGCTAGAATTTAGAGAGAGAATTGACCATTATTATCACTACCAACATAGTTTTTTCTACATTTCATGTCATTTTTAAATCTATATATACAGAAATAGCACATCTCTTTGTATGAAATCAAAATGGAGTGGCCATAGAGATATCTCAAGATTTACTTCATTGCATTCCATTGCTCTCTTCCTAGTTTGGATAGAAAATGAATAACAACACCAACAATGTGAGCAATATCAGATCTTAGAAATTGTTGCATATATGAAACTATCAATAAATGAAGAATAAGAAACTCTTTCATATCTTCCTTGTCTTTCTCACTAGAAAGACATTGCACGAATATTATATATATATATACAACAAAGTGTATTGAAAAAATTAAAAGTTTGAGCATTTTATTGCTACTTTTTGAAGTTCAGGCTAGAATTGAAAAATTAAAATTTTGGGCATTTTATTACTAATTTTTAAAATTCGAGCTATAATTGAAAAATTGAAGAAAGTTTGGACTTTTTTCGAAAATTAACTCATTTTATATTCTCCCTTATTAATGATAAGTACATATTCATTAGGAGAGTAATGTGATGATGATTTTTTTCTCTCTACTAGATCTCATAAGGACTTTTTTGACGCCTTTTGTCTCTTCTACATTTGTTGGTTTCTAAATAATTATAACATCATATATTGGATACATCCAAAAGGTTTTCACTTAGCAAATTATTCTGCGGTTAATCACCATTTTTATTTTCATCTTAGATCTTAACATCCCAAAGATCATCTTCAATCACAATTGGTGCATTTTTCAAAGAAATTGGATCGACATCAACTAAGCTCTCATTTGTTTAAAAATTTATATTAGACTTCTCAATATCATAAAAAGTATATTCCTTAAAGAACAAGAAAAAACATCTTATCATATGTTTCTTCTTTGTTGTATCATATAATTAGTACCCAAACTTGACCACAACCAGTGGAGAATCTTTAGGAATATGAATAAATGCTTTACCTCCAAACACTCACAATTGATAATAGGAAATATCCTTTCCAACCTAAATTTCATCATAGAAATCACCATCCAAAGAAATAATATAAGACAAATTAATAATATAAGCAATTATGTAAAATGTTTTTATATGTAAGGAATTTGGCAAATTTACTTCTACAAGCATCTAATTCTCTCCACCAAAGTTATATTCTTCCTCTTCACTAAACCATTAAACTAGGATGTATTGGGAGTTTTTTTATGTTTAATACCATACTTTTATCAATAGTTATTAAAAGGTTAACAATTATCACCATTTTCAGTAAAAATGCAATTCACTATTTTTAATATTTTTCTTTGAATTAAAGGTTTATTATTTTTAATTTCTTAAGAACTTAATCTTTGGACTTGAAAGTATTAACCCATAGTTTCCTAAAATGATCATCTTTAAAGGTACAGAATAAAGAGCATCACCATGTGATCTTAACATAAAAGGCTATAGACACTATGTGATTTTTAAAAGGTGGATGACCCTGAAAGAAACTCCTCTCTATTTCCTAGCCAAACAATTAATACACTTATCCAACAAAGCTTCTTTATCCTCAAAAATTAATTATTCTTACCTAAAAATCAATCACCTTCACACTCATATGACTTAGTCTTCAATGTTATAATTATGATAAAGTATCACTTTCCACCACATTCACCAAACCACTATAAATAGAACATTACCTATGTTAAATGACTTCTTACCTTGAGCTACAATTAATGAACTTTTAGTAAATTTCCATTGTACATCATTAAAGATATTGTAATAACCATCATCATCCAAACCTAGGTGAGGAGGCATAATGTCAAGGAAAGAGAAGGAAGAATAGGAAAGGTAGAAGGGAGAGGAAGAAGAAGTTGTGCATAACGATAGAGTAGTTACGAGAAAAGTTAGAGAACATTATGGGGAGATAGCCATCGAGAAAGGAGGAAAAAGTTCAAAGTTATAGAGAGAACTAGCCACTGTTATCATCACCAAGATTGTAATTTCACCTTTTCTTCTACATTTTGTGTCATTATCTAAATTTATATATGCAAATAATATTTTTCGTTATTCTAAAGCATAAAATGAAACTAAAAATAGCCATAGAGATATCTCTAAATTCACTTCACTGCATTCTAATGTTCTCTTCCTAGTTTAGAAAGAAAATGAATAACAACACCAACAAAATATGCAATATTTGATCTTGAACAAGATATTGCATACATCAAACTATCAATAAATGAATTATAAGAAACTCTTTTAAGATCTTCCTTACCTTTCTCACTAAATACAAATTGCATTTTGTTTAATTTAAAGTATATAGTAAGAGTATATTAACTGTCTTAGCTTTGTCTATATTGAACCTTTAAAGTACCTTCTCGATGTGCTTCTAATATAATAATTGCAACTTCTTACCTTTTTGTCAAAGATGGTCTTTAAATAATCAAATTTATTGCCCCTAAGTCTTTTATAATATAATAGTTACTTAATTACTATTTCAACCATACGCTAGTAGAAACATTTTAACTAACAATAAGCATGTTTTTAACATAAAGCAACAAAATAAGGAAGTGATCATTGGATAATTTTTACACAAAAACACAATAGTCATACGAAGTCTTCTTGATGCCTTACTTTATTCTAATAGATTCAAACTTCTTATACTATCCTTAATTCTTAAATCAATAATCCTCTTTTATATTGACTTTGAAGCCTTCTAATTGTTCTATGCAAAACATCCCATCTAAATCACCATAAAGAAAAGAAATTTTCATATCCATATATTCAACCTCTAAGTTAAGACATCTTGTTAATCCCAACACAGATTGCATGGATGACATCTTCATTATAAGAGGAAAGATTTTATAAAATTAACTCCCTTATTTTAGTTAAAGCCCTGAATCTAACAGTATACTATAGAACCGAAAAGCCATCATTATGATTCACTTTAAAAACTTAATGGTTCTTCAAAGCTCTTTGGTCCTTTAATATCTTAACCAAATAAAAAGTGTGATTATCATGAAAGGTTTTTATCTTATCCTTCATATCTTCCATCTATTTTTCCTTCTACTCACTATACATAACTTTGTTAAAGATTTTATATTCTCACCCATTAATGGTAAGTACATACTTATTAGAAGAGTAATGTGATGAGGACTTTTTCTCTCTAGTAAATCTTAAAGGAAGTTTTTTAGAGCCTTTTATCTCTTTTACAGTTGGTGGTTTCTAGCTAACCACAACATCATGTATTGTAGCATCTAAAAGGTTTTCAATTAGCAAATTATTCTGCACTTAATCACCAATTTTATTGTCATCTTAGATCTCATCGTCCTGAAGATCATCTTTAGTTACATTTAGTGTGTTGTTCATACAAATTTGATCAAAATCAATTAAGTTCTCATTATTTTAAAAATCAATTGATAAGCGTGAATTGCATCATATTTTAGGGCTTAGTTTGTTATGTATTAAATGTTATTTGAGTGTTCAGTATGTGTTTAGGTTAGAATTGTGCTAGTTTGTGTGTTTAAGTGTTTTTATATAAGTCTTTGAGCTTAAATATTATGTTTTTGAGGTACGTTGATGTGCTTGTTAGTGTTTCAAGGCCAACATTGAAGAACGGAGAAGTTTCAGAAACACTCGGGTTGAAACAACGGCCTATGGGTCACGATTGTGACAGAAGCCTAAGATATTACCCACGATTATGACAGAAGGGTTAGATGTGACCCTGGAGAGAGTGCATCAAGAGATTGAGAAAGAGAAGAAGGAAGAGAGACGTGGAGAAGAAGCCTATGTAAAGTACTTCTTAGAACAGGAGGTTTTCCACCATTTCTGCCTCCATCATTTGATCTAATTGTATTTTCAGTTTTTTTTTCAATTTTGTTAATGTATAGAATTAGGATAGCCATTGATGAACAGGATTGTTGAATGTTGTCTAAACTCACCTTCGGGTTGTTTTATTCTTGATTTAATGAAATTTGATTGATTGTGTTTTTATGGGATTAATTCTGATTTAAATTCTACACTTGCATAATTCGGTGATAAACTGAGAGGGTGAAGTGAGAGAAAATTATTAAATTGGGCTAATAAGAGCTAGGTACTTTAATAGAACAAGAATTAAATCAAATTGGTAATTTGTGCAATTAGAGATCTTGCATAGGATTCCCTGTAGTTTTTGGACAACTTCAGATCTAATTAGGGTTTTGGATAGATTATTAATCAAGAGATTGCAATTCTCATAATCTGATTAGGGATTATTAATTAGGGTTAATGGTTATAACTTAAGAGAGAGTAATCAACCCTATGACTATTTTGAACCAGTAATCTAGTAGTTCATAATCAATTAGGCATTAAAGATAAATAAAACTATCCTTTCTCTCAATTGTAGTTCTTTAGGTTAATTCTTGATTGGGTGTTGCATCTACTATTTCATTATTATTTCAAAATTGATTCTTGAATTTGAGTGTGTGATTGAAATAAATTCTTGACTTAGTTTTGTTCATTCTGAATTATTGTGAATTGTGTTGGCCTTAGATTCTAGGATTAAATTAACTCTCCTCGTGGGATCAACAACTTAGGTACTATGTGAATGACCCGTGCTTTGCGGAATATCGAGGTTAAAATATTAAAACCTATTCATATCAGAAATCTGCGATCAAGTTTTTTGACACCGTTGTCAGGGAAGCGATTAGTTTAGTTCTATAGTTTAAGGTGTTTAGTTTAGTTTCTAATTTTTGTTTTCATTCTTTCTTTTGTATTTCTGAAATCGAACTCTTGTATGAACACAAGATTCACAAGAGCTAAAACTACAGATTTAGAAATCACTCGACTATCACGAAACATTAGGAAAGCTCGGCGAGAAGAAGAAATCGTGAAATCAACAATGGATGAGGAATTCCAGCAGAATTTAGACTATGGAATAACCCAAGGATGTCAACAACGGATCCTTATGGACTTCATGAGACCAGGGATCAATGCGGCTAACCAAGGAGTAGCTAGGCCACCCGTTCAAGCAACCTCATTTGAAATAAAACCAACCCTCCTAAGCACGCTTTAACAGAATTGGCAATTTTACAGATTAATAAATGAACCTCCTATGCATATATAGTGAACTTTCTTTAAATCTTTGATACCTTTTGGTACCATCAAATGTCAAAAGATGCGGCCAGAATTCGGCTTTTTACATTTACCCTTAGAGACAGAGCAAAGGCTTGGTATCATTCCCTAAACCCAGCCAATGTCACGATGTGGGATTAGCTAGTTCGTGCTTTCTTAGATAATTATTTCCCTTTGACTAAGACCACTAAGATTATCAAGGAAATTACCAACTTCTAGTAAGGTGATGGGGAATCAATCAACGAAGCGTGGGAAAGATACAAGGATTTGCAACGGAAGTGCCCACACCATAGCTTACCTAAAGAATTCCTATTGAAAACATTTTATAATGGAGTAACTCTATATACAAGAGGCACGATCAACGGAGCTTCCGGAGAATCACTGATGAGAAAGACGATCGATGAAGTGGGAGAGCTGATAAAGGAGATGGCAAGTAATAGTTGTCTATGGAAGAACGAGCAAAGTAGACAGACTACATCATTCCGAAAGAAAAAAAGAATGGTGTCTGTTGATCAAATGATGGAAATGTAAGTAAAAATCAATAACTTGATGTGACAGCTCAACAGTATGACCACTCCGTCTTCAGTTCCAGTGAAAGTCATACAACTCAAGTGTGAACTCTATAGACAAATAGACCATGATACAATGGATTGCTACTTGATGAAGGAAAGTGATTCGGAGCAAGTGAATTATATGGGAGCCTATTATGGACGAGGAGGGGGAAACAATCCCTACTCTAATACTTATAACCCTGGGTGGAAGAATCACCCTAACTTCTCTTGGATAAACAATGCTGGAGGATAGTTTAGACCTCAAGAACAATTAGTCTTCCATTAAGGTAAATCAAGCTTAATGGAATCCAAGTTGGATAGAATTTTAGATAAGCTTGCAACTCTAGACTATGCACAAAAGAAGTTAGAAGGCAAATTTGAGCAAGTCACTAAGAACTATGCTTCTTCAATCTATAATCTAGATGTCTAAATCAATTGTCAAGTGCCTTCTTTACATTGAATTTGGGAAGTCTTCCTAGAATTTTAGGAACAAAACTAAGGGAGCAACTAAAGCCTATTACATTTCAAAGCAGGAAGGAACTTGAACCACCCACAAAGATAATAAAGGAGCTTATCCATCCTGTTGAGAAAAATCAAGAAAAAGAGAAGGAAGTGGACATAAGCGAATACCCTCCTTATGTCACCCTCCACCATATCAACCCAAAACCCCTTTTCCTCAATGATTTCAAAGGAAGATAGATGCACAATTTTCCAAAATTCGCTGAGAAATTAAATATGCTACAGATAAATCTCTCCTTTGTAGAGGCATTAGAACACATGCCTAAATATGCAAAATTTTAAAAGGACATATTATCAAAGAAGCGTACTGGGAAGATAAGCAGATAGCAGCTTTAACTGGCACCTGCAGTTCCATAGTCACTAGTCAGATGCCATCTAAATTGAAATATCGGGGGAGTTTCATAATACCCTGTGTGGTTGTTGAGTTTGAATTTACTAAGTGTTTGTTTGATTTAGGAGCAAACATCAATCTTATTCCTTTGTCAATATCCAAAAAGTTGGGACTGGGTAAGGTTAAGCCAACATTGATGTTAATTCAGTTGGATGATCAATCCATTAAAAGACAGTTTGGAATAGTGGAAGACATTCTGATACAAGTGGATAAGTTCATTATTCTTAAAAATTTTGTGGTTCAAGATTTTGAAGAAGATAAGAATTGCCCACTGATCTTAAGTCGACCATTTATGAATACAGAAAAAGCCATAATTAATGTTCATGAAGGGAAATTAACACTTCAAATAGGTGAGGATCATAATATGAATAAGGCCTTAAAGAATCCAATAAAAAGTAGTGCATGCATGAAGATTGAAATTATGGATCAAAAGGTATAAGAACAAGTTAAGAGTTGCATAGCAGAAGTATAGTTAGTGGAAGCAGAGACAGACACTGGATATCAAAAATTTGAATCTAAAGGAGATGATGAGATGGAGGAGTCGAATGTTCAATTGCATCAAGATAAATTGGTTTGAACCGAAGCACCCATACCACTATCTACAGAAAAACCACCAACATTAGAGGTTAAACCCTTACTTGCACATCTTAGATATACCTTTATAGGTGAAGGCCAAAATTTACCAATAATAATCTCTAATCAATTGAATGAGAAATAAGAAAGTAGGTGGTAGCAATTGTTAGAAAGTGAATGAAAGCCATCGGATGGCAAATTGCTGACATTCGAGGTATAAGCCCAAATGTTTGCATGCACTGAATAAACCTAGAGGAAGGATGTAGAATGGTGAGTGACCGTCAACGGAGGTTGAATCTTAACATAAAGGAGGTGGTCAAGAAGGAAGTCATAAAACTCTTAGATACAGGGATAATTTATCCCATCTCTGATAGTTAATGGGTTAGCCCAGTACAATGTGTACCTAAAAAGGGTGGAATGACGACAATAGAAAGTGATAGTGGAGAAATAATTTCAACAAGAACAGTCACAGGATAGAGAATATGCATAGACTATCGCAAACTCAATTCAATGACTAAGAAAGATCATTTTCATCTTCCGTTCATAGACCAGATAATAGAAAGGGTAGCTAGTCATTCATTTTATTGCTTCTTAGATGGATATTCAAGATATAACCAGATTTTCATCTACCCTGATGATTAAGAAAAGATCACATTCACTTGCCTTTATGGTACATTCGTGTACAGACGAATGCCGTTTGTACTTTGCAATGACCTGGCTATATTTCAAAGATGTATGATGTCAATCTTTGCTAACATGATAGAAGATATAATGGAGGTGTTCATAGATGATTTTTTAGTTTTTGGAGACTTGCTCGAAATGTGTTTAACTAATTTGGATCGAGTTCTTCAAAGATATGAAGAGTCACACTTGGTGCTGAATTAGGAGAAGTGTCATTTTATGGTGGGTATAAATGCTCACACCAAGGATTTGAAGTTGACAAAGAAAAAATATAAGTGATAGAGAAACTTCCACTGCCATGTAATGTAAAAGGTGTGTGAGGAATTTTAGGTCATACAAGATTTTACCATCAATTCATCAAAGATTTTTCACAGATTGCAAGACCTTTGACAAACCTTTTTGTCAAGGATGTGCCGTTCTTGTTTTATGATAAATGTATGTCTGCATTCATCACATTAAAGGAGTCATTAATATCAGCACCAATTTTATCACCACCAGACTGGACACTTTCATTCGAAGTTATGTGTGATGTAAGTGACTAAGCCATAGGTTACGTTTTGGGCCAAAGGAGAGATAAGAAGTTGCATGTGATTTACTATGTTAGCAAGACCCTTACAGGACCTCAGCTGAACTATACACTACAATAAAAAAACTACTCAGAGTAGTGTATGCGTGTGATAAGTTTCAACAATACCTTTTAGGTTCAACGGTAATTGTGTTCACCAATCATGTAACATTAAAATACCTTTTCAACAAAAAAGATGCAAAACCAAGGCTCATTAGATAGGTATTACTTTTACAAGAATTTTATATAGAGGTGAGAGATAAAAAGGGAGAAAAAAATGTGGTTGCAAACCATTTATTCAGACTTAAGGGAGGGGAATCCAAACCAAGTGATGATATTAACAAAAATTTCTCCAATGAAACCCTGATGCTACTTGAGAGTTTAACTACACCATATATTACCGATGATAAACTTTCGTCAGATTTATCTTACTAAGAAAGGTAGAAATTCTTGCATGATTGTAGTCGATATATATAGGATGAGCCATTTTTATGTAGAGCATGTGCTGATGGGGTTAATATGACGATGTGTTCCAGAGGAGGAAATGCTAGACATCCTAAAGCAATGTCATGAAAGTCAATATGGTGGGCATTATAGAGCTAACAAAATGATGGTTCAGATACTTGAGCTTGGATTTTATTAGCCACAGTTGTTTAAAGATACTCAGACCTTCATAATATAATGTGATCAATGCTATAGAATAGATAACATCTCCAAAAGAGATGAAATACCTTTATCCAACATTCTAGATGTGGAAGTCTTCGATGTATAGGGCATCAATTTTATGGATCCTTTCCCATCTTCAATGGGAAACATATACATTCTAGTGGGAGTTGATTATGTTTTGCGTTGGGCCGAAGCAGTAGCGTTTTCAACCAATGATGAGAAGGCAGTGCATAAGTTCATTAAATGGTTATTTAATCGATTTGGAGTGCCACATACAATAATAAGTAATGGAGGCATATATTTCTGCAACAGATCTTCTGATGCACTCTTAAAAAGATATGGAGTTTACCACTGATTTGGTACATCTTACCATCTGCAAACTAGTGTCCAAGTGAAATTTGTCAACCAGGAGTTGAAATGAATTTTGGAAAAGATGGTGAACAACTCCAGGAAGGATTGGGCAACAAAGCTAGACGATGCCTTATGGGCCTATATGACAGCTTTCAAAACACCTATCAGAATAACCCCTTATAGGCTCATGTATGGGAAAGCTTGTCATTTGTCGGTTGAATTAGAACATTGAGCATAATAGGCAATAAAAGCATCAAATTTTGGTTGGAAACAAGCAAGTTAAAAGAGACTTCTACAACTGGATGAACCTAAAGAGTTTTGTTATAATGCATGCGAAAATGCCAAACTCTACAAGGAAAAGGTAAAGAAATGGCACAATGCTCGTCTTAAACAAAAGAAGTTTAAAGTAGTAGATATTGTTCTGCTATATAATTCAAGGTTGAGGCTATTTCTAGGGAAGTTAAAATCTAGATGGGGTGGACCATTTACGATCATTCAAGTTTTCGATCATGGAGCCCTCAAACTAGAAAATGCTAGCAAGGAGACTTTTAAGGTCAATGGGCATCGTTGCAAGCTTTATCTTGGAGGACCGATTCCCAAGGACAAGGAAGTGATTTCCTTATCTTCAAATAATTAAGATGCCTCCATGGATGCAAGGTCAAGCTAAAGACCATAATTAGCATGTTTAGAAGTTTGATTGAAATTGTTAGGTTTAGTTAGAGTTGTTTTGAGCTGGGATAACTAATTCTCTCAGGGCATTCAATTGACACCTCCAGCACCATCCCCTCTCCATCTCTATGAGATTTTGTCTAACCCTCTTTCTTTTTAAATTTAATTTGCATTTTTTATTTTTTTTACTTTAAGTTATGTTTCTTCTTTCTTAATGTGTTTATTTTTCCCTTCTTGTATTGAGGACAGTGTGTTGTTCAAGTATAGGGAAGGTTATATGTTTTGCGTTGAATGTGATTTTGTGAATTGTGTGAATGTGGTAATGGCGTAGACGAATTGGAATTGATTTAATTTTGAACATAGTCTATTAGGTTATGAAGAATCGTTAGCTCTCACAATTAGTGGATTGGGGTCTTTGGATAAATATACAGCTTAATTAGGATTTGGTGTAAGTTTGTCACCCTCTAAATTATCACATTCATTAATAATTTAAGGCCTTTTAACTTAAGTAACTTTACTAGTATTTTTTATGGAAACGAGTAGCTAAAATAACAAGGTAGGAAAATTGAAAAAAAGTGTATGTTGCTAAATAAATAAATAACTATTCCGCTAGCCTTTAGGTTATAAATAGAGCTAATAGCCAATTGAGAACGTGATATAACTGAGTAATTAGGTCGACATGCATCACAAATGTATGCCTCCGCGTCAAAAAGCTATAATGATATTTCAACCAAACAGTTTAATAAAAATAACTTAGTCGAGTAACCAGATCAACATTCATCACTAATATTTGTCTCCGAGTAAAAGACTAGGTCCTTGTTAAAAAAAGTCTTTATAAAACCTACCAAACTTGTAATAGTTTGACTTTTCATGAAAAAAGTACTTAGGAGTAGTTACAAAGTCTGAATGACCAAATAATTGTTAATGTATGTGTGCAATTAAAAAAGGTAAATAATTAACACTTGGATCTGGATTAATTTGTATATTTAGTTCAAAGATCCTAGATGCAGATTTTGCATGTTAATTATTTGATATAACTTGAATTATTATGTTTAAGATTAAATTTATTTCACGAAGTTAAAGCTATTGTCTTATTACTGCATTCTATGTTGTGTGTTTGTTATGTGTTTGTTGTTTTGTTTGCTTAAGGACAAGCAAACGTTTAAGTGTAGGGATATTGATAAGTGTGAATTGCATCATGTTTTAGGGCTTAGTTTGTTATGTATTAAGTGTTAATTTGAGAGTTTAGTATGTGTTTAGGTTAGAATTGTGTTAGTTTGCACGTTTAAGTGTTTTTATACGTTAGTATAAGTCTTTGAGATTAAATATTACGTTTTTTAGGTACTTTGATGTATTTGTTAGTGTTCCAGGGTCAATGTCGAAGAACGAAGAGGAACTCGGGCCAAAATAACAGCCCACGATCATGGCACAATAGGCTATGATCGTGATAGAAGCATTGGCACTAGCCCACAATCGTGGCATATGGGCCACGAATGTGACATAAGCCTAAGATACTACCCACGATTATGGCCTGCTTGCCACGATCGTGACAGAAGGGTTAGATATGGCCCACGATTATGGCATGCAAGGCCACGATTGTGGCTTACATCTGGTGGACACGCAAACAATTGAAAACGTTAAGTTTCGAGAGATTTTTCAGACTTTTTCGATCCTGAAAAAATCTTAGGGCTACTCAGAACACAAAAGGTATTTAAAGAACAAGATAAAGGAGATTAGAGAGCTTTTGTATCAGCCACCAATTGAGAAACCCTAAAGAGAGTGCATTAAGAGATTGAGAAAGAGAAGAAGGAAGAGAGACGTAGAGAAGAAGCCTACGTGAAATACTTCCTAAAACAGGAGGTTTCCCGTCATTGCTGCCTCCGTCATCCATTCCAATCGTAATTATGGTTTTGTTTTCAATTTTATTAATGTATAGAAATGGAATAGCCATTGATGAATAGGATTATTGAATGTTGAGGAATATTTAAACTCACCTTCGGGTTGTTTATTCTTGATTTAATGAAATTTGATTGATTGTGTTTTTATTAGATTAATTGTGATTAAAATTCTACACTTGTATAACTTGGTGATAAACTAAGAGGGTGAATTGAGTGAAAATCATTAAATTGGGCTAACGAGAGTTAGGTAATTTAATAGAATAAGAATTAAATCAAATCGGTTATTTGTGCAAAAAGAGATCTTGGATAGGATTCCTGGTAGTTTTTGGACAACTTCAGATCTAATTAGGGTTTTGGATAGATTGTTAATTGAGATATTGCAATTCTCATAATCTGATTAGGGTTTATTAATTAAGGTTAATGGTTATAACTTGAGAGAGAGTAATCATCCCTAAGACCGTCTAGAACCAGTAATCCAGTAGTTTATAATCAACTAGGTTAGCATTAAAGATAAATAAAACTCCCATTTCTCTTAATTGGTAGTTCTTTAGGTTAATTCTTGATTAGGTGTTGCATATGCTATTTTGTTATTATTTCGTAATTGATTCTTGAATTTGAGTGCATGATTGAAACAAATTCTTATATTAGTTTTGTTCATTCTAAATTATTGTGAATTTTTTTGGCCTTAGATTCTAGGATTAGATTAATCCTCTTCATGGGATCAACACCTTAGGTACTACGTGAATGACTCGTGTGCTTGCGGAATATCGAGGTTAAAATATTAAAACTTATTCATATCAGAAACTTGCGATCATCCATCCTCTTAACCTTCTCAATATCATAAATATCATAATCCTCAAAGAATAACACAACTTATGATCAAACTTAATCTGTACTGGATCATTTGATTAGTAACCAAACTCAACTTGACCACAACCAATGGAGATACATAGCTTGGCCTTAATATCTAGCTTTAAGCTCTTATCTTTAAGAACATAAACAATTGCTTTACATCTAAAACTCTCTAGTGATCATAGGAAATATCCTTTCCAAAATAAATTCTATCAGGGTCATCACCATTTAAAGCAACAATATAAGACAAATTGATAATATGACTAATTACGTAAAATATTTTTACCTAAAAGGAATTTGGTAACTTTAATTCTACAAGTATCTCATTATCTCCACCAAATTTATATTCAACCTCTTCACTAAACCATTAAATTTGAAGGTACCAGGAGTTGTTTTTATTGTTTAATAACCTATTCTTTGCAATAGTTATAAAAAGGTTTACAATATTTACCATTATTATTAGTAAAATTGCAGTTCACTTTCTTGCATATTTTTCTTTGAACTAAAGGATAATTCTTTTTAATTTCTTAAGAACCTCATCTTTGATCTTCAAAGTATAAACTCATAGTTTCCTAAAATGATCATCAATAAAGGTGAAAAAATAAAGAGCATCACTATATGATCTCAACTTAAAAGACTACAGACATCATAGTGTATAAGCTGTAGCAAATTTGACTTTCTACAAAGAGGATGACCTTGAAAAGAAACTATGCTCTATTTCCTAGCCAAGTAATCAATACACTTATCTAATTACGTTTCTATGCCATAATTATGGTAAAGTATCACTTTCCACCATATTCACCAAGCTGCTATAAATAGAACAATACATTGTAGACACATTAGAAGAATTGTTACCTTGAGTTACAATGAATGAATTTTTAGTAAGTTTCCACTGTCCATCATTAAATATACTATGAAAACCATTATCATCAAAACCAAGGGAAGGAGGCACAGTGTTAAGGAAAAAGAAGGAATAACATGAAAGGTAGAAAGGATAAGAAGAAGAAGACATGTAAAAAGATAAAGTAGTTATGTGAAAAGCTAGAGAACGATGGGGTGAGATAAACATTGAGAAAGGAAGAAGGGAGCTGGAAGTTAGAGAGAGATCTAACCATTGTCATCACTATCGACATTGCAATTTTGCCTTGTTTTTTACCTTTCATATCATAATAAAATCTATGTATATAGAAATAATATGTTTCCTTCTTTTGACGAATAAAATCAAACTAGAATAGCCAAAAAGACATCCCAAAATTCACTTCCCTACATTCTAATTCTTTCTTCTTATTTTAGAAAGAAAATGAATAACAATACTAATAATGTCAGTAATATCATATATTAATCAAAATATTAAATAAATCAAACTGTCAACAAATGAAGCATAAGAAACTCTTTTCATGTCTTCCTTATCTTTCTCACTGAAAAGATGTTCTTTTTTGTTTAATTTAAAGTGTATAGTAAGAGGTGTACTAACAATCTTAGCTTTGTTTTTATTGAACCTTTAAAGAACCTTCTCGATGTACTTCTAATAGATAGCTACTACCTTTTAACCTTCTTATCATAAATGATCTTTATGTTAGGAGTCTAATTTTTCGGCCCTAATTCTTTTATAATAAAAGAGTTACTCAGTTACTATTTCATCTATGCAATAATATAATCATTTTAACTAACAATAAGCATGTTTTTAACATAAAGCAACAAAATAAGAAAGTTATTATCGGAGAATTTTTGCACAAAACATAGTCATATGAATTCTTCATAAAGCCTTACTATCTTCTACTAGAACCAAACTTCTTATACCATTTCTTTAATACTTAAAGCTTTTACTCAATGTATTGATATAATCCTCTTTTTATTTGAATTTAAAGCCTGTTAGTTGCTTTATGCAAATCTTCTAATCTAAATCACCATAAAGAACAAAAAATATCCATATATTTCACCTCTAAGTTAAGGCATGTTGTCAATCCCAACATAATTTCGATGGCTTCATAATTAGAGAAAATCTTTTATTAATATCAACTCCCTGATTTGAGCTAAAACCCTTAACAACAAATCTAACATTGTGCTATGGAACTAAAGAATCATCATTATGCTTCACTTTAAAAATTAAATGGTTCTTCAAGGCTTTTTGGCCTTTTAGTAGATTATTTAAATAAAAAGGGTTATTATCATGCAAGGATTCTATCTTATCCTTCATTGATTCCAACCATTTCTCCTTCTACTCGCTATTCATAGCTTCCTTAAATTTTTTAGATTCTCCTCTATTAGTTGTAAGTACATACTCATTAAGAGAGTAATGTGATGAGGGCTTTTTCTCTCTAATTGATCTCATGAGAAGTTTTTTTGAGCCTTTTTATCTCGTTTACATGTAACACCCACATGCCCCCTAAAAGGATACATGAATGTCACACAAAATAGCACAAGCAAATCAAAGCATATAAAAAGTTTCAGTAAACAATTTAGGCAAACATACATTAAATTACATAGTACGTAACACAAACTCGCTGAAAAATCTAAACCAAACTGAATTATTGTTGTTACAAACTTACTAACAAATTCACATATACATATCAGATACAAGTTCAAAAGTCAAACCAAATATTTTACATTATTTTCAAAACAACACTCAGACTTCATTGGCCATTGTGGTTGTCTTGTCCCAGTCTTTATAAACATCACTCAAAACTTACACGAGGTAAATCCACCGTGCTAAGCATATAGCTTAGTGAGTAATAACTAAACTATGCATAATTTAACAATTAATCATATTGAATCAAGTTATAGCACAATCAAATATTAAATTTCAGAACAGTTGCATAGTTAACAGAACTGAGTATCAAAGAAGGCACGATCCCTTTAGTTCAAAACATCATTTTATTTATTTCAAAATCTAACATATATCAGAATACACAATCAGATGACTACTAATCCATCAACAGAAGTGGGTAATCAAACTTATACAGAAGATACCATAATTGGTATCATATCATGGAAGAGACTTATGTGACAATCACAGAAGACACCGAAATGTCAATAACAGAAGACACTGATGTGTCACAGACGCAGGTGTAGACCCTTCTAGGCATGCCTATTTACCCACAGCTAGGATTAAACAGTTTTAAAAGGAAACAAAGTCATTTCTGACATTTCATGTGCAAAGCAAGTAGTCAATCATATTCACATGAGCACTTCCAATGATATAAACATGCATTAAATGCCTCAGACAACCATTGTCTGGAATTCAGAACACAATCAGCATAAGTCAAATTCAATTCAGTAATAAACAAAAAAAATTAAGTTAAGACCATCTTAGGTTACTCACAAAAGTTACTATCTAAATTACTTACAAAATCTCCCTTATTACTTATTACCTCGACGTCCCGGCTATATTTAGAATCGGTCGCTCGATGGGTTCCTCTAAAACATTTAATACAAACACATATCATTATTATGCACAATTATAAATTCAATTATGCACATGCATGTATACTGAATATGTATGATATATGTTTATGACAAATTCCGGGTTTCTTATCATGAATTTTGTCACATTCAAAATCATGCGAAATCATACTCAATTCCTCAATCCAGATTTATTTCACAACCAACTTTTGGGTCCACTTTGTTAAATTATTATAATCCGGTAGGTATGGTAATTAGGTAATACTTCCTTCCATAAAATTTTCCCTCTTTGTCTTAGGTTTCCAATGATACCAATTTTACCCAATTTGGGTCAGTATACTGAAAGTTATGCCTAAAAGATTTCAGACTATTCTTAAGCTTTAATAGAATTCTTATCTCAACTTCCAATCAGATTCTGAAATTTCTAGAGGCAGAATTAGAATTCCATCACTTTAGAAACTTTGTATACTTATGAATCTAGTTTAATTCAAAACAAGAATCACTCCATCTAGAAAACTACAAATCAAGATATAATCAGAATACTGGAGTATATTCAGTAAAACCATCCCAGTTATCATACTTCAGTACAGTCATATTTCCTACTTAAATTCTTCAATCAATCCATTTCAGAAAGTCCTAATTTTTGGTGGAGATGAAGATTAATGTCTTAAGAGTCCATT